>SJYO01020080.1:73576055-73741641 GCA_006410555.1 Capra ibex
ATACTGGGTCGTTAGGGTGACGACCCGTATGTGTGACTCCTTTGGTCTTAACTTTCTCTGTGCACATGGGGTTACAAGTAGCGTCGTGACAAAAATTATCGGTCCTGTTCCTTCGTTGGATTTACAGGTAGTCGTCTACTTACCTATTCTTTCGACACCATGTATATGTGTTACCTCATAATGAGCCGGTAATTTTTCTTACGTAAACTTAGTCAAGACTTACTCCACCTACTTTGACGTCGGATAATATGTCTCACTTCATTCGGTCTTTCTTTTTGTGGTTATGTCATATGATTGTATATATATACCTTAAATCTTTCTACCATTGTTATTGGGACATACGCTCTGTCGTTTTCTCTGTGTCTACATATCTTGTCAGAATACCTGAGACACCCTCTCCCACTCCCACCCTACTAAACCCTCTTACCGTAACTTTGTACATATTATAGGATACACTTTGCTTAACGGTCAGGTCCAAGGTACGTACTATGTCCTACGAACCCCGACCACGTGACCCTGCTGGGTCTCCCTACCATACCCCTCCCATCACCCTTCCCCTAAGTCCTACCCCTTGTGCACATGTAGCACCACCTAAGTACAACTATATACTGTTTTGGTTATGTTGTAACATTTCATTAATCGGAGGTTAATTTTATTTATTTAAATATAATTTTTATTTTCTTCGCTTTTCTCGGTCAGAGTCTTTTTATCATTCAGTCTACAATTTTCTTCTTTGACAGATGACCAAGTAAGGGACGGGACCTTTTAGATCCTCGAAAGGACCAGTACTCAAGTTTCACTAGAGGACATTGTTAAAGAAAAAATTACGAACATAGTTAAACTCAACCCAAAACAATGCACTTTATTGTCTTCTGGATAATAAAAGAGTGAATTTTTTCAACAAAATAAACAGGGTTCACCCACACACGAGTCAACAGGTCAATACAGACTGAGAAACGCTGGGGCACCTGACATCTGGTGGTCCAAGAAGATAGGTACCTTAAAAGGTCCGTTCTTATGACCTCACCCAACGGTAAAGGATGGGGTCCCCTAGAAGGGCTGGGTCCCTAGTTTGGGCGTAGAGGACACAGAGGACGTAACCGTTCACCTATGAAATGGTGACGTGGTGGACCCTTAGGGTAGGGTTCACCCATGATAAAAAAAAATTTATTTATATCAATAATGTTTACAAATATTTGTGAAGACATTTACCTAATGACTTCTCGATAGTACGAGTAAGGATCTTTATTGAGAAGAGTTTCATAGGACGTACATGTTGAGAATACTTGTAGAAATAATACACACAAAAATTTGTGAAGAAGTTTACGTAATGTCTTGTCGAAAGTGCAGGTAAAGGACTTTATTGTGAGAACAGTTTCATCGACGTGTCTCGTACCCTCTCAGGATAGATTATGTCGTACACTGTGTTACAAACCATGTATCGTCGTCGAGAGACTGTTCACTAGTGTAATAGTAACGACAACGATATTACCGGTCAGGTACTTTTAGTATGGGGGTCGGAGAAACCTTTGAGTCACCAATTACACCAGGAGTCTCTATAACTAAACCCCACCCACTATTTAGGACCGGAATTTAAGTTAGGAACTATGACCAAGATGGATGTTTTAAGTGGACAAGGATGAAGAACGAAAGGATAAGTAAGTAAGTAGGCAGGTAAGTAGGTAAGTTGTACGGAAGTTGATCCATATATATATATATGTGTGTAGGTACGTTGATCCTTTTTTCTCAAAGGACAATCATTTTAGTAGACTTTTGTCCTGTGTCCCTAAGAAGTCGGAGGAGCTCCGTCAGACGTCATCTTCTCTCTTACCTAGACCACAACCGTAAGATACTTCCTTCTGAACAATCTAGGGACGGAATCAGAAGAGTGACAACTGTCACGAATGTCCCTGGCAAGGACATACAGACGTCGGTTACCCATAAAATGTCCGGACTCGGATAGGTACAGGAAAGACTGAGACGGACTGGAGTGTGGTCGAAGGACCGGGGAGACGGAAAACGGATTGAATTAATGGAACATTGTCGACGACGGAGTAAGGGACCATGACGGACTTTAACCCAGACTGAAGATCGACCGAAGTACGAACGTCCCTAGGTTTCTCGACCTTCTTTTAGAGACGTACAGAAACACCCCCGTAAAAGGGACTATCGTACTGGAGAAACTCAACGTCTCATAGAAAAAGTATTAGGAACGGTACTCGTCACCGCAAAAGACGATAGACTCGAGTGGTAACGGTCTCTCTCAACCTCTGTGTCATGTGTAGTGTATTCCTTACACAGGAACCTACACCTAGTGAAAGCAGTCCGTCTCTTGGTTTTGTGATGAGTAAGACGGAGAGGACTCTGAGTGTCGGTGCCTTCGTGTCTAACGTCCCTCTTTAATTCGTCGACGTAAGTAAACGATCTTTTTACGGGGTCGTTTCCGTGACCCGTTCCTCACCGGGGTCCTGACACGTACGGTGACGTCGACAGTAGTGAGTCGGATGCCCCGACTCCGGAAAATAGTCCCGAGACAGTCGCCTGAACCACACTTCACAACGACCCCCGACGGTCCCCCATCCTGTTCCCTTGGTCCCTCTTCGTTCATGAGAACACGGACCCTGACACCCAAGGACGACTGAGCTACGGTAAGAGTCCTGTCCTCTTACAAGAGGAATGTTCTCCCCCAGTCCCGAGCTCCTAGGGTCCACCCAGTCTCTCCCCTCTCGACAAACGAACTTCATCAGACTCCAGTACACCGATCCCACCTCTTAGTTTTGGTAGGGGGTTTGTTCGTCGAAGTAGCCTTACCTTATTTCAAACTTTTACCTAGCTCCTCTGACCACGTTTTCCGTCCTACACTTGTCGTTCAAATCCTACTTCAGAGGGAAGGGACACCCCGAACATACTAAGACCCCCACCCACACTCCGGAAGTCCATCAACATGTCCCACCTACTTACCTTCCGACTCAGACCTTAGACGGGCGAGAGACGAAAACTACACACTCGTCCCTACTGGTTCTTCCTAGTCTCCTTTGTCGTTTTGCTGGTAACGGGTTTCTTCGGTGTTCTCGTTTGTTCCGATCAGGAAACGGAACACGTCAGGTGGTTTACAGGTCCACCCGTCCTCGGTGACTCCCCGGTGTGGTCCCCTGGTCTAGAGCCCGGGACCGGGCTGGTTCCAAAATTTGATTTGGGAAACAGACATTTGGATCTATCGATCGTGAGATTTGGTCATCCCCATTTGGTGGACGGTTAGACATTAGACCCCCGAAATCAAATTCGAACCTTTTCAACTTATGTGACTGGTATCTGGTCTGTGGCCCAGACCCTCTCTTTTTTCCAAAGGTGACAAGTTAGTTCGACTTCTTCCTCCAAGTACGTCGACTAAAGGTGACGTGGTAAGCAGTCTTTTTGTTTTCTCTTCTACCAAGAAACTTTGGTGTCGACAGAAGTTCCTACCACTTAAAATAATTTCTTTTTTCTGGATATTTCAGTTCCGGAGACAACTTTGTCATTATGCTCGATAAACAAACCGCTTCGGGAAACTACACAAACGAATTTCTACCCGGACCCCACTGAACCCTTCCCTCATGACTTACCGAGTAGAGTTTAGTCCCTCCTCTTAAACCTGGGCCCCCCACCACTACTGGCCGTTCTCCCCTCTCCTCTTCCTCCCTCTGTGTGTCCGTTCCGGTTCTACAGACCCGACCTTCACCAGTACTCTATACGGGCCACGGCCCGTAGACTCCCTGGAAACTCTTGTCCGGCAGGTGTGCGTGCAGTCGACCACATCCCGTCGGGACATTGTAGAGGGGTGTCGTCAGAGTAAAAGTGTTAACGAAGGGTCTCAGTGTTCACTTCCCCGACCAGGACCCACTTAGTGTGTTTTACTAAACGACCCTTAAGTTCAAGACTCTCCGAGTTTCCGATGGTTCGGCCGTGAAGGAGTCGCTTCGCTGATCGCTCAACACCCTTGTGACTGGAACTATAAACAGGTCCCTCCACGACCCGAAATAGGGTTTGGTGTGTCGACCTCTGAGACGAGTAAAAGGTAAAGACTTCACGAGTGTCGAGTTACTTCAGTATCTGAAACTGCTCAATCTCTCAATAACTCGTCTTTACTCATCACTAGAACCTTCTCCTAACTACTCAAACTTAACACGAAATTCAAAGATACTGACGACGACCCTAAAATCCTTTCCCCAAGGTATATCAAGTCATTAAAGGCTCTTTTTGACCAAAGGAATCAATACTTGTAATTTGCATCTACATTTCCGTGATTACGTAAAACGTGGGTCACGTGCCGGGTCGCTCAGCCATCGTCTTGAAGTCGCACCCTGAGACGGCTTCCCGTACGACCCTAACTTTAGGACCGACTCGAGGTGAGGACGCTGGCGGTCGGACTCACCCCGATTCAGCCGACGCCTCCTTTCCTGGGGAAAAAGATTACACGGACGGCTTTCCCCCGCGGAAAAGGACTTAAGTGTGTCCCCTCCGGAGATTCGTCCGCTAACTTTCTGACGTGTCACACCCGTAGTGACAGAGGAAAACCGAAAAGTCCTGCCTATAGGAACACGTCCACGGGCGGAACTCCCTCCGGTCCCTCTTGAACTACACGGAGCCATACTTAAGAACACATAACCGGCCAAGGGTCAACCCAACCCTTTGAATTTTTATAAATCGTTTGAACAATAAATTGAGACTTACCGTCTGGTGATCTATAGGGACTTAATCGTGCTCGAACGAAATAGTTACGTAATGCAAAAGTTCTCGAATTTCTATTTTTACATAATACGGGTGCACTACCAGAGTCCCAGAAACCTCAAAACATCCACTCATCCACGGCCACCTATGGACCGACATTCGAGGTACTTCCCGACCCGGGCCAAGAAAGTACAAGTCACGACGTGTAGGACGAAAATCATGTCACGAACGGTGTCTCATACATTAGTCATTTATGTAAACTTAACTTCCTACGTATTTACCACGGGGTACCTTCATCTAGCCTCGTCTCCTCTTTTCTATTTGAAGTGTATCACCGACTAGTTCACTTTAGGTGTAAATAAACCTCGTATAGAGTTAGGGAAGAAATTTCCCTGAAAAGTCCCTCGACCCAAACGTAATCGTCATCACTTCCTCTTTTGTCTTGTCCGAGGTAGAACTTTCGTCCTGAGGTAGAACCCGTCCTGACACCTGAAACTCGATATACGGGTCATAGATACCTTTGTTGTATGGTGACCTTTTGATCTGGGGGAGTCTATCTTCTCGGAGTCCCGAGCATGGACCTGAGAGGTTACGGATTTTCTTATGGGATTAATAGACACATTGACTTATCTTAGTATTTAAGATAATACGAATAACCCCATACTGGTGTCCGGATAACTATTAACAGGTGACAATTGATGGATCCGAACACCGTATGCTTAGTGTCCAAATTCCGTATGTTTAGTGCCCAATTGAAACTAACATAGAAAGAAAAGGAAACAAGTCTGATCAAAGTCTCTTAAAACCCTCCACCCAAACTCGTGCATGTGAATCCCACATATTTCAAAAGTGTTTTTGACCAGCTCCAGGAACCGATTCTCCTCTCAGATGGAACCCGGGCGGCCATATTATTTGACGTGAGGTGATAGACGTAACAGGAAGACTCACTCAAACAAAGGACTTGCGTACCGATGTTGTCGTCTCGATTCTCATTATAAAATATTTTAATGTACAAAAATTCATAAATAGAGACTCGTAGTTTCACAGAAATAACTACAATCTCAACAGACTCTTTACACACTGATCCCGTAAGTCATAAAATAAATAGTCTAAAATAACTGGTAGACGACGTCAGGTACCCAAACGTTTCTCAATCTGTGCTGAATCACTGACTTGTCGTTGTTAACTCATAGATGACACGGGTCACGATCTCTCTACGACTACAGGTTCCGTCTCAAAGACGGGAGTGTGACGTGTGACCACATCGTCTCCTTACCCGTGATCTTGTCCACAAAGGTCATTACCCACAGATCACGGTCCCGTCTTAGCGGGTCCTAAGGTACACTTGTTTGTCCTTCGTGTAGAATGGGTCGAACTTACCTTACTCCCTGCCAGAGGACCTCCTTGACCGAAGAAACTTAGGGAGAGTTGTATGTACCAAGGAAACTTGACTCACCCGACACCGAAAGGATAAGTGAGTCAGAAGTCTCCACATCAGGGTGATCTCCAAGACGGACCCCGGTTGTGACTAAGAAGACGTCGACGATGAACTGGGTGACACCTCCTCTGGTCTTAATATGAACGCACAAAAGGAGGGCTTTCTACGGTTTTAAACAACTTGTCTCGGAACATGTATCCCTAAAGACTCAATTTTTATTATAGGTGAATAAATTTACAAGATCGGTATTGCAAAAGACTAAGATTCAACCGGTATATAAGAGTCTAATTCTGTAGACTAAACTACAACACTTCGAATCTTAGGGTCCCTACCCCCTCGGACCACCCGACGGTAGATACCCCAACGTGTCTCAGCCTGTGCTGACTTCGTTGAATCGTCGTCGTCGTCGTCGAATTTTAAAAGGAAAGGTCTTATTTTTAAGTTTATTGCACACAAGGTAAAGAATCACAAATTAAAACTTTACTTATTGTCCAGTTGTAATGTTTTTTTTTACCCTCGGAGAGAGGATCGACTACCATCGTTTTATTTCTCGTTTTTCATCTAAACCCAAATCTTTCATAGATTGTCAACTCATTGTTACCAGAGTAAAATTTATCTCAAGTGTCATGTATATATTAATACACAACGTATGTGGGTGTAGGACAAGAGTGATTCCTACTTAAAACCTCCCCTCGTTTAAATTTAAATAGCCAATAATTTTACTCTCCGATTATTATGAGAGTAAATATCGTCCACCATGAGTTCCGTGAATAACCAACCAAGTATCTCTCGAACCGACGAACCTCTCCACCCTGACACGGTGGAGAGGTTGACACACAGTGATCAACTTCACCCTTTTATTCTGTACTACCAAATGTTTCTTAGGTCGATGAATCTTTAGTAGAGGTAGCCCTACTAAACGTGTAAAGTTTGAGTTGGGATTTGGATTTGGGTAGAAGAAGACGGAATTCGGACAAAACGGAGCACACGGGGATAGGACCGTTTTCCATAGTGGTAACTAGGTCAACGGGATTCATCTTGGAAACTATAAAAGGAAATAAAGAGAGTAAAAAAGAAGAACGGGGAGTAAGGAATAAAGATTAGTAGAAAGTTTACGACACCCGAGATGGAAAATATATAATGAACTTACGTAGGTGAAAAGAGGTAGGGGTACTGTGAAGAGATAGAGTCTCGAAGTAGTCGAGAGTGGACCGAAAACGACCGTCCATCGTCGAAAAGACTAAAGGGGTGGAGGGGAGAATGGAGTGAGGTTTGGTGAGGGAGTGGTGTAGGTCTCGACTAGAAGAAAGAAAAATTTTTCGTCAATAAATAAATGAACCAACGTAACCTAGAACCAACAACGTAGTGCACCGTAGAAAACAACACCGCGTGTCTGAGAGATCAACACCACGCGCCCGAGTCATCGACACCACGCACCCGAGTCAACGAGGTGTCGTACACCCTAGAATCAAGGGACCGGTCCCTGGTTTGGACGTAAGGGACTTAATGTTCCACCTAAGAATTGGTGACCTGGTGGTCCCTTCAGGGCTCTCGACTAGAAGAATTTCACGTACAGAATAACAGGCAGTGAACGAATTTTGGGAAGACACCAGGGAGTGATAGTAGGTTTATTACAGATCCCAGAACACCGAGTGTCTCGGGACGTCCTTGTCCGGGACCCCTAGAACGGTCGAAACGGACAACAGTGGAATTGAAGATGTGGTGTCAGTGGGAGGAAGTCAAGAAGTTTCTGAGGAACGAGGGAGAACGGAACTCCGAAAGGGAGTTCGAGAACGGATACAAACTTTACGAATGTCAGAGGAGGAACAGAAAGTCTAAAGTGGAGTTTGTACTGAAGGAGGGACTTTGGAAAGAGAAGGAGTCCAGGAGTAGGTCAAAGGGATTATGTCCGAGGGTGTGGACACAGTCCCTTTGGGTCTACACTTCCCAGGTAGTACCGGAGAAAAACACAAGAGTGACGAACAGTGAACTTCCACTCTGAGAGAGACAGAGTCACAATAATAAAGGTCACTAATGGTACACCGACCACGAGTCAGTTACGAACACAGATCTAGGACCCCAGGTTTTCCCTACTAACGACCGTCTTTCTAACCTATCGTTTTGTATAATACTAAAATTTTTTAAATTTCCTTAAAACAAGGGTTGAGACAGAGATAAGTAACGTCAAGACAGGAGGTTTACGGTATTTCAAAGTTGTTCGCACATATTACCCTGTTGGACACTACCGTCTTTTTCAGGGTCTGAGTCCGTTATAAACAACTTGAGAACACTGTAAGGTCCGACACAGAATTCGTGTTATATGTACAATTAAATTAAGAATCTTGTCAAGATAACTCATTCATGATAATTAAAGTAAACCGTCTACTCTGTGTCTCTTAGTCCAGGGTCAAGTCTAGGTACGAGACAGAGAATGATCGACACACTGGAACCCGTTTACTGGAGAGGAAGACTTGAGAGTGTCGGACTTGATGTTTTACCTTTGTTGTGAACGATTGTTGAACTGAAGGTAAAAAAAAGTAAAAGAATGTGTGGCGTGCATAATGTGTAACCGGAAGACATCGAGTCAAGACTTCCGGTGGTCATGTGATCACATATAGTCATGTGTTTTCTTACACTCGATTCCGTGCCCCTACAAGGTCGGGTGGTCGACAGTCATGTCAAAATCGTCGTATCGGTCACACAAACAAGTTAATTTATAAAATAACATTAAGAAGGAAAATATAATGTTTTACACACCTTTTACTTTTATTTTCAAGACTACGATCACTAATTATTCATCGTTGATAAGACATGAAACAGTCAAAAATTTGATACTAGAGAGTCGAAAGTTTGGGTGAGAACATATAAGACGAAACACCACGTCCCCGACCCTGACACGTTCGGTGTAAAAAAGAACCGGTCGACGAAGGAAAATCTGATGCAAGTATTCCCTACAATCCCTCTGACGTCCCGATCTACTCCTTCTTCTCTGTAAAAGTAGAAACGAAGACCAAATAAAGACCGACCGTAGGACAAGGACAACAGTCGTAGGTCGTTACGACGAGGAAGTGAGACCGTCTCCACCAAGTAAGGTCTTTATCAAACAATATCCAATTCAACACAAGGGGGTTTGAGTATACGACATCAGGAACGGGGGTCTTGGAGTCTTATGCTGGGATAAACCTCTACCTCAGAAATGTCTCCATAAGTCCAATTGTGCTCCCACCCGGGATTAAGTTATACTGACTACACGAATATTTTTCTCCTTTAAACCTGTGTTTTTATATGTATTTCCCTTTAGTTACACTTCTCTGTGTTCTTCTGGTAAATATTCGGTTCCTGTCCCCGGAACTTGTCTCAGAAGGAAGTGTCTCGAAAGTCTTCTTCGGGCGGGTCAGTTGTTGAACTAAAACCTGAAGATCGGAGGTCTTACACTCTGTTATGTAAAGACAATTCAATGGGTCAAACACCACGAAACGATACCGTTCGGATCGTTCATTGTATGTCAGGTCAGGTCAAACTTCGAAACGGTTGAACGTTTCGGTTGTACCACAGGGACGTCTCTATGGTCGTGACGACCGACCGGGACCAAGGAGACTTCAGACCCAGGGTCAGGTGACCCTGAGTGGAGGTTTGGGGATCAGAAACCACAACAAGCGAGTTCAGTACAGAGTGAGAAACACTGGGGTACCTGATATCGGGTGGTCCGAGGAGACAGGATCCTTAAGAGGTCCGTTCTTATGACTTCACCCAACGGTCAAGGAGGAGGTCCCCTAGAAGGATTTAGACTTATTAGGGTTGGAGAAGGGAACCAAGAGGGTCGGGTCTTGACGAAAGACGGTAACGTAGGAGAGACTCTCGAATTATTAGAAAAAAACGGAAATCAATCGTTAAGAAATAATAGATCAAGTTGTAAGGGATATAATTTAAGAAAGACCATTTTACTGACTTCGGAACACCCGTACTGGGACCGACGGATCGACCCCTCCACCCCGACGACGGGGTCACCCAGACCTTCCGACACGTAGTTTGGTTTCTCACAATAAGAGCTCTGAATGCTAGATTACCTTAACGGAACAACCCAACACTAAGACCCCCCTACATAGTTGGGAAGGAAGAAAGAATAAGAAGAAAAACCTTACCTTTTCGGACAGAGTGGCAACATAAACCTTCGTGAATTGAACGGACCAAAATGTCCAAGTGTCGACCTTTCGACAAAACGGAGTCCTGTTCAGGATGGAGATCAGAGTGGATGTAAACTAAAACTATAAATCTCAAACCTGAAATCTGAAATTTTAACTACGATCTTACTCAATGTCGAAACCCTCGACTACCCTACCTTTCTTACATAAAAAGTACGTTATTCCTGTACCTAAACCCCCCCGCCTCCGCCCGTTCCCACCTTACGATACCTGTCTTAACGTAGGGGTGTTTTAAGTATACAACTTTGAAAATTAGGGGGTACTCTGAGAGAGTCTCTCATACTGTCTTTCTAGGAAGGACCGTATTGGGACATAATCCATGGAGATTATGTCATAGAGTCTTACATAATCTATGGAGAGGAGGTCACGGTCTCTGTTCTTAGCATCTTGAGTGTTTTAATTACGTCGACGTCTCAGCCTGTCCTGACTCGGGGACTCGTGAGTCGTGAGTCTCTGTCTCTACCGTTGAAAACTTCGTTTGTTCTCACACCTGAAACAAAAGAGTAAACTTATATGTAACTGAATTCGGGTAAACGACTCTCAAATCAACGATTCCTTTTCGTGATTTAACTCCTTGTCTTATTTGACAACTTTGATATACTTCTAACCTAGATTTTCCGAAGTACATCAAAGCTTACAGACTAGAAGAGTGTCATTGGACGTACAAAGCGTGTGAGGAATCTCTAAAAGACGAGAGTACAACCAGAGGAATCTGACCCTCGAGGAACTCCATCTCAACCCCCTATAAATCAGGGAAGACATAGGGGATCACAGGTAGTGACACCGACCGAGTATAAACCGTAAATTATTATGACTAATTTGAAATTGAATTAAGACCTTTTCCCGGTTAAAGTTGAGGGGTAGGAGTCACAGTAGAACCTGGACAGCTACTGGGTCCTGTCTCGGAGGTCCCTTTCCCCGTCGGATCACGTCTCCTTACATGAAATAGCTGAAGTCTGTTTTTTTTTACTGAAAGGCAATTCCACCTAATAAAACTCTCGCGCTCTGTATTAAATGTACAGTCAGTCAGTCCGGCACGGTTTTACTAAGAGTACAGACCTCCCTTAAATACAGAGACGAGAAGATACGAATTCCAAACTTTGAAAGGAATAAATTATTATCAACAATGAATAAATTGTGATTGCATACAGTCCAAGTTACGATTCCCGAAATATTTTAATAGAGAGTAAACTATCGGCGTAGTTACGATATTCTATCCATTGGGTAAAATATCCACTTCGACTCCGAGACGTTTCAATTCGTTTAACAGTGACGGTGTGACTCTTTACGTTATTGACCTTAATTTTAAGTCCAGAAAGACTGAAGTCAAACCAGGAAAGGTTACCAGAAGACAAGAGGACAGTTCGTCTTGGGGATCTGTCAATCCTACCCCAGGTTCTCTGGGGATTTGAGGACTCCATTTAGAGGACTGAGATAGGTGTGACCCTAGAAAAGAGGTCTATGTTCGGGAGTTTAAGAACAATAAGAAGACTCTTTCACTACCGATTCAAAAGGTCAGGGGTCAAATTCAATCATATATGGAAAAGTGTGGAGTATGACTTCCTCCGATAAACGTCTCCGTCGCACTCTAAGCCTTCACTCGTCCCTGAAAGTGAAAAGACATAACAAGGGGAGTTATAGAGGACGGCATAAACATGAACCTTCCCAATTATTCTACTAATACAATACCTATTTGATAACCAATATGTACCATGAAACGTTATGATAAAATAGAAGAGTGTAGGTGTAGAATAAAATAGGTGTTAGGACTCTTCGTTACAACAATTGGGTCTGACCCCTAGTAGATTTCCCGGAAGAACTTACGGAAACTATACACAATTTTACAAAGATGCATAAAAAATTCTTATTATTTTCTAGTCTCGATGACTTAGTATAAATACCGTAATCCAAAGGTCATACAGTCCAAATTTTCTTAAATCCGATTAGACTCTTAGAGACCTATTACACCTATTATATAGGTACCTGTATGTACTTTCGAAGGGAACTTTACCTCTATATCTCTCACCTGTAATAGTTGGGTTACAAAAGGAACAAAAAGTAGAGAGTAGATTTCTACATAACTTTAAGATATCGAACTTTACAGTGTGTCTGAACCAGTGTAAAAAGGTACGATCTACTTCACAAAATTCGCACTCTTCCGGTGGACCTACAAAGTTTTACTCTAACTAACCTTCAGGGGTAGGGGGTTGAGGGGGTGGGGTGCGACACGACACCGGAATAGGAGTCGACAAGTCCAAGTGTGAAAAATTAAGATTACCAGGTAGGTCCCCACTGGTAGAGACGACCTAAATAAATGAGTCAACTCTCTAACAACATTCCAACTCAGCGACCCCTTCAAGACCGGTATCGTAGGGGTGGGCCTTGATTGTAACAGTCATCTTGTTCCATGTCGTAGAATTGAGACCGTATTCCTTTCGTCACAAGAATGGTCCTTTCAGTACAAGAATGGTGAGACTAGGAAGTCTCTAAGACTCGGTCAAGAACCGACGTGGAAAGTTCGGAGCAAGAGGTAGATTCGACCTCTAACACACGAGAGATACAGGAGGAGGTCTGTAAAACTTAAATTTTGTATTTTCTTATCGTATTACTCGAGGGTGTGTGAGAAACGAGATAGAAATATACTTTGTAAAATAAAACGACTTGGTAAACTTTAATTCACCGTCCATAATACTACGAAGTGGACGTTTTCTCGAAATAGCAGGATGTATTGGTGTTACGGGACTAGTGTACATTCTTTATACTGGAACCACATTACAGTAACTCCTGTCGAGTGTAAGTTTAAAAGGAATGTCACAGGAAATATCGATAAAACCCTCTCCCCTGTTACATTAGTTTAGAAACTATAGTGAAAACGCGATCTACTTAAATGTACATTTAACTTTTACAGAATCAACAAAATTTATAGAGTTGAGTTCCCTGAGTTGAAACTAATTAAAACATAAAGTTTGGGTTCACGTGTAAGTTATGACAGAGTAGATTCTTCTAAAACTTTGTACTGTAAACTGCAATTATGAAAGTCTTGAGACCTTATGGGACCCGGGTTATAAGGACTATATAATTTTGATCTTTCTTTTGCAGAAAGAAATCGACAAACCCAACAACAACGACAAAAATTGGTACAATTGGTAAACTCTTACGTTTCAAGTTATTAAAATTCAGATAAGTGTAACAACACGTTGTGTAGTCGTCGTGAGAAAAAAAAAAAAAAAAATTCTATACACAAATAAACCGACACGGTTCAGAATCAACGTCGTAGATCCTAGATCAAGGGACTGGTCCCTAACTTGGACCCAGGGGTACGAAATTCTCGTACTTCAGAATCGGTGACCTAGTGATTGCTTCAGGAAGATCGTGAGAAAAGTAGAACGTTTTGACTTTTGATTTGAGTATGAGAAGAGGGGGTTAGACAAGGAAAAGGTCACAAGGGTATAGTCTCACAACCATTGAGGTAAGTAGGTCGATAAGTGTGATCTTTGGATTCCGTACGAAATTTTAACGGAAAGGAAATGGAAGGTATAGGTTAGATAATGGTTAAGGATAACTAAAACTGAAAGGATCCACGAAGGGTAAGTAGTCGAACAAAGACAGGGATTGGGACAGAGGGTCGGGTACGACGACGGTAGAATACGGTGGACCGAGTGACACTGCCTAAAGTGTGGCCGGAGGAAAAGAAGGACGAGTAGGTAGGACTGAGGATCATCAAACAATAGGTATGTCTCTGTTGATAAAGGTTTCCCGTTCACAGAGAGGAATGACCTGAGACGGGTACGATATCGGAGACGGACTTGTTGGGAAGTACGTCCATGACGTATAAATAGGTAGTGTTGAACCAATAGTCTCTTCGGAAACGATTGAAGAGACTGTTCTAGTGTAACGGGTACTATTTCAAAAGGTGGTTCACGTAAAGGGAGTTTGTGAATCTTACTAATGTCACGGAGACGACCAGAAGGAGTGATCTGGTCTTCGAGAAACTCCCATCCTTGACACAGTGAAAAACGAGTGGGAACATAGGACTCGTGGATCTTGTGTGAGCACTTTGTAAACTACTTACTTACTTACGTAAAGGAAGACTAGATAAAAGTATATGAGAGTACAAACGTTTTTATCTTTGTAGAACATGGATGTTAAAATATCGAAAAGAGGACGTGAATCGTTATCCGTTTGTAAACCCACGACAAAAAAATAACTGTTTTGGGTGAGAAACCTGTAAAACGACAAAGGCTAATGAGGAACTGAAAAGTAAACCTTTCAGCTGAAATCCCAACACATATTTGTCGTTTGGACCTAATCATGACCGACGACATACCAAAGACTGGATAAAAAGTTCCGGGTACAGACGTGGACCGTTGTAGAGACCAGACACGTCCTTCCCATCGGGTCACCAACCATACACCCCAGTCTCTCTACTCGACGAGTCGAGACGAGACGAAGACAGGGTCAATCCGAGTAAACTTATGTCACCTTTCTCAGAGTTAATTCGATGAAGTCATCTTCACCTTAGATCCGTCTTTAGAGAGACTTTAAGTTTCACCTCGACGTTGATCTTTATCTGTGAGGTAGGTCTAAGTCTCGTCGTAACCCTAAACCCGTTTTCCTCAGGTACCGAGAGGTGGGTCAGAGTCCCACTGGACAGAGTCGATGAGACATATATAGTCGAAACTAGAGACGAAATTGAAAGGTTCGAGGAGAAGAATGAATGTCAAAAACGAAAAGTCTTCAAACCAAAGGTTTACCGAAATTAAACCGTACCAAGACTGAGTTAGAGACCGTAGAGAACTATGTAGAAAAACGGAGAATAAAGTCAAGAGTGCCTTTTGACACAAAGAAAAAAGTTTAATCTCTCAGAGATCAACAGGGTAAACTACAAAAATCGGTCGAGGTACACAGGAACTTGATGACAGATACACGTGTACCGACAGAAACCTACCCCCGTAGGTGAGATCGATCATTGTTCGGGGTTTTACTGAATGACCCGTTATCTTCTCCACTTGACCTTTGAAAGGTAATCTTATCCCGTACCCGTTTAGTCCACGACATTGACTGAATCATGTCGGACACACTGGACCTTGCTTTGTGGGTTGAAGTTAAAAAAAAAAGGGGAAGCATGACCCCATACCTCTTCCCTTACAAGTGGTTGAGGTCATATGAACGGACCTCTTAAAGTACCTGTCTTCTCGGACCACCCGATGTCAGGTACCTCATGTTTCTCAACCTGTGACGACTCCCTGATTGTGAAACTGTGATATCGGCTAATTGTTACAACTATCAAAGTCCATTTAGGTTGAAGTCAAAATTCGGAACCAAAGGAGTTGACATTTTTCTCCTTTTTTTGGATAAAATGGTTTAAGAGTCCTATATTCTTTTATTCTACTCTATTTCGTACATCCTATGAATTGGGTTCTTGTACTGTTACAAAGAGAAGTATCATTATTATAGTAAATATTATGTAATTGCAAATATTACTCATATAATTATATGTAATACATAAAATTATGTAAGAAACTTTTTTAACGTAAAAGTATAATATTTATATTATCTCTGAAGGGACCATCAGGTGTCCAATTCTTAGACTGAACGTGACGTCCCCTGTACCCAAGTTAGGACCAGTCTCTTACTTCTCGAGTGTACGGTGTCTTGTAGATTCGGACACGCGGTGTTGATGACGCCACGATGTTTATCTCTTAAGTCCCTGACGTTGCTTTTAGGACCCACTACGTCGACTTATTTATTTATAATATCGCATATTATGTGTATTATACAAAAATATATGTAAACCCTATTACATAAAAAGTTTAATGGAGAAATTAGACCGAATGAAGACCCTTCTTAAAGGGTCTGTCGATTTATGAACACTGGGAGTCATCTTATTACAAAGACTGCGTGTCCCACCTCACTACCCTTACAAATAAAGGGGCCCCCTCTACCACCAGATACCCGGGGAGACGTGACTGATATACCTTTACTAGGTTCTGTTCTCCCCCTATTATTTGTCGGACACCTATGATTGTTTCCGGTAACATGACTTCCTCAAAAAACCAGACCTCGGTCTTCGGTTTAAATCTTACTTTCCGTGTATGAAAGAAAAGATGTCTTTACGAACTTATTATTATCGATTACGAATGACATACGGTCCGTAATACACTCTCCGAAGTGTATAATTGAGTAAAGGAGGAGAAGTGTTGTGTAGTTCCACCTATGACAATAATCGATGTTAAATATCTATTTCTTTGACTCTGAAACTAGACACAAAAAAATCTAGGAAAGGTATTTAATATTGGTTAACTGGAACGAGACTGGAATACAGGTAGATATCATGAGACATGAGACTTGGGGCAACAACCATAACGACAAGGAGGTCCAGATTACAGAACGGAATTAAGAGACTACAGAAGGTCCCTATTGTAAGAAGGTACTTAAAGTTTGGACTCCGGACGGTGGTCTCGGGAATTATAGAAAGGGGCGGGGGGTGTCGGGTCTCCAGAAACCCCGAAAGGACCACCGAGTCTACCATTTCTTAGACGGACGTTACGTCCTCTAGACCCAAACTAGGGACCAAACCCTTCTAGGAGACCTCATCCTATACCTTTGTGTGAAACCATAAGAACAGACTTCTCAAGATACCTGTCTTCAGGTATCCTGTCAGGTACCCCAATGTTTCAGTCTGTGTTGACACACTGATTGTGTTGTGTCTCCAGAAAATAAAATAAAAAAAATGTGGATAATGTGGTGTCTAAACATTCCTTCCCCAAGGTCGTCGAGTCCGAGGAAAGGTAACCAAGGATGTATCTTACGAAGAGATCCCCCTCTTCCGACCACGAAGTCAACTCGGGTTCATGAAAAGAGAACCGAGAGACAAAAAGACTAATGAAAGGAAGTGTGTAAAGTCCTTCGATAGAGTCGAGAATCTCCCGACTTAGACGAGTCACAAATGTAATCAAGAGAACAGGTCTCGGAACGGGAATCAAACAAACAAAGGTCGTCACGGTGGTCGTACGACCCATTGTGATCTGAGAGGGTCAAAGTGGGACTCTTGTAAACACTCCTTAAGAAAAAACTTGTACTACAGATGTTATAGTAGAAACAACATCTTCTGCGTGTACGTACACTGACTTCCTTGTTAAGGTACAAAAGAATTTCCGAACCTCTTGGATGTCACCCACGACGAGGGGAACGGGAAGTGCAGCCAGTAAAACCGTTTTATGACTTTCAACCGTCAAAGTCGGTTTTGCTCTCTTGGGGAATTATAGAACTCTCGTTCGAGCTGGTTCTTCGTTTGCTCCTGTACTTCAGTATTATCCTATTCTTCACTCTCCACATCTTGTACCTCACCTCGCATGAAGTAACGACAGGGGTTTCTCTGTTCCTTCGGTCTCCAAAAACAGATTCAAAAACAGTCCACTTCCAGCGAGAACCTGAGAGGTCGTGGAGACCACCAAACCGCACGAGAAGAACGACCTCCTCGGAGAGTCCATCTCACTATGAAACCCACCCAGTGGAGATCTACCTATATCCGTACTGTAGGTATAACACACGAGCTAGTGATACACTAGCACGGACAAAAACACAGGGATTTTACCACTAGTTTCATGAATTGACGTGACGTAATCACCTTCCTTGTTTTTAAGTGTTTTGAGGAGAGTATCAAGGACCTGATATAAACTACGCGTTATTTACCATCGAAATCATCGTTATACAATTGTACCCCTTTGTCACCGAGAAGAAGACATCGACTGAATTCTGAACAAAGATAGTTATATTAAACACAATACCTTCTGTTAACTCACCTCAGTCTTCCCCGTTAGACACCGGTTTTTCTCTCTTGGGGAATTATAGAATTCTCGTTCGAACTGGTTCTCCGTTTGATCTTGTACTTCAGTATTATCCTATTCTTCACTCTGCTGAGATACCATATCTTGTATGAAGTAACGACAGGTGTTTCTCTGTTCCTTCGATCTCAAAAAACAGATTCAAAAACAGTCCACTTCCAGTGAGAACCCCCCGTACCTGAGAGGTCGTAAAGATTCTTATCTTTAAAAGGAACTTCGTCGGTGGGTAAACATACCCCTGTCTTAGATAAGAAATGTTCGTAGTATTTCGGTTGATCGAATCATTCTATATTAATCTAAGAAAAGAGCCCTCATTTCGAAAACGGTTACCAACATATAAAGTAACGTACCATCCTTTTATTTCAAATGTGTCTTACCTTAATAAAACGAACATGGACATTCCTTATAAAAGATAAAGTACTTAGAGTCTCGAATAGGTCAAACTGTATCTGTGTGTCTAACACGAAAAATGGAAACGTGATTTTAGATTAGTATCTAGAATAGTGTGAGTACCATGTTGAAACACACATGAACGGATGATCCTTTTACCTCCCAAACCCCCTGCTATTGTCAGAATAAGTCCAGCACCTCACCCACCCAAACCCTCCATATACCTTGTAATAACCCCTTGAACCACTTGTCCTAGGTGGTACTTACTTCTTAACTGTATAAGAACCTGAAGTACCACCAGGTCAACAATCCTGAGATGGAAAGGTGACGTACCTCGTGTCCAAACTAGGGACCAGTCCTTTGATTCTAGGACGTGTTACATACCACGTCTACCTTTTTTTTTTTAGGTGCAATCATCACCAGCACCAACGTGTTGAACCACTTATTTGATTTTAGTGTTTGTTTGTTTTGTTGGTGACTGAACGGTGAGTTTATAAGTAGTCATCACCTTTTCGTTACCGTTACGTGAGATCATGAAAACGGACCTTTTAGGGTACCTACCTCCTCGGACCACCCGACGTCAGGTACCCCAGCGATCCTCAGTCTGTGCTGACTCGCTGAAGTGAAAGTAAAAAGTGAAAGTACGTAACCTCTTCCTTTACCGTTGGGTGAGGTCACAAGAACGGACCTCTTAGGGTCCCTGCCCCCTCGGACCACCCGACGGCAGATGCCCCAGTGTGTGTCTCAGCCTGTGCTGACTTCGCTGAATCGTCGTCGTCACCTTACACTTTTACACCGTTTCTATTGTGTATCTTCTATTTTTTGTCTGTCTTTACACCAACTTAGAATTTTTTCTATTTCTACTTACTTTCTTCTGTATGATTTTTACATGTATTCATATTAATACGAATACATGTAATTTTTAAAATATGTGTTTTTTGATATAATAAATACCTACGAATAAATCAACCATTTAGATATTATCTTTTATACTTTGACAGTTACACTAATTAACATCCGACGTCTTTCACTAATCCTGATCCTTCTGCATGTCTACCACGAGAGGACCACTACGTAATATAGTCCAATATGAATGTAAATAGAAATCTTATTAAATAATTTAACATACAAGTACAAATTAGTATATAAGTACAATGTCTAAAAAAGAATTTCAAATTTCTTGTTCTAAACCGGAACTATGTCTTAAAGTCTTTGTTTCTTAACTCAATATAAGAATTAAAACAACATAAACTTCACCAACCCACCTTACTTATACCGGTCACAACAAATATTAGACTCTCCAACATCTCCTGTTTTAGGTGCTTTCCGTAACCCAGTACACGACAGGAGTCGAGAGGATCTCCTCCACGAATCGTAGTATCTCCATTTCAAGACTCGGGAAGGACCGGTTCCGGACGTCCTCCTCAAACCGAACACACACAGAAACACCGTCCGTGTCCCTTGATCAACATATGTGTCGGGCAGAAGACGCGTATGTTTCGGACATATGTCCGACATTGAAACAAGTCGATAGTGTACCGATAAAGAACTAGAACCCCTCTACCTGATCAGGGTCACCTACTTAACATAAACTACGTTCGGTTAGTATCATAAGTTAAATATGAAGGACCATAAACCAGACTCCACCGGTTCACCGGACCTTTTCATAGTGCCCCTAAAGTCCTTTATGAAGAGAGAGACTATTTTTCTCTCTCTACCTCTTCTTCTCTAGACACGAAAAAACAGGACTAAAACCTGGTCTCAAGACACCTTTGTACCACAAAACATGACGCTGTCGATAACACACTGGTACAGTCATATGGAAATAGTAAGGTTCCCTCTATCTCACTTTCTACCCTTTTAGAAGACAGGAACTACTGTAGTGACCTGAAGACCTAGTTGGACCCTGAGGTGTGAAGATCGAAGAATATTACATTCTGAGTAACAAATTTGGTGAAAACTACCCTATAAGACAGCAACTTCGGTTTTCGTAGAAAAAAAAAAAAATTGGGACCCGTGTCGAACCCGTTCCTGACTTGGGACCCGTGTCGAACCCGTTCCTGACTTGGGACCCGTGTCGAACAGGTCCCTGACTTGAGACCCGTGTCGAACGGGTTCCTGACTTGGGACCCGTGTCGAACCCGTCCCTGACTTGGGACCCGTGTCGAACCCGTTCCTGACTTGGGACCCGTGTCGAACAGGTTCCTGACTTGAGACCCGTGTCGAACGGGTTCCTGACTTGGGACCCGTGTCGAACCCGTTCCTGACTTGGGACCCGTGTCGAACGGGTTCCTGACTTGGGTACGGTGGACGTTACCTTCGTACCTCAGGATCCCTTAAGGGTCTTCGGGTTTCGTAGAACTAATTGTCTCGAGACCTACTTCTTGATCAAACGCCCCTTATAGTTTCCGGGGCTAAAATCCTCATTCATGGGTACCTTCTTTTCTTCTCGACTTCGTCTTGACCTTGAGGTCCTCTCCCTCAGTGGTAACCGGTCCTTTCTCCTTCCTAACCTGAGAACGTCCAGCAACGACGGGTGACGGTGTTCTCGTCACTCACGTCCACGTCTGTCGTCTTCGACGAAACCACTCTACGGCTCGTGATCCCATCGACATCATCCGTTCGGGTCGTCAAGAGAGGAACCTATGTTCTTCGGTCCCGGTTGTACTATAATGTCGAGACTATCGGACCCACACCGCCTCCTTTGCCCACGAAATCTCAACTCTTGACCCAGGACGGTGAGTGAACTCGTCTCGAAGTGAAAGGAATCGATATTTTAATTCATTCAGTATAATCGTGGTAACCCAACAATATTCCTAATTTTACGTAATTGCGGATATTTAAAGGATCCTATGTCGTTTTACAATTATTTTCTGTCAAAAAAGATAAATTACCTCTGGACGTCTACGTTACTTTTATGAACTGTTAGGTGATGATCTGCGGTTCTGGTTATCTACGACTCACTCCAGTCCGGTTGAACTCTGAAGTATTCCGTTAGACCACAACTGGATGGACCTAACCAGAAGGTTCTCTCTTCTGGGACCCCTACCTCGAAGATCCCCGGTAAAGAAGAGACGGGGGACTCCGTATAGATGTTGTTATTTGTTATCTCTCCCCCTTTCCCTAGTGATTATTAACGGTACTGTAACAAAAGGGGACTCGTCCCTTCTTCTGTTTCTGTCTACTGTGCGTCACAACTGTCTTTATTCTTACAGTCTCGATGTATCCCGAAAGGTTCCAAGGACTCCTTGACTCAGCCCCCGAATAGTACTCCAGGGCCTGAGGACCTACCTTCCTCCTTCTCCTAAATCTTACAGGGTACAGGTAAAGCAGTAACTGTGGAACCCTATATCTTCGTGGCCTTCATGTTTACATTACTGTTCTTGGTCTCCGAAGGACTAGTGCCTATACTACCCCCTCCACCTGGTCTTATCGGTGTGCCGTGATTATTTTCTGAGACTCTTCGGTGAGGAAAAGATACCTCGGGGAAGGATGTGTGGGAAGATTCATTAAAGATTGGAACACTACTAATGGCTTTCTTCTTATCTTCAATGACCGCAAACATCATTGTCCTACTCTTTCACGCTCTGAAGGACAATACACACACACTGTCGACCACTATTCACCTCCCGGGACGTGTCCTTTAGGCGGGTCGAAGACGTTACACTGGACGGACTTTGAACCCGCGAGGAAGTCAGACTCACAACTACCGTCCTGTTTCCCCGTGGACCTGGTACCTGCTGCACCATCTCTTCTCAAACCTTCCCGGGAACCGTGACAGATGTCTACTCGGGGGGCTCTTTTCCCCTCTGGACCATCTTTAGAATTTACCCCTATTTCATTTTAAACTACTGTGTCCTGAGAGGAATTAAGACGTCTTACCGGACCTCTGGGACGCCCACCTTTTGCGAGACTGGCTGCAGTAGAACACACACCTGTAGGTCCTTAAGAGGACGGTGGCGCACCACGAACGGCGCCGGTCGTTGATAAAGTCCAGTCGTCGGATCCTGGTCTCAGTTTAGCCCACGTCCAGCAGTCCCTTTAGACTTAACTACGCTGTCGGGCTAACTTGACCAACCGACAACATAACTGCCAAACAGATAAACAAATCCAAACGCACAGATAATTTTTATGCATGTTCTTTCCTTCGATAATTTGGAATCTCAAATCTTATATTCAGAATGATTTTCTCTCGAACGTAGTAAAGTTTCGTTACAAATATGGAATACCGCTCGAAATTACACATATACATAATCAGGTCTCCCACCTTTTAATGACTTCAATACCCTAAAAAGGGGGGTCATGGACTGATGACACGACCTTTGTATTACGACAGAAACAAGTCGTTGTCTATACCTCTTTTACTACACCGATGAGAATTTCAATCGGTTACTGAATGACTTTTCGTCCCCGAAGACAACAACACATCCCTCGCCCCACCCTTCCCTTTCGTCAATGTTTCCACGAAATCTTCAATCTCTGCGGATCAATTTTGTTTGAATCTCTAGCCCCAAGGTTGGGTGGGACGGGGAAAGACTCGGACCCGAAATCCGTTCATTAAATTACGAGACTCAAGGACAAAACAGTAGACATTCTACCCTTGTGTACCCTTGTGCTACGAATAGAGAGTCCTAATAATAGTATTAATTTACACTCTCCCTTCTCAAAGTGTGTCACGGCTCTTAAATCATTTACGAACTATATAGAGACAACTTTAAGAAGTGGAGTCAGATAAAGTCGATTCTTGGTACATCACTCGTTTAAGAACCCCCTTCCTTACACTCTCTTAGTCCTTGGAACACTTAAACCGACCTAGGTCTCAAAAAGTCTAGTTACATCTGTACCACCCTTGGTCAAGGGTTCCCTTTACACCTACGTGTCCATTAAACCCCTTGAACTTTTCTTTATTTTTAACATTAAGAAGAATAGTTCTAAGAAGAATTGAGAACCAAGACCGACTCCTTTACTTTTCGATAAATGAATACATTTATAGTACCTTCCATAAAATAAAATAAAAAACTCTACGAATCCCCTTTTAGAAACCTTAAGGTTCTCGTTCCAGATGTACGACAACACTTTGACTAGTCCAGGGTATACATCTGGTCCGTTCCCCTATAGACCCAAACATCCTTCATACCAGAGATACACGGTTCGGCTGTTAATAGACTAAAATAAAAACGTTGTCGTACTACTTTCACGGACTATACGGGAAAATGTCTACTCCTTTACTTTTGAGTCGTACTGTATAGATCAGTAACGACCTCGTGTCTAACCCGTGTAAGATCTTTAAAAACAAAAATAACGTCATGTTTGACGGGGAGTTAACCTCCGAAATGAGGTGTTCTTCGTACATTTTCCATTGTACATCCGTGTCGATATTCCGACCCAACTGTATATATTTGTGTAATGAATGAGGTGGTCATAGCTAGTATACGAAAGTGTGACTAGTGTTGGGGAAAGTCTTTACTTTCTTTCAGTTAAATCGGATACATACACGACTCGTGAGTGAAAGTCCAAATAAGAAAAACGAAACTCAGTGATCTTTTGACGATAGTATTTTGTTCATGGACTAATGGTCAAAGTAATCCACGAGCTGGACCGATGCTTTATCCTGACGGTCGATACACAAAAACACATGTAGTGACCAAAGAGATCAGGACCCCAAAGAGTCAGGTTTGTCTTCCACAAACCCAAGTCCAGGAAGACTCGGACTACTAGATCTTATGAATCCCTCGCACGCACACCCTTTTACACACAGTCGGGGTCTTTGTCGGTATCCCGTTGCTTTTCGACCTCCGTCGGTGCACCACTTACACAGACGGTCACCTACTGTTCAGAGAAGGGTTTGACGGACCAGTACTTCCCCTTAAGGAAGGTAAGAAAAAAAACTAAGAATAGAACCATAAAGGTCCCACTGAGAGGGGGATATTACTTACGTTAGGACCTCTGTCCTAAGAAAAAAAGGCCACGATGACAAATTTTATTGAACACAACAACTGGTGAATAACATCCATTTCGGGACACGGGGGACACAGTGTATGTCAGGGTGAATTAGGAGTACTGTCGGGGGGCCTACACCCCTTAACAGAGGGGTTAAGAACTACTCCTTGGGTTCGAACCTTACAGAGTCAATTGTGTCACGGGTTCACTCCAACCCTGGGTTCTGACTGTAGTTCAGAATGTGAGGGAGTGACGGACCGAACAAAGATTCTAAAACTTTCCCGGACCCTCGGTTCAAGGAGAATGCCAGTCCGAAGCCTTCCCGTCTCTCAGACGAGACAGACTCTCCGAAGACTGTATCGGGGGACTCGAGACCTCCCGGACTTCGACCAACATTTTAAAACATTCAAAAAAAAAAGAAGAAGTAACTCTGATATTTATAAAGGGTGAATCACTACCTCGGTAGCAAATAAATTGGTTAAGAGATAGCTGTCTGTAAACCTAACAAAGATTAACAAACGATAATATTTGTTACAATATTACTTATTAGAAAATACAGGAAAGTATACGTACATCCTTACAGACCCCCTCGGAAAGATCTACTCTCAAACGACTCAGTTTCTCTTTACGTCGACGTCAAATCACCGATAACGGTTTAAGAAGAATTTTCCCCAAGTTATTAAAACTCGAGGGATGTTGGAAGGGTCTTGTCATATCGTAGATTGAAACCCCAAAAAGGGTTAGACTATC
The DNA here is from genome assembly GCA_006410555.1 of Capra ibex. Lineage (NCBI taxonomy): Eukaryota > Metazoa > Chordata > Mammalia > Artiodactyla > Bovidae > Capra > Capra ibex. The sequence goes on from SJYO01020080.1 coordinate 73,601,330, forward strand.
TACTCTTTATCATAGAGTTCCATCAAAATTAAACGTACAGAGTTAAAACTATTCCAGTTTATAGACCAAAAAACCCCATACAAAAACTTTAAAAAAAGTTACTTAGTAAATCAAAAAACGAGACGTCTCAGCAGTAACGACGTACTCGAAAAGAGAGCGACCCCTCTCACCCCTGATGGGATACCGACACCATACGTCTGAAGAGTAACACCACCGAAGAGAACGACTCCTCGTGCTCGAGAACCCACGTACCCGAAGTCATTAACGCCAGGACCCGAGATCTCGCGTCCGAGTTGTCATCACCACGTGTCCGAATTAACGAAGAACCATACACCCCCAGAAGGGCCTGGCCCCTACCTTGGGTACAGAGGACGTGACCGTCCGCCTAAGAAATGGTGTCTCGGTAGTCCCTTCGGGTATATATAAAAGTATACAAATTCCCAGTAGACGTCAAGAAAACACGAGTCAACACGGGTTGTGGGACGCTGGGGTACCTGACATCGTACAGTCCAAGGAGGTAGGTACCCTAAAAGACACTCGGTAGTAAAGTATCGGAAAGTTTATTTTAAATGAAAATATTTTTTAATAAAATTAGTTTTATGATGTACGTTTATGAATTGTTTTTCAGTTTGTCATAAATTTTCGATTATTACTTTTGGTTTTTAAGGAGAAGTGAAGGGGGTCGACAGTCAGGACTAGTGATCTTAGGTGGTAAAAGCTACAAATCGACAATGACAAAGAAGACAATACTATAAATATAAAGATATTTTTATAAGAAAATAACGAGAAAGTAAAAAGTTACAATCTGTAGTAAGTAAGTAAAAGTCCGTACAAACTATTCCTAAATCGTGAATTTGGGTAGAGGGAATGAATATTAGAGAGTCATATTATGATAGTGTAAAAACTATATAAACATAATTTTCACATGTAATATGGGTACTTATGTAACAAAAGACAACTCGGTTTAACATACAATTCCAATGTAAAAGAAAGAATATTTTGAAAAACAGAAACGACTTCAATTATTGAGTGAGAAAAAAAAAGGTAAACGAATCAAAAGCCCCATAAAAAACGAGTGTCGGAGAGGTACCAATACAAAGTACACCAGGTCACGTAGTCTTCTGGACAGTCAAGATAGGTGGGGGTCGTAGAAAGAGTGAGGGTAATAGAGTTTGTCGAAGAGACTTGGACGACGGGTCGATGACAGATCGACGAACACATTTGTGTCACCGACATTTATCCCTGATATAATCATTGAGTCTGTTACATCAAGGGAAACCCCCGGATAAATTTTCAGATCTCACCTTACTCCTTCGACCCTTTTGTGATCTCATCTCAACTCCGACTCTTTTCCCACTCCCTCTTATTTCGAATCTTTTTTAATCCCTTCATGTCCAAATTGTAAATATTGTTACAAAATTTTTGAAAATATTCTGGAGATCACAGAAAATATTCTAACGATGATTCGACGGTAAACCAAACGAAGACCTGTCAAGGGGTTTAGTTTCAGCAATCTTCCCGAACACGTAGGACGTATGGTCCGGTGTGAATGCCTTACTAGAGGTAAATTCGGTCACCAAGACGGGCAAACGTCCACTCGTAGAGTGACGTCTTATACCGTTTAAGACTCCAACTGGGTACTCCCGTTAGCACAACACTAAGGGTCCCAACCGTCTCCCTCCTTTCATGGTCACTACATCCATCCCGAACAGTCCGATGGGAATCAGGATGCACTACTCGGTGAGAAGGATACACTTATATATTCGAAGGTCCGACTCCGATAGTTGTCGTTCGAGTAAACAACGACGACTACGGACTTTAGAGACGGACCTGAACCGGGGACGGAACATGGAGTCATGAAGTTCAGACACCCAGACCAAGGGACTCCGACACTATTCCCCTGAAATGAGTGATCGATGTTTTTAGTTCGAGTTCCGGTCCTTACCCTTCTCATAACACCCATGTCAAATAATTATTAATAAGATATAATCGGTTAATGACCTACCGTCTTTCCCCCAGTTCCCATTTGACCCGAATGAGAATTCGAGACAAATCTACATTAAGAACCGCAAAAGAGGTATTATTACATTTGATAGATCTTTCCTCGGTCGTTTACGTCCACTATCTTATTTGTTTCTACTCAATGTCGGCAGACTCAGACCTAAATTTTAGACCGATTACCGTTTTTGTAGCTCCTAACGATGACCGTGTGACCCGTGACGATCACTTGAGTTTACTTGACTATTAACATGAAGATCGCGACCCAACACATAAAATGTGGAAACTATAACAGGAAAACCGTCTTGGTAATACCACCAATTATTAATTCATGATATCTAGATATCAGAGAATGGACGTTAAAGTTTTAGGGGTTTCACGACTTTTACCCTTTCAAAAGGTATTAAATAAACTAGTGGTTTAGATTGACCTTGAGGTGAGTGGACCACTTCTCTGTCGAAGACTTGACTCTCCTCCGATGAATCTGAGAAATAAAAGGAATTCTGTGATAAGTATATAAGTGACGACTCCACGCACGATGACACAACTTGACTCCTCACAACCTCCACGATACATCATAAGCACTATACCATTTTCGGTTTGTTAAGACTTGCGGTCTCGTGTAGACCGACGTTCTAAAACGTCATTCCCCAATCCTCTAAAAGACTATTTCAATTAAAAGTAAAACCCCCACCAAGAAGGTGGAAAAAAGGCCGTATAAAATATGAATAAACAACAACAAGTCAGTGAGTCAACACAGACTGAGAAACACTAGGATACCTGACGTCGTATGGTCCAAAGGGACATAAAGTGACAGAGGGTCTCAAACGAGTTTGAACACAGGTAACTGAGCCACTACGGTAAGTTGGTAGAGTAAGAGGAAACAGGGAAAGAGGGAGGACAGGCGTTAGAAAGGGTCGTAGTCCCAGAAAAGGTTACTTAAATACGAATATAATGTATGAATATGAACATTTGTACCAAAGGTATATTGGACGTAGAACGAAACGTGGGAAAAAAGAACAATAGTAATCGGATATCACAAGGTATCAAAAGTATTTATGATAAATAAATAAATCGATGGTAAAAATTGTCTACGTATTATACTTTTAGTAAGTAATACTTATATCCAACGAAAGTTTTAAAAAAAAAATATTTCATGCACCATTATTTATGGAACACAATTCATGCATCCCGAAGGGTCTACCGAGTCACCGTTTCTTAGACGAGCGGTTATGTCCTCTGAATCCTGCACGTCCAAGCTAGGGACTCAACCCCTCTAGGGGACCTCCTCCTTTACTGTTGGGTGAGGTCACAAGAACGGTCTTATTAGGGTACCTGTCTCCTCAGACCACCCGATGTCAGGTACCCCATTGTATATGTTGAATCACTGATTCGTACTTATGTGTAATTCATGAAAAGTGTCAAACCTTTACCTTTTGATTGTAAAAAACTCATAAATAACGTACGGTTCTTGAAACAACCTAAGCAAAAATAAACTAAATTAGAAGTTTTATAACCGTTAATTTATTGTTGTGCAACTATCGAAAACAGAGGTAAAGTGGGAGGTCCCTTAAGTGAAGCTATCCTTCTTACCAAAGGTATAACCCTGGGTTTGACTTCTATCTGGAGAGGTGACCCGTCCTTATACCGACAATCCTGTAACGGACACTTTCTGGTAATTGAGGGAGAGGGACGGTACGTGATCACACCAGGTGTGTTCAACTTTTACTGTTCTTCTACATTTTTACTAACGGAAACACACGTATGTGTGTGTCCGTATCCGTCCTATGTCATCCTTACGAGTGGGTTAAACTCAGACCCCGGACTCGACTGTCTAGGACCATCGTCTCTGGGTCGTACGGACTCCCATGACCGGACCCAGTTTCCCGATTCATTCTTTATTTATACGTCCAGTCCCACACTCCACTTCTCTGTGATACGAAACTTTCGTGTCCTGAAGTCAGGGATACCCTGTAGCGACCCCGACCTTAGTCATTCACGACTGTCTCACCTTTCTTGTGGTAGAGTTCTAAGACGGTGACCGTAAACTCAGGAAGGGGACGGTGAAGAACCGACACGTTATGACCTCTTTAACAAACCGAAGAGACTCCGAGTCGCTTAATAGTTGTTGTGTCACTCCGATTACTAAACGTAACTGGAGAGGACCACTCAATCAGACTTTATGTGTATTATTTTACCTAAGTAAACATTTAGATAAAGAGAGTTATAACATAAGGACCGTTATTCAGTCTAAAGAATCAAGGTTCCTTATCTTTAGTTGACTGAGAAAACCCTTCCCTAAATACATCCATTGAGGAGGGTTTCCGACCTCATGGTTTGAGTCTTTTGTCTGTCGTAGTTCCCTCCGGTCCGTCACAGGTCCTGGTCTCGGATTTCGGTGAAGTTTGGGCACCACTCCTTCTGAACCTTCGGTTACGATCGTGTCGACACCGGGGACCGCGCTGAGGTGACGACAGAACCCTTTGGCCTCCGACGACGATAAAGACGACGAAGATGGTCTTATCCAAGAGACAAAGACGGAGAAACACAATGGTCGAGGGTCAAGTCTCGGACCCCAACCAAATAGACTAATCAGTTCAGACTCAATCTGTGTAATCCAACAATCGACACTGTCTTCGACCCTTTCACTCGTAGTCCGAAAACATCGAAGACCTATCCCTTCACCGAAGACACGGTGTGTGGTAGAAGTTTGTCTCAACACGGTGTGGATCCCTCCCAAAGTCCACAGCCCGTCGGTTGTTTACGGTTCCTAAGAAATGTACGTCGATGATACACTGTCTGGATGTAATCTATCTCTTGTTCCGAATTCCATTATACTCGATTTGTTCATAATCCCTTAAAGTGACGACAACAGTGTATACGTAGTCTTTATTTCGAAGACTCTAGAATCTTCTCTTCTCCTGGTAATGATCGTAAAAATAAGGAGGAAAGGGAGGTTTAACATCCATCAGGAAACGTATGATTTTTCATCCGACTTACGACTTCTTAACTACCAAAATTTGACACCACAACCTCTTCTGAGAACTCTCACGGAACCTGACGTTCCTTTAGGTTGGTCAGTTAGGATTTCCTTGAGTCAGGACTTATAAGTAACCTTCCTGACTACAACTTCGACTTCGAGGTTATACAACCGGTGACCTACGGTTCTCGGCTGAGTAATCTTTTCTGGGACTAAGACCCTTGCTAACTTCCGTCCTCCTCTTCCCCTACTGTCTCCTACTCTACCGACCTTCCATAGTGGCTGAGTTACCTGAACTCAAACTCGTTCGAGACCCTCTACACTTCCTGTACCTTCGGACCACACGACGTCAGGAACCCCAGTGTTTCTTAGTCTGTACGGACTCGTTGACTTGTTGTTGGCGTTGGCATGTATGGACACTCTTACACACCGCACTTCCGTAGTAGGTAGAATATACCTTAACCTTAGTCGAACTTTCACCCTACTCGACGACGACGTCTTCGTCTGTGGAACATTTACAAACTGTACTTATTTTTGAACTATAAGGAGGACGTCCAAGACAGTGACTAATTCACCGTAGGACCAGGCTCGTCCTTCATGAGTCTCAGTCCTCAGACAACGTGTTGAAGTCTTTTCCCTTCCTACTATTTCGCACCAGTGGTGTCCTTTTTGATCTTCCTCGTCAATCCTTCAGGTTTTACGAAGTCTTGTAACACCTAAGCTGTCCGGTGAGTACACTGGGAGACCCGTGTCTACACGGCACGGGTGTCTCACTGAAGACGTCTGGAAACCTTCTACGACGGTCCCCAACGACAGAGTCCCGTCTCACGTTAGTCCAGAAAACTTAAGAGTTATTTACAGTAGAGACAGTGAAGGTGGGATCGTAGATCCCGTATCCCTAGAAGAAAGTTAGTCCTTCTCTTTTTTTATAAGAAGAGGTCAAAACTTATTACAAGGTAAATCGTAAGTTGATTTTGTGTTGTCTCTTTATTAAAGTAGTAAATGTAGAGTTCAAGACTGGAAATAGAGACTTAGTTTATGTGTCTATACATTGACAGGGAGTTACTTTTACGGAAATGTCTCGATCTAAGATTATATCATTTGTGGTTTGTCGGGGACTCTACTCTCCCGGTCTACGTCTTATAGACACAAAAACTATCTTGGTGGAACCTCGAGTGGTAGGTACGGTAACGAGTCACAAGATGTCACCAGTCGTAGGAGGCCCGACACTCCCTATTTTTGAGTTTCAGTTGGTCGAATCCGTTTTCTCCTTCCACAAACCAATGTATTGGTTTCGTATCCTTCCCGGCCCTCCGTCGTCTCGGGTCCTCCTTCTCCTTGTTCCGGAACCTCCGTCAGTCCCTCGAGGGAAGGGTAGGAACGAACCACGAGTCCACCCCGACGAGTCCACGAGGTGTCGGAGTGCTACGTCTTAAACGGACAACCGTCGAGACTTAGAGTGAAGAGAGTCAAAGACAAGGTCTCTCGCGACTCCCCATCGACGTCAACCTTTCAGGGGTTCTTTCCGACTAACTGGGTCGAGGTAAGTTAATGGGTTAGACTCTCATTAGTGACCGTCCCTGTACCCCGTACTACAGTCGCGTCGAGTCGAGTCCTCGGGTCACTACCTGTCTGTCCACACACAAACGCACGGACACGCACGTACACACATACACACACACACACACACACACACACGGACACACACACTGTTTTCTCTGTCTCTCCAGTCATTTTACCACTCTCGAAGATAAAATTGGTGTACTAACCTCATCTTGGACCCACCCTCCCTCTCGTAAAAGATCTTTCTTATCCCGATTGACCTGTTTTCCTTTTCATGTAAAGGTAATTTATTTCTATTGTCTAGGACCGAATGAAAATTTAATTCGTTGAACAATTTGAAGACCTAAACGAAACTGACAGTCCTTCGAGCTACGTAATCCAAAGGAATCGGATCCAAAGTCACTATATCAGAAAAGGATGAAATTAGGGAATCAAGAATAGAAGAGTGAAAAACACAATCAAACACAAAATATTGTGGAGACGACGAAATCATATTCGGGAGAGTTCGAGAAAGTCTCTCCGGTAAAGACATATTTTTCTATTTAAAGTGAACAATACTTTCTTATAGAGAATCGGTTGGATGTATAGGAGACAGTCGACATTCCTAAGAAAATAAGAAAATCATGTACATTGTAAAAACCTTTCCGATGTTATTAGCGTCCTCACGACTATGACAATACTGAGATTTTGTGTTAGTTTGGTTTTCAACGTAGTACCGGAAAAAGACTCCTCTGTGAGTCTCTAGATATTTTTCATTGGTAGTCGTTAAAACGTATATTACTGAGTCCAGACCCCAGTTCATTCCGACTGACAACAGTTCTCTAGTATACAGTACACCTCGTTCGAGTCTGAACGTCTCTCGACCGTATATTTCCCGTAAAACCACAACCCCCCTAATCCCCTCCCAAATACAGAGTACTTATTAAGGTCCTTCCACTCCAGACACCTGGGTCGTGTGTTTGTTTTGTTGTTTCTAAGGTGTATATATACAATTATATACTAACAAAAAGGGGAAGACTGAATGATGTGAGACACACTGCCTGAGATCGATCCAGATTGGTGTAGAGACGTTTACTGGGTTATAGTCAGGAAAAGTACCAACTCATTATAAGATAACATAGATAGACGGTGGAGAAGAAATAGGTAAGTAGTCGATTTACCAGGTCTCCTCGGACAGACGTCCCGTCCTTATGTCTACGTCTACATCTCTTGTCTACCCACTTGTATCTCAATCCCCGTCCAATCTCCAATGTCAATAGTACGTCGGCTTCGTATTCCGGTGTCCTTCTTCCCAGTCCAACCTCACTTCTTATAAAGTTCCCGGTTATTCCGGCTCTCTCTACCCTTCCCCACTGGTACCTTCCAAACAACCCAATCCTAGTTTTCAAACCTTACATGGAACGTCCTTCATCCTCCGGTCCCTTCTCAAAATTAATCCTTTCACTCTGTCACTAGGTCAGAGAGACAATTTTATTGGGAGACCCGACACTACACCTCCAGGACTGGATCCCCGTGGGAGTCCACTGTCGTCTCTAATGTCCATCTCTTCTAATCCAACCTTAATTCCGATTCCGTCACCCCTATTCCTCTGTCAAAGTTCTCTGTAAGTCTCAGGAGAGACTCCCGGGAGTCCCGTCGGTCTGTTGTTCCTTCTCCCACGGTAACCAACCGCTCTTCCCCTTCTTCTTTTGTTCCGAACCCCTGACCTTCTGTTTGAGGTGAAGAGACTCGAAGTTCTAACCTTTCTCTTTCTCTTTCTCTTCCGTCAAATTGAGAAAGTTAGGAAGTGGGTGGGTACGGTAAGGTACCGCCCCGTCTCGGGTCTTTGTCTTGTTCATTATAGTTTCAGTTGAGTTTAAGACTCGAAGAAAAAGTTTGCGAAACTCCCTCTGTGTGTGGTATGGGCAAGGGGAGAGAATAGGTGTAGAGACTATGGACAACCGAAAAACCTCTAGAAACATACTTAAAATTTTTACAGAATAGACCCGTCTGGTCAATCTTTATCCGCGAGGAAAGGGATCCCTGACATCGTTAGGTACAGTCCCGAGTTCCGAACCGTTCCCGTCGACCTCCAGGTAGGGTTTAGACTGGTGTAGACCCACTGGGACTCCCTTGAAGAGGAAGTGGAGAACGAAGTTTTAAGGAGAGGTAGACGTCGACCTTGTAGAAAGTGGGAGGGGTAAAGGGGACCTAAGACACAGTATTTTCGGGTTTCTTGTCAGAACCTTCGGCTATAAGGAGAAACCGTTGAACACCACCCTCTTCAGACCTCGTGCGCATATCAGTAGAAACAGGATAGTGTTCCGCCTATTGAAAATCCTGACCCCTTCGGAGTTGTAAACTAGTGGGGCCCCACTCCTAGTGGGGCCGCACAAAAATTCACCAGTCTCGGTCCCTCACGAGTCTTTTTAAAGTGTATCGTCTCCGACTCGGAGCTAAAGATCTTTTATCGTACTTCCGACATCTTTTGGTCGTACCCCTAGATCCCCCGACTCTACCTTTTACAAACCCTTTTCTCCCACTATTCCTCGGAGGTCCCGTTGTCAGATCAGTCCTACACCGTCATCTGTCGTTCGTGTTTACGACTGAGACGAGAGTCGGGTTCCCTTCACTCTTAGTCTCGTCTAGAGTGACTTCTCCCAACACTCCCTTCACCGCAAAAAATTCCCCTTCGGTCCCCTTGGAAACCCGTTTCTCTACTTTCTACACTTTTCGTTTAATTCCACTTTTTGTTAGTGGTACGAAACATCATATTTTAGAACCCATCGTCCCGAATCCTATTTGTGGCACCCTGACCTCAGGGTTAAACCTCTGAGTGATCTTTTGTATCGAGAAGTGTGTGTATGGAACGAGGGTAGTTATTCAGAACTTCCAATAACAATAAATAAGAGTACCGTCAATCTCCTCTTTACACCCAAACCTCTGTTCCCCTCAAGTGAACCGGATGTCCTGGTTCATATCCTGACGCATACATCAAAGGAAAAGGAGGTAGGTAGGTTGTTATCCGGTCATTTATTCTTAACTCTCTCTTTATTTTAGGTTGGGGACGGAGGTTCTAGGAATTCTTAGATTATCTCCCTTTTCCGTGCCATGTTTATCCGAGATACCCTGAAGGGACCACTAGGTCACCAACTCTTCGACGAATGGTTACGTTCCTCTGAGCCCAAACTAGGGACGAGGTCCTTCTAAGGTGTACGGTGCCCCGTTGATTAGGACACGTGGTGCTGATGTTTCAGGTACGTCGTTGATGGCTTCCGGGATTCGTGGTCACTTCTGGGTCGTGTCTGTTCATTTATTTATTTATTTGAATTATTAAAAATTTTTCCGGGACATCTTACATGTCTCAGGACAGACATTGGGTCTCAGAACTGCATTTGTCTCCCTGTACAACCTTTGACGATGGATACCCTACCCCCTCGCCTCATGTGTCTAGTCTGACACTTCCCGGCACACATCATTACAACTCTCATGAAATTACAAAGAAAAAGACCCGTGAATAATATGTTAGAAGAAATCGTAAACCAGGACAAACAATAAGTCCTAAAGAGAATAGGTCAACACAGACAGTCCTAAGACGTAACGTTTACCGTCTATGAGTCAAGTCTGACCAACTTCGTGTATTTTTTTTTTAATAAAGGTGTGTACTAAACTTTCACATTCCCATAACCAAAGTCCGAATCGACCTAGTAACACGAGTTCATTACAGTAGTCCTGAGTTCAAAGTGACAGAGAACAAAGAAGAGAGGAAACACAACCAGAGAGAGAGTCCCCCAGAAGTGTATACCTTCGTTCTTCCAGAGATCGGAGAGTCTTAAAAATAAAGAGAGTCGAGTCGTCGGGGTGACCCTTCTCTCAAAGAGAAAGGGTTATTAAGACCTCTTTCAAGACCTTAACCAAAGTTAACTTGACCAAAGAAGCACACGGGTAGACACTGGGTCCGTGACACTGAACCTTCTGTATACCTGATACGATTGGAATCAGATTCTCTACCCTGATCAAGGTATGTTGGGAGGGTCTGACCATAACCTCCTCCGTATCAAGGAGTTTCCTTTTAGACTCATGAGGAGGATTTTACTAATCCTTACTACAACCCGTCGGTTTTATTCTTGAAGGTAATATAGAAACACTGACTTAGTAACGACTTAAGACCGGTGTTCGTAAACGACACTGACTACGACAACAAAATTCCAAAAATTTTATTGTAAATAAAGAATTTTCAATTGTACACATATTGTCCTTTATTTTTTTTTTGTTCTTCGATTTTTGTTTCAGTAAGTATTAGCGGTAGCCAAATGGCTACACAGGAAACTACACAGGAAGATCCAGAGTAAACACATAAAAGCGTTGATTCGTAGTAAAAAATACATTAATTCTGGTACGTAAACATATAGTACGACAAAGTGTGTAGTACTTAGAAATGGTAAAGTTTCAGGGTTTTGAGACTCATAAAACCATTGGTCTTATATGATATGGTTGAGTTAGACCTTCCTTTTTTTAACATTAGGACGAAAAGAGTCACTGTTTTTAAAGTCTTTTCTGTTTTTACCGTTTACCTACCGGCTACACATAAGACGGACTGGAACGTCCAGTCATGTTCGGGGAGAAAGACAGTATTTAAACCTACCCGACTCCGGTAGCTACGGTACGTGTCCGGAGTCGTCACCAGGTCGTCCCGACCCTCCCGACGAAGATATCTTTGTTCCGACCGCAAGTCAGGGAATCCCCATGTACACGTCGTAGGAATTCCTCACCACTTGAACCCGTTCCCCGAACCGTCTCTGTCAAGAAAACTCCAGACTACCACAAATCTTAGTCCACCCCCGTTGAGAACCCAAGGTCGGACAGACAAGCAAACCTCGTTTATAACTTGCTCGTCTACTCTTAAGTCCCTCGACTGAGGTCCGGGACTTCTCTCTGTCGTCTCATGACAACCAGTAAAGAGATCTCCCCTTCCTCTCTACCGGTACTTGGAGGTTTAGGAAGAGACTTCCGTGGGGAGGTCCATATACTCTAAATGTACACACATCGTCTATTCTTGTTCCTTAACGTGTCACAAACAATGATTATCCCCAAACGGTAGTGTAGGACAAAGTCTCGAGGATCCAGATCACTTCACACCATGAACTTACATTCGACGTCCCCGGGACAGATTTGTCGATTCAATCTCTTTCTGAACTCTCCGGTCCTGTTCCGGACGAAGGTAGACTTAGGGGTGGTCCAACCCTTTACCATCTCCTCATGATGAGGACGGGGCGTTTAAGGGTTACATCTTCCGTCGGAATCCGGAGTACCTTAAGATCCTCCAGACCTAGAGTCTTCTACTCTTCTTCTTTGATGTCCTTCCCTTCTGAAAGTTCCCGCAATAGACAGGGTCTTGGTGTTGGTCAATCAAGGAACTGGACCTGGAATCAGGTTAGAGGAAGAACCCCAATCGGTTCCCCTTAAGTCAACCCTTTACTCCACTGGAGAGAGATCCCGTCACTAAGAATTTGAAACCAAACGTTTTGTTAATACCCACCCCCGACCCTCTCGGATCATAGTAAATATAAGGGTCAGGGTGACGGTCTTTAAAACAAGTCTTCCAGATCCCACCCACCCCAAGTCTTAAGCGAAAGAATTCTTTGTTGGGTCCTTAAGACTACGTTCAGCACGTACCGTATATGAAACTCTGGGTAGTAGGAGCTCTAACCTCACGGACGTCCGGTCCCTACACCCGTCCTGAGGACACGACCCTGTCCCAGATGTACCATCCCGAAACCCTTATCGAACTCCAGTCTTTGACCCGACTCGGTGTACAGATGTATCTAGAAAACAGATCCTTTACCGTCCACCTTCCAAACCACGGAAATCGAATCCCCACGACCCCTGGTATCGGTCACTACAGTAGGTTACGATCCCAGTGTGAACGAAGGTGACTGAGACACAAAAGAAACGTCTCCTTTGGGGAAACTGACCGGTGTAACCCAAATGAATTAGGAAAGAAAAATTTTCTATACATAAATAAGCCGACGTGTTCCAGAGTCGACACCGTACACCCTAGAAATCAACGTCGTTCACTTAAGAATCAATTTCGTACTCTTAAGAATCAACGTGTACGTTTGAGAATCAACGTCGTACACCTTAGATGAAGGGACGGTCCATAACTTACATCCAGGGGACGTAGTCCTCTCGTCTCAGAATCGGTGACCTGGTGGTCCCTCCAGGGAGTTTTCAGGAAAGAATTGTTATATCACAGGTAACTCGTCGTGTACTAACGATTAAATTTTTTGTAAAAACCGGTTAACATACGTATAACTGTGTATAGGAAAAAATTTTTAAAATTGACCTCCTATTAACGAAATGTTATAACACAACCAAAGACGTCATGTTGTTACACTTAGTCGATATTCTTATGTATATAGGAATTCATCTTAAATTGAGTCAAACGTTGGTGGTAATCTCGATAAGGTTGGGACTTATGGAGTGACTACGTCTCCTCAATCAAGAACCATATTTCCACTACCACTTCCCTAATCTTCTTCTTGTCCTACCCCCGTTGTACCCGCATCGACCAGATCCTTGCTGTCCCCCCACCACAACGACCTTCAGCTATAAACAAATATCATGACACTAACCCCAATCTCGAAGTCCTCCGTCCTTCAAGACACCATTCACACCTCCGGACCCCCCACCCTCCTTGGTTTCGTTTCAACCCGACTAACTTTTAAGACTTACCTACTGTAAATCCTCGACAACCTTGTACTTCTTGAGTAACTTAAACACTCACCCTTCAAAACCACACCCACGTAAGAGAAATTCGAGGTCCGTAACCTGAGTCCCCACACTACCCACAAGAGTCACCCGTCCAGAGAAACCCGGAGTAGGACATCTTACGAACTATTAAAAACCTCCCCGTCTCGGGACAGTTTTCGTTTGTACCTTCTAGGTCTTCGTGTTCAGACGACAGTAAGTAAGTAAATAAGAGAGGGGTTTATAAATGACTTACAGATGAATCCAAGGTCCGTGATAAGATCGGAACTCCTATATCACAACTCGTGTCGTATCAGGGACGGGAGTGAGTCGAGCACAAGATCGTCTCTCTGTTAATAATTTGAGCAATTGTTATCTACACATTATATCGAAGTCCAACCATGTCCTAACACTTCTTTTTGTTACCTCTACTGTAATCCCTCACTAATAAAATCTGACTCACAGTCCCTACCAGTGGGACTCCCTCACTGTAGGCTCATCTCTGGACTTATTTCAGTCCTCACTCCGACCGTCTCGAACCTCCCCTCACTTCGGGTCTGTCTTCCTACCCCGGTACCGGACTGAAGTAAGGTCCTTTGAAACCGGGTACCGATAAAGGTACCGACAACACCCTCTACTTGAGATAAAGCCCCAGCCGTGACTGAGTGACGACTTCATAACCCGTTGACTGAGGGATACGACTCTGATAAAGATTGACACTTTTCTCCTAGAAGTATTGATGGAGACAAAATGTTCTTAGAGTACTCTGAACCACAGACAGATCTTTCATAAAAATAATATGTTGTCAAAACAGAGGATGTCTTCGATTCCCCATTTACCAATCGTTGTTTGGATCGACACGAGAGTCCCTTGTTTTACACCGGACCAAGTGAGTCACGACTGTGACCTACTACGGGCTTTCTACCGGAACTTGAGAACGACAAAAGGAATCACGTGACCACTTGAGGTCTAGTTTCAGGGATCCAAGGCCCAGGGTAAGATAACGACTGTTGGACCTCTCAGAACCAGTTAAGTGAATTGAAAATGGAGTCAGACAGTGGATATTTTACCCATACAATCCCTGAAGGGACCTTCGGGTCTCCAATTCTTCAGTAACAGGTTACGTCCCCACCGCCCAAGCTAGGGACCAACCCCTTGATTCTAGGGTGTACGGCTCCCCGTTGGATTCGGACGTACAGTGTTGATGACTCGGACGTACGATGTTGATCTCTCTTCGGACACTCGGTATTGCTTCCGAGCTGTGTCGGTATTTATTTATTTATGTAAAATCTTACCTATATTATTAGTTTTCTCTAAGACGACAAACCGGATGTTTACGATATTTAGATTGACACCCTCTAATGACAATAATTTCACCTTTCGATCCCGGGTGAAACGGGCCCAACACCCGGAAAGTACCCTAGTGCTGCAACGGTTTCACAAAGGTACATAGAGGGTCTCTCGTCGTCGTCCGGATCCTCAAACCAAATACTCTTTATATATCGAAAGAGGAATCAAAGTAGAATAGACACAAGTCGTGTCACAGACACCGTTCCTCTCAAATAAATTCACCGTCTTTTAGTCACTTTTTTCAGAGTCTCTTTTCGTCTCTGTACGACCGTGAAACCCTGGGTTTGGTCCGCTTTCTTTTTTGAAGGTTCCCCCGAGAAACAGATTTCTGTGTCAGAAATGTCGTGCAGGAAGGAGAGAGAGGATACTTGTAAATAACTCGAGGATAACACACGGGTGTGGTACGATTACAGGGATCTGGTCAAACACTCGTCGGGACCGGGATTGAGATACGACCTACCCACCATCCGTCGACACATCTCTGGACTGACCTTGGTTCGGATTACGACCGTCCAGGTCCCAACACTCTATCTCACCCCAACCGGCAGACGAGGCTCATAGAGGGTGTCGGAAGACTCAGGAGACTGGTCGGTCTCTACGGAACGGAATCACTCACGATCGATAACAAAGTTGGAGAAACACTCATAATAGAATAAGAAGGGTCTTCTAGTGACCCCATCCCTGATAACAATTTAGTAAAATGTCTCTTAATTTGGTTCCAAACGAGCGAACACTGTACCACTCTATCGTAGCCTTGGATCTGTAGTGTCGAGAGAGATGGAAGGTTGTTGGTCCTGACGTCGCGAAAGGGGCGGGAGGGGTCCGAGGACTCGAGTGAGACGAACACGTCTCACGAACAGTGGGTGTAATTTTGGGTCTTCCCGGATTCTTAACTGGAGGAGGTTCCCACGGGCATTGACAGTCTCCACGGTCTCATAGTGTCGGGTTGAAACGGAGAGTAACCCTGATGAGACCTTACAGAAGAAGTCTCCAGGACGTCCTGATCCGGGTTCACTAAAAGATATACTGAAAACGAAACGAACCGGAGGAGGGGAGGAGTAGAAGGGAGGGTGTATGGGGATTATGTAGTGGTCGAGGACTCCCAACCAAAGACCCTCTAGGTCTGTGGGTCAATACATAATCGACTTGACCCCGTCCTACAACAAGTCACTGTCTAAGATTCTATCTTAAGTCTTCAACACAGATCGTCATTATCGGGGTGGCTCTCAGGTTTACTAGAGTCTGTCGGGTATATTAATACAGTAGACCCTGGACGTTTTACGTATTCTCGGGGAGTTTCATATTCCGTAAATTAATCTGTTAAATATATGGATATAGTAAATTATAATTTTGTACAGATCTCGTCTCATCTGAAAAATTTAAAAGGAATCTTACAAACTCTAGCATGTCTAAGTTGTTTCAGTGAAAAATGATTAAAATTTTAGTGCATAGTCCACTTCCCCATAAAGATTTAAAGTGGAACCATCCTAAGGTCACTATACGACGGAATTAATGTACTTCGAAGTAAACTGGGGTAATAGTAACGGGTAGGAGAGGAAGATTTACAAGATAAAGGGTACACAAGTACATATACTGTAATTACACCCACTGTAACTGAAATAGGGGACTCTACAAACGTCTAGAACCACTGGGTTGTCGTCTCAAGTCCTTATTACAAGATCCCGACGTGACGGATTATGTGAGTGGAGGTCGGTGCACACCGATGACTTGTAAACTTAATACCGACCAGACCTGACTCAACGAGAGGTTCACATTTCATATGTACTACCTAAAACTTCCGAATCATAATTTTTTTTTACATTCAATAGAGTAAATATCGATTTTTATAAACGATGTACAACTTCACTATTATAAACTAGAATTTATTTTCTAGTTTAATTAGAATAGAGTAAAAAATACAAATTTTAATACCAATGATCCTTTAAAATTTAATGTGTATATCGAACGCAGTCTAAAGATAGTCCATCGAGACGAGATCTCTGAGTTTCCCTCCAAATCTTTTACTCCAACAGGTCGAGGAGGATCCTTCCGTCCAACTCAATTCTTTGACACACCAACGGCACTACCGTCTCAAGAGACACCTAGTCCTCCGCCGTTCCACTCCCGAAGTGCTAGTGTGAAGTGTTCCACACACCAAGGTATGAACTGAGACACGGGGAGACCGGTTGTCTCAAATGCCGACTTTTTTAACCCCACATCTAGTCAGTAGACAGGTTTCCTGTAGTGACGAAGAAACCAAGGTCGGACCCTAAACAATTGAAATGTCTTAAGTGCAAATGACAGACACAGTACGACAGTATAAGACTCCCCTCTTCCCACTTCTCCGGTCAACTCGCTCCTCTCTTCTCCCTCTTCCCCTCCCCTAACAATAACTACTTTTGTTTCTGTTCTTCTTCCTGTCTCCCTCTGGACCCCCTCTTCTAGAGTGACCGCTTTTGTTTTCCAAGTTTTTCAGTCGACCAGTTCACTAAGGAGGGAGACAAAGAAAAAGAGAGAAAAGAGTTAATAGAGAGAAAGACTACAAAACTACAAACAAGGGTCTTTTGGTGTTCGTCAGTGGAGACAAAACATCTACTCCTTTATCGTCTTTCTTTGACTGGTCGCTAAAGGTCTCTATTTATCCTCCATACCGCTTCCCTCGTCCTTCTCTTAAATCTCCATGTCCACGGGAACCACAACCCCACTTTCAGGGGGAAGATCTTTCATGTAGGACAGTGGTCCCGAGGGAGGACCACCTAGGACGGAACCACTCATGTCAAAGACCCCTTTCCGAAACCGTAACAGTGTTCGGAGGTCTTCTTGGGGTGTGAAACTCGGTTATTTTTCATCGAGATCTAGGACGGTCCGCTCGGTCATCCCGAGGACCACAGGGAACTCCAGACCCTGACTGACCCCTTGGTCTGAACCCGGATCGTCCCGTCCTGTGCAGTCAAGTGATTCGTGAGTACCCTGCAGACCACACACGGTCCGTGACTCCCTGTCTGTTGTCAGTGAGGTTCAGGCCTGGAACGCGTGGAACGACAGAGTGGCCCCGTCTGTCCAGACTTCCCTCAGACAAATCTAAACCTCGGTTCCCAGAGTCGACCTGAGTGCAAGCGTGTAGAGAGAGGGTCCCGGTACAAGACGTTACTAAATTTCCTCTTCATGCTCTTCTCCTAGCAATAGTTTCCCCACCTGCGCCTTTGGTACGTATGAGACGACCTGATGTGCATGTGGTCGTTCCGCGAGTAGTGGTTTGTCTTGCAGGTCGCGCAGGACCTTCGACGATTGGAAAAGGTCCACACACTAGTTTGTCCGGGGCACGAAAGGAGACCTCTCTTCTTTCGTCGTGAGGAGACGTCTAGACGGTCCGGACCACGGGTCCGGACATGGACCCTGTGTGTGTCGACCCGGACACGAGTGAACTTTACAGGGCTCCCTACCACTCGACTCAGTGACTGAGGAATTACTCTACTTCGGTCTCCTCGAACCACGGATCTGAGGTCCTTGAACCAAGGACTGAGGTCCTTGTTACTGATACTAAATGTCTTAGTATTAATCTCACACCCCCTAAACCCCCTCGACGTCAGTGGTTAAGTATACACATGGAAGATGAGGAGTCGTGTTGGGTCCCCATATCAGTGAAAGAGGGTGAAATACCCACCCATTTAAATCCGTGTATCTCTTATTCACTGTTCCGACTTTAAACTTGGGACCCGAAAGACTCGGGTCTCCGGTGGATGAAAGGTGATACGTACGTCGGAGAGTCCCTAGTCACAGATCTGAAGTCCCCTTCGCCCTTGAAGTGATCAGTCGTTAAACACCACCCACACTTCTTCTCGTGAAGAGTACTTCCCATAGTACTTTCTATTTATCTCTTGGAAGTTTTAACAGAATAACAAATGTAGATTGATACAAAGGTAGACTAATATTATTAATATAAATCAAAGTATTTTATTAATCTGGGTATCGAAGACAGTTAACACAGATGTTAATAGTGTCCTCAAGGTAGGACTCAATGGTAGAAACGGATCCAGATTCTAATGCGAAACCTGAGTCAAGGTGACCCAATACTGTCTCTAAGAGGGTGACTCCTACAACTCTAAATACTATTTGTCTCAGGTCCCTGTCCAGTTCTAGTAAGGGTCCTTGACCTCTGCTCGTAGTCTAGAACAGACCCTCAAACCCCCAACCGTATAAGAACCTATCAGTCATCCAGTCTTCACCTTTTCCTGTCTTTTGTCTCAGACCCTTACACCCCTTTCTCCCCAGATGCCGTCTCTAGTCCCTGTTACCCTAATAGAAACAACTCCGACCTCAACTCCGGCCTAAATTCTTCGGGTCGTTCCCTTCCTTTCACCTTTTTCCCTCTTTTTAGTTGGTACTTTTACGTGATACTAAGATTCGTTACCCAGAGACGTCCCAATTGGTTAAAATAACAGAGTCAAAGGAGTCCCATAAAATTTCTATGTCTTATTCAATAAAGGGTTTCCTGATCGGTGTGGAATAGACCGATACAGCGGTTCAGTCGATGGTAGACATGTGGATCGGGGAACGGGAATGACAGTGACAGACGAATTTGGGAGCCGGAATAAGTGACCGTCCCTTTATAGGACAATACACCTCCCTCCCCGAATCGTTAGGGTACGAGTCGTAGGGAAGATGAGTGATAAGACGGTTAGATTGAAGTGCCTTTAGGAAGAACACAGTGTCTAGGTCAAGTCGAAAATATGAAAAAGTCTTGAAAGAGAATGTTCCGTTCATAGGAGAAAAGTGGCTACGGAGGGTTTCCTGGTTATTGAAACCCTCTTAGTGGAGTAAGTGGTATTAAGTTAGTGTGGTGTCAACAGTAACAATGGAAGTACGATTAGAGGAAAGGACCCTGGGTTTTTCCTATCAACTGAACAGATTTCTATCTGTCCATTGTGACTGTCATTATCGTTAATACCGTAGTCCATATCACGGACTGTGGTTTCATCTACGAATTACTTATCTTTAAAATAACTCGTGAATGATACACGAAACTTATTGTCAACCTAAATCATTGGTCCAGAAGACAAAGAGGGTGATTCGATTTCAACCAGGACATACTATCCGACTCCTCTATTACAAAAAGTTGTACACAAAAAAATTATAAATATTTAACATTATTGTATCTTTGAGTAAAGTCTTTAATCCTTGGGTATTTTGTTCGTTTTTTTTTTTTGGGTACTTTTAATGGATGTTGGAGGAAGATAAGTCTCTGTTATATCGTTGAAGGAACCACATATCTGAAGTCCAGGAAAAAACATGTCACTGAATATGTCTCTCTCAATCGTCGAATCTCGTTTCGAACCTCGGTCTAACGACCTAAATTTACGGTCGAGGTAACGAATGGTCGACATACCGAAACCCACACAAAGTGCAAAACACGAGGTTAAAGGAACAGTTATTTGTCGGTTTGGTTCCTTGTGGTTCCTTTCTCTTCTCCTCTCTGGCCCATATATCTCCCCACACACACACACACACACAAATTTAGAAATGAATTGGGGAAATGAAACTCATTCTACAGGAGGACACAGAGGAAGTCAAAGACCACAAGAACTCAGGTCTTGGAAAAAGGTAACCTATTTAGAACAATCTGACGTTCGTCATCCTTCCTATTCGTCTTCCGAATTGAAGAATTTGGTTAAGGGACGACAGTTGGAGGTAGATAGGACTTTAAGAACCGAACCCCCCTGAAATTATAAGGACGAAAAACCCCCAAGACTCCCTGTTTAAATCACACGGGAAAGAACAGAGTCGTTTCAGTGAATGGTTAGAAGTATGACACACCAAACCCCAATGACTACAGAGAACCAAAGTAACTCCTACCTCAAACACAAAGACAAAGAACAAGAGGAAAGTCAAACCCCACTAAAAGGTTCGTTCTGGATAATTTTGGGAAATCTAACATTTATTAGAAATCACTATTATAATGTTTATAAAAGGTAACTAACATATTGAGTATTAAAAATCAATATCAAAAAATTACATGGTTCAAATTTTGATCATAAATCAGTCTATTACAACTAGTGCAGAAACTACCAAAAACGGAAACCACACGTAAAAATCTTACTGGGAGGGGTAACGAACTAATGTATGACTGAGTGTTCAAGTAGTCAGAACAATTTAAATTTTTAGATTTTAAAATTATATAGACCTTTAATAAAACCGTATGTCAACAAAGAAGAAACAGAAGAAAAAGAAAAGTAAAAGGGGGTGCACCACTCGAAGTTATCTTTCGAAGTACTCGAAATTACTCTCTCTGACCTCTCCTCCTGTCTCTATACTATCATCTCGTCCGAAACAAACAACACAAATAGATATATTGACACAGATAGGTAAATAAAAACCGACACGACCCAGAAACAACGACGGGTCGGAAAGGAGATCAACACCTCGCGTCCGAGATCCCGGGCACCCGAAGTCGCCAACGCCGAGGTCCCAAGACCGCGAGTCCGAGTTAACAACACGTAGCCGACTCGACGAGGTGTCGTAATCCTTAGAAGAGTTTAGTCCCTAGCTCGGGAACAGAGGACTTGACCGTCCGTCTAAGAAATGGTGACTCGGTGTTTCCTCCGGGGGGGGTAAAAAAAACCTATGAATAAACCGATATGGTCCAGAATCGACTTCATACGTCCTATAAGTTAGAAACAACGTTGTACGCCCTAGATCATAGGACTAGTCCCTAACTTGGGTCCGGAGGATGTGACCTTCGTACCTCAGAATCGGTGACCTGGTGGTCCCTTCAGGGTCCGAAACAAATAACAACTAAGAAGATAAGACTATTAGGGAATGGAGTTTTAAAAGGTTTAGAGTAAATGAAAGATCCGTTTTTTATCATTCAAAAAGAGACTCCGATAAAATGATTAAAAGGATACTCACAATTAAGAATACTTTTATTCTCTTCTCACGACACTCGAAAACCTGTAGATAAATTGGGTGAAAGACTAACGATAACGAAGACCTATGGAAGAAATTTCATAGTATGTATCTTTTGACCATTATAAAAGTACGGACCTCCGTCGTATTCCTTGTCTTCAAATATCCAACAACTTTAGTGAGACACGAAAATTTTATAATAAAAAAATATCTACTTTGCATAGATAAGATTTAGTCTTTATATCCCTCTATGTCACTTTGTAAACGGCAGAAGTGACTACTAAAAGAAGAAGGACAAAACGATAGGAAGGATAAGATACACACATGGTCCTATTTACACGTATATAATGGGAGTAAGTAACGAAGGTAAAAAATTTGTTTTCACAACCGTGTCATTTGGGAGGTAAAACTGTAGAACGAAATAAACCGAAGTGATATTAAAAACCTCCAACAATGTTCAGTCCTACACATGTTGGCAGAATAAGAAAAGCTACGACCTATTATAGAAACCCCTAGAGAAATCTACAGTTTGTATATGTCAATAGACATTATCAGAGAATATTCCGTCCCACCGTCTCGTCTTCCTTGTACCCGAAACCTCAGTCCGTCTTGGACCGAAATTTAGGTTCAAGTCCCTTGAAGGGACCACCAGGTCACCGATTCTGAAGCACGATGGTTACGTCACCCGGACCCAAGTTTGGGACCAGTCTCTTGATCTAGGGTGTCCAGTGTTGAATTTTTTAGGACGTACGGAGTTGCTTCTAACTTCTAAGACTCACGACATTGATTCTGGGTCATGTGACGTGTGGGGGGAGAGGGGTTTAGGTTCAAGTCAATGAAGAAAATCAATAAATTTAAAAGACTCCGAGTCGAAAGATTCAACATTTTAATCCTACTGTTATTACCGATGGAAGGTCCCTTTCATACGGTCTCAACCGTAAAATAAAACAGTACAATCTTGGAGGTGTCTTCAGATATGGTGGGACTATCACCCTGATTTTAGTCGTACTTAGTCTAATGGAACCAAAGGGGAGGTGTCGAACGTCATTTCCAAAGAATTAACAGTGTGGAAACTACACTGAGTCGACGAGAGATTAAAAGACTAAGAGAAGAGTCCAAAAGAAAATGAGAGAAGGACAATTTGTAACTAACGAAGAGAGACTCCTAAAGGGTCAGGTCTTTCCGTCTTCACTCTTAAGTCAACTGGTTCGGTTAGTGGTGATAACTACAAACTGTTCCCAAAAAGTGCCTTCCAGTGAAGTACTCAACGACCGGGTAACTGTGACTAACGGGAACCCAGTTTCCGGGTAACCACACCGTGCACACGCACGTGCGAGTCAACGAAGTCGACGCAGACTGAGAAACTTTGGGATACCTGACATCGGGTGGTCCGAAGAGACAGGTACACTAAGAGGTCCGTTTTTATGACCCCACCCAACGGTACGGGAGGAGGACCTCTAGAAGGACAGGGTCCCTAACTTGGGTGCAGAGGACCTAGAGAACATAACGTCCGTCTAAGAAATGGACGACGTGGTGGACCCTTCGGGTTAAAAATATATATCATCACACATATACAATTAGGGTTTAAGGATTTAAACAGAGAGGGGGTTGGGACGGTAGAGGAAACCATTGGTACAAACAAAAGATGTAGATACTCAGATAAAGACAAAACATTTATTCAAGTAAACATTGTAAAAGAATTTAAGGTGTACATTCACTATAGTATATAAACAGAAAGAGTCAGACAATCAAAAGATTAGAACTTGAATTAGAGACAAGACTCGAGGGGTAAGATGGTCGCCGTCGTTGACGTCAGTTGTACTACTATTGAGTGAAGCCCTTTCGGACTAGTTAAGTCCTGAACCGAACGAATCTGTGAAGGTCCCACGTAAATGTGACACCGTCCTGTGACAAATTTCTCCACAGGCCGGGTCCGAATGGTACCAGTAAACGTAGTAACCAAATGCGACCGTGGACGACCTTCAGATATAAGGGTAGTCAGAGAGAGAACTAGTAGTTCGGGAAGGGAGGACCGTAGTTGACTTTCAGGAATCTGGGTAGACCAAGGCCGGTAGTCAGGAACGACCAGTAAAAAGTAAAAGGAGCAGGACAAAAGTTCCGGAGAAGTCAGACGGTCATGAGAGTCGTTGAGGGCACAGGGAGATTCCCCGTGTATTCTTTACAGGTAAAGGAGAGGACACTCTTAGACATTGATGTCCCTTGAGTCTCGTTGACGGGATCCGGGGGAAACAGATCTTTGTTGTACAAGATCAAAGAGAAGACGACGACGATAAGGCCTGACGACGAAAAGACTAAAGTAGAACCGTCAGTTCCGTGTGTAAGAAAACAGGAGTATAGATGTTGGCGATTCCTGAAGGTCGTCGGGGGAGTGAGACCTCAAGACCGGACGAAACTTTCCGTCCTTGGTAGGATCCCCGGGTGTGGACGAAGAGTGAGTTAATGATCTGAAGATGAAAGAGGACAGAGAAGGTTCTCTTGACCATAAAGGAGGTCACACTCTTTTCGACTTAGAATATAATAATAGGTTAGAGGATAAAGATGACAAAACCGTACTTCAACTTCGGGTACGAGAATCATAAGACCTCAAACTTCCAGTTTTCCGGGTCAATAATCACGATTAACCACCAAAGTTTTGATAAAAAGATCATATTCAAGATTTTCAAATAAATCTTTGTGTTTTCGGTTTTAACAGAAGAAAGTAGACGAGAGAGTGGGAAGAGACTCAGTCATTCGGACCTTACGGGATGAATAACAAATATTCGACACCTTATTCCTTCACTCTACACCCCAAAATCCACGTTACAGTAGGTGTTACGATGGTCTAAGACTGAAAAAGACGATGGATTGATGTGTTTAATGATTCATAGACGACACACGTTCCATGAAGCACTCATAGAAAGTCCCACTTTGTTTCTAATTTTAATATTTATATCTAGTGTAAATTCATCGTTAAATAGTGTAAGAAAGGGGATGTACTAGGATAAACTATAACTGTCATCAAGACTCGTACTCGTCCGGTCCATTATGGACTCTGACATTCCACCCAAATAATAAGGGTGGTGAAAGATCTACACCGAATCTAAAGTCAATTAGTTCACCGTCTCGAAACTAGACCCAGATTTGGGTCTTGAAGACCGAGGACATGGACGGAGGTAATGATGACGACTTCTGAGTTTTTGCTCCTAAGGGTTACTCGAAGGTCTGGGACTCCGTCTTATATCTTTAAAGACCGAGACTTCTTCAACCTGAAGTATCTTACCCAACCCAAAGTTGTTCACCGTCGACCCAAACCCTTTTACATAAAGTCCGTCTTCCTTGAAAATTTGTTTCTGACTTCCAAAGTGGAAGAGATGGACGACAGGGTGAACAACGTCGACACACGTACCTGGACGAAGAATCCTGGACCGAAGATGAATAAATGTACGAAGACGCGACACATGTTCACAAGAGAGAGAGAGAGTGTGTGTATGTATGTGTGGGTTAGGGGGTTTCAGAACTCGTAGTCGATACAGGGTCCGTTGTAGTAAGACAAATTAGGAATATTACCACAGGGAGGGGTCGGAAGTGTGAGAGGGACCCGACTCAGTGATTCGGTGTCGACATGGCGAACGGGGAACTTAGAAGCACACCGGGTGTACATGGGCGATAACGTACGACGATCGGACAACCCCGAGGGCAACATAGGAGACCCTTGAGTTACAGACAGACAACGGACTTAGAGATGGTTTGAACGGTGTGGGAACCCGTGACGGGGAATCAAAAGTAAAATTAAGGTAAATACTCCATTCACGTGGAGATACACGGAGTCAACGTGTCGTGGACGGGGTGGAATCACTCACCTGTAAAACGTCCAGAATCGAGGAAGGAAAGGACGGGTGGGACATATCGAAGGTCCTTCGTCGTCTAGAAAGTCGGTTCAGATCTCGTTCCTGACTTTCAGACTTCCCTTGTCTACCGAAGGATTCCACCCTCTCACATAAGGGTATCTCAGAATCCGTCCATAGACCGAACTCTCTATCCTCGTTTCCGTCTTCTAATCTTAGTCCCCGTTGAATGTTAGACATACTTCTGACGAGCAATGATGGTTATGTCTAGGGTGTTCTCTTACCGAACGACAAAACATAGATAACAAACCCTTCTTTTTTTATCACTGTTTATGAATGTCACTTAAGTCTTCGTGAAAGGTTATTCAAAATTAAAACAATTAGAGTAGTTGTTAATTGTGTGAGAAGTGTATATGACTAAACAACCCCGAACTTCAATTTTTATAGTTACAGAAATATCTAGTAAACGTTCCTGAGGTTCCGGTCTGTCCCTGACACCAGTTATCCTAAGGACTAAACCTGTTTTTATCCTGAATGCAAAAAGACCTCACCTAAACTTCCTTCGAGATCACTTTACACCTTAGTGTCACCACTCTAGGAAATCCTACGGACCAAGGCCTCTCACATGTCCCTCCGTCCTCTCCCCGACACCCTTACCCCCCTCCACGTAAGACAAACTCCGTCTGTGAAGAGTACCCTTGACGTTCGTACAAAGTTCACCAAAGAAACTAATATAAAAATCAGAGGGACGAGACTCTCAGTCCACGGACCCACATTTGAAAATGAGTGTACGACGGGTGGGGTTTATCCTTCAACTAATAGACAATGGTTATAGACAGTAGTGAGTCCAAATTATTTATTTAAGTACACATTAACCCTGTCTGACTCTAGACTTTTGAATGGGATTTCAGGATTTATTAGAACTTATACTTCTTCGTTTTGGTCTATAAATATTTCTCTTCTCAAAGAACGGAGGTACTGACCGAGTCATCAAAGGATCGGTGACCGACCCTAGGGCACTAAGACTAATTGTGATGGGAGTGTGAGTCTTCACAAAGTCAAGTCAAGTGAAGTCAGTGAGTCAACACAGACTGAGAAACGTTGGGGGACCTGACCTCGTACGGTCCGGAGGGACAGGTAGTGGTTGAGGACCTCAAATGAGTTTGAGTACAGGTAACTCAGTCACTACGTGGGTTAGTAGAGTAGGAGACCGTGGGGGAAGAGGAGGGTGGAAGTTAGAAAGGGTCGTAGTCCCAGAAAAGGTCACTCAGTCAAGAAGAGTAGTCCACCGGTTTCGTAACCTCAAAGTCGAAGTTGTAGTCAGGAAGGTTACCTATAAGTCCTGACTAAAGGAAATCCTACCTGACCAACCTAGAGGAACGTCAAGTTCCCTGAGAGTTCTCAGAAGAGGTTGTGGTGTCAAGTTTTCGTAGTTGAGAAACCACGAGTCGGAAGAAATATCAGGTTGAGAGTGTAGACATGTACTGGTGACCTTTTGGTATCTAAATTGATCTACCTGGAAACAACCGTTTCATTACAGAGACAAAAAATTACACGACAAATCCAACCAGTATTGAAAAAAAGGTTCCTCGTTCGCAGAAAATTAGAGTACCGACGTCAGTGGTAGACGTCACTAAAACCTCGGGGTTTTTAGTTCAGACTGTGACAAAGGTGACAAAGGGGTAGATAAAAGGTACTTCACTGCCCTGGTCTATGGTACTAGAATCAAAAGACTTACAACTCAAAATCCGGTTGAAAAAGTGAGAGGAGATAGTGAAAGTAGTTCTCCGAGAAATCAAGAAGAAACGAAAGACGGTATTCCCACCACAGTAGACGTATAGACTCCAATAACTATAAAGAGGGTCGTTAAAACTAAGGTCGAACAAGAAGTAGGTCGGACCGTAACACGTACTACATAAGACGTATATTCAATTTATTCGTCCCACTGTTATATGTCGGAACTGTATGAGGAAAGGGTTAAACCTTGACCAGACAAGGTACAGGTCAAGATTGACAACGAAGGAGTGGACGTATATCTAAAGAGTTCTCCGTCCAGTCCACTAGACCATAAGAGTAGAGAAATTTTAAAAAGGTCTCAAAGGTCTTCACAAATAACTTCGTGTAAGACCCCCCTTTATATCCGTTGAACCTCTGGGAGGTAAGTGGGAACAGGAATGTTCAGGAGAAACCTGAGAGGACCTTAAAACAGTCGAATTGTTACGTTGTCAATGTTTCCGTTCCACTACGAGTCCCTCCTCTTAATCGGTCCACGAGAGGTCATAGTAAAGATGGTGGATGGTTGACACACTGGAACCCGTTGTGTGAACTGAGAAACTTAAGAGAGAAGGTAGGAGACATGGTTACCATTATAATTATAGATGAATTTTACATAAATAATTTTTATCTTTTAAATAAGTAATTTGTTTTATTACGTACTCTTTAATAGATCGTGTCTAGCACCATGTATGATTCATGGACTTTTTATAAAAAAAGGAGAAAGAGAAAAAGGGAAGAAAACGGTCTTAAACACGATTCACGACGACCTTTATTTTTGTGTTTATATTGGATCATGGACGGGAACTCTATGACCTGGTATCCTGTTTTATCTTTACATTAGTAACAAGATGATCTCCCCGACACTCAACCAATCATCTCGGGTCTCCTCCCTCCTTACCAAGGTACACCCCGTCGACCTCTTCGGTACTTCCTCCTTCACCGAAAACTCTTTCTTGAAGTACTCATCTATCCTAAAGAGTTGAAGAAAGGGAAAGGCAAGAGAAACCAGAGGGAGGAAAACAAAATTGGTTCATAGCTCGGTCTTATTTTTTACAGGTCCCCGTCCCTTCCGAGGTGCGTGTCAGACTAATTCTGGAGCCGAGACACAGAAAGACCAGGAAGTCCAACCGGTAGGGAGAACACAACCAAAACAGGAGTCCACCTACCTATGATCTCTCGTTGAGTCACAGAGGACGTTTGTGTTAAAGGTCTTTTTAAGGTACACACGTTTGTTTAAAAAGGTGTGAAACATCCCCAAGTTTTTGAGCGTTCTCGTAGACAACCAGGGTCTAGTTTGTTGAGACTTACTTCTTTTGTCGGGACACATCTATTTCACTACCGACACCATGAGGGAAGAAGGAAGAAAAGCTCCCTTTGAATTTTCCCCTGAAGAGTCAACATCTACCCTACTTGAGAGAACTTAGGAAAGAAATTTTCACCCCGAGGTCTCAGTTTGAACGAATCCACTACCCTTCTCCTAAAATCGTCCGTCTCTACTCCCTGTTTCCACCAGGACCGACTGTTTTACCATACTCGTATCCTTCCGTCACACTATCACGACTGTCCATTCGAATCCCGACAAAAGTCCTCCACTCATCTGTCCGCACTGAGGTAGTCCCTCTCAGGGTCACGACTACATATCCGTGCCGAACTCCCCATTCCCGTCTGAAAGAGTCAGATCCGTCTCCGTAGTGACTTGAGACACTGTGTCACAAATAGGGTCGTCATTAACATGTGTCAGGCGTACTAATAAACTAAGGACGGACGGAGGGGGTGACCGACGGAAAAGGTCACTCGGACCCTTGACATAAAGAAAGACGAGGGGAACCATCGGGGTCGACTCCCGGACACTAGATTGTCTACGAGTCATGTATAACCGCTCTTCTTGTCCACCTACCCGCCAAAGACTCACGCCCGTCTGTGCACACCCAGTGACAAAGAGTGTGCACACTTGAAACCATGAACTAAAATAAGAGCAAGGACCAAGGAAGAAACGAGGAGTCACCAGTAGTACGACCCCATTCATGACCGTAGAACAGTCGACCCGGAAGGACCCAGACCTGTCTAGTCTGGTAGACTCACGAGGTCCCTTCACATGTTTAGCGGGAACCGTAGACGTGCGTTCGGGAACAGGAGACGTGTGTGATAAACTGACCTCCACTGAACTTTATTACATTTTTGTATATAAACACCTTGTTCTCTTCTGAAAGTTGAAAATCGAGATGGAGAGTAAAATTCAGAGACTTCTTTAACGAAGTGAAAAGACTTTGACAAAGGAGTAAATATTTTGTCGTTACTATATTATTGTTTAGAGACGAACTATCACAACAACATATATAATTTACTCGACGAATTACCTTTCCTGACCGTGTATCATACACAAGAAAGAAAGAAAGAAATAAAAATGTAAAATAAAAGAACAACATATGAACTTTAAGTGTTCTTTTATAAATAAAATAAAAAAAGACTAAAACTTTCGCTGAAGGACGAGTCACGTCTTTTGAACTAGAGATGTCGATTTAGGTTTTTTGTTTAATTATTGAAATAGATGTTTTGAATCAACTCTATTGGTGGTAATCGTAAAACTACATAAAGGAAGATCACAAAAGAGATAAACACTCGTATCTATCTTATTTATCTATTAAGGCGGTGTTCTGTGCTTTGACCTCCCCTATGTCTCTCCGCTTTCACTTTTCATTAAGAGGGAGAGGTGGGACTGCGTCCGGGGGTCAAGGGAAGGTCTCCGTTGGTGACAATGGTCCAAGACTCCACCGGAGGGTCTCTATCAGATGAATAAATCTTTTAGCTAAACTAAAAGTATGGTGGAAAGAGAGTCCGTTTACGACCACTACACATGGACGGCGAAACGAGGTCTCGGATGGTAAATTCACTCAAGGGAAAGTCGGGAGAGTCTCCCGAGACACCCGTCTCGGTGTGTGCCGAGACCAATGTCGAAGACTCCCGAGTCGTTCCGAACCAGAGCCAACATATAAAAATGAGAAACTTGGCTTTTAGACGTTTGTTGATTTGTCCACAATCTAAAGACAGAGTTGACAAAGGTGTCAACGAGTACGCTCCTCGTCTAGAGGTCCGCCACCCCCGGTCGTCCGGCCCACCAGGCTCCGTCTCAAATCTGAAAGAGGAGTCCAGTAAATGGGAGTCCAGTTACTAAGGATTTACCTGTTAACTTTTCACATCACACTGTCCCTTTTTATAAAACGGTAACCCTAACTAGAGGAGTAGTCCTTGGACAAGGAGGATCTTACAAGACTTTACTTCCTGTTTGGGATTCAGTCACACCAGGTGGGGTTCTGGACAGGACGGGAAGGGAAGTCCGGGGTTTTGGGACAGTAGGGGTCGAGGGTAGTAATCTCAACGAACTGACGTCCGACGTGGGAGTGAGGGACCAGTCCAGATGGACAGAGATGAGACTGCTCCGGGACAGAAATCTCGTTGGGAGGGTGGTCCGGGACAGGGGGGTCAGAGGAAGAAAGGTAGAGAGGCGATTGACTAGTTTGGTTATTGTAACTCTTGAACTGAGGAAGTTTCGATTCGAGGTCTCTCGTCGTTTATCTTACCTGACCTCGTAAACTCTGGGAAGGAGACATTTTGCCCATAATTTATTATATCGCCTGTGTTTTCTTGTAACAGTGACATTTCGCGACATATGTATATATTCTGTGTGTAAGAATACTTCTCCTACTATTAAATTTTTATTCTGTACCTTCGGTTAATTAAAATTTTAATTAAAAAGTAGTGTTTTCACAATAAATAAGTAAAATCTCCTAAAATTTTCATATACTTGTTTTATTCTTTTTTTAGAGTATCGTAGTAATGTCTCACACCACGGAATATATCAAATATGTCATATAAAGTAGGTAAGGATACCCTGAACAAAGACACCCTCCTAATAACAACGCTACTGGTTTTTAAAAAAAAGAAATATTTTTATTTTATCATAGTATTATGTGTATACGAAAACACTTCACGGAAGAGTAAAGTGGACTTTGATAAAGTCATATATCGGGGGGTTTGAAGAAATTTGTATTGGTATTGTAATAACGGTATAAATTTTAATTAGTATCAACGAAATGGCCCGTGAGTTTCGACCACGAGA
Source organism: Capra ibex (assembly GCA_006410555.1). NCBI lineage: Eukaryota > Metazoa > Chordata > Mammalia > Artiodactyla > Bovidae > Capra > Capra ibex. The sequence continues at coordinate 73,632,591 of SJYO01020080.1, forward strand.
CACTGTTGTGTCTCCCTATTCCACCAGTCCTACCTCCCCTGTGCATATGGATACCGGCTAAGTGTGACTACACACCGTTTTTGGTAGTCTTATGACATTAATAGGAGTTTAATTTTATTTATATATTTAAATTTTTCATTATCAACGAAATATAGTGGTTTACAACCAGCAACATTTATAAAAAGACTGAAAATTTTAATAAAACAAATTTAATCACAAGGTTTATTTCGCGATATAAAAGAACATCCAACTACATAGAAAATTTAGAGAAAAGTACGAAGTCGAGAAAGAGGGACGGGTGAGGGAGAGTGAAGAGAGAAAGAGGAAGCCTGCATAAACAACTTCTTTGACTTGACCAACAAGACATCTCAAAGGGTGTCAGACCCAAAAACGACTAACATAAGGGTACCGTAATAACTTGTACAAGGAGAAAGTGGACACGAAGGACATTCAGCGACTAATTTAGACCTGTAAACTAGTTCTAAGTCACTTACCTAAAAAGTTGAGTTATGTAATACTTACAGAAGGTACAGTAAATTATAAAAAGATACTGTACAAAAATAAATAAAAATAAAAAATAAAAAAAATCTGGGTAGTACTGGAGAGACCAAGGTTCATGTGAGGCACAGAAATTAAAAATTTTAAAATAAAAACCGACACGACCTATGTCGTACGAAAGAATTACTGGGTTCTCGCCAGTTTTTATACTTGTATAAAAGTAAATAAATCGATCAGGGGATAAACCCAGTGAACCCAAGAAAGATTTAAAAACGATGATGTATGTTGAGTGACTAGTTGGAGAAACACCTGACCAGTAAAAGACCGGACTAAACGATGGGAAGACAAGAGAATCAAGGACGCCTACCACCTACGGACACGGTCGAAGGAATGTCTTCGGAACTTGGGTCTTTTGACACAACCTTAGGACTCCGACCGTCTGTGCGTAAGGAACCTGTCAGATTTCTTCGTCCAAGTCTCAATGTAGTAGGTCTTGAAACACGTCTAGGACTTGAGACTCCTCAAGGACCTTGAAGGACACCTGTGAGACATGGTGTAAAACTTCTCACTGCTGGAAATGCACTGTCTCCTCCGAGTCCACAAACTCTGACACTACTCGACCCAGTCCGTGTTCGTCAGTCTTGCTGAGACGGACGAGGGGATGCAGGACCTCTTGCACGCGAACGGCGAAGACCTGGGCACCATGAAACACCTCTACCACCTTCGCCTAGGAGAGTAGTCTGTCACGGGCCTCCAGAAGGGTGACGAGGTCCTTCGGTCCTACATGGTGGAAAGACCGTTACTCCACTCAACCACTACTCTCTACGATATCTATTGGTCGTCTCATTTCCCTAATCGTCTGGAGGGTCTCTTTGTCCACTCTGACCGAGTGTTTAGGAATCCCGTACTTCTTCTTCTACGATAATTTAAATATCAAACTCAGTCCGTCAGGTCTTCGAGACCCAAAGACTAGACATTTTACCCCTACTATGATGTCTCATCTGTCGATGACTCTCCTAATCCACTCTAGACCTTTAGCGGATCGTGGTACGGACCGTGTAGGAAGAAAGTCAACACATTCCCGCCCTCAAACCACCCCTCGGCGCGTGTACGTCCTTCCCACGGGACAGGTCAACAGGTCAGGTCAGTGGTAAGGAGTCCCGGCGACAAAAGGGTGAAACCGGTAAGACCCCCTGTGTAATCTAGAGGAGACTGTAATGGATCCAAGTCTGAGTAATAAAGGAAGGACTTGACTTTTAAAGAGTTTTGAGTTGAAGGACGGGAAGTAGACCGGAAGGACGACTGGATTTTGAGCTCGGATTAGTAAAAGATGACCCAAATCAGAGAAGTGACCGAGGGGTCGTGGGAGTCCTATTTCAGGTGTGAAAACGGATTTGAGAGTCTCGGGTCGGAGGACGAGTGCCGAGACCACAGTAGAGGTTGGAGAGAGCGGACGAGAGGAGAACCAGGATTACGTGGCGAACATTAAGGGGTTCCACCTGTACGAAAAAGTCGGAAGTCCAATTACGTCCGACGACGACGACGATTCAGCGAAGTCAGCACAGACTGAGACACTGGGGTATCTATCGTCGGGTGGTCCGAGAGGGCGCGGACCCTAAGAGGTCCGTTCTCATGACCTCTTACGTCCGATTACGACGGGTTTACTGAAAAAGGAGACGAAGTAGATCAATTGAAGACAAGGTCGAAGTTTTGAGTCAAATTCGTAGCGGAAGAGGTCTCCGGGGACAGTAAGAATTTCGCAGTACCGTAACGAGACAGTATCGTGGTTGGTAGCGGACAATTGGTGACTTAAGGAGTAGATATTTATAGAGTTCTGTCCCTTGAACAATACCATCCTTTATGCAGAATAACCTGATAAGTAGGTCTGGAATCCTCTCAGGAACTATATATATATATATATATATATATATATATATATATATATATATCGTTTCTTCACGAATTACAAAAAACTCACTTATTTACCCATGGTTCTACCATTTATTTTCATAATAAACATAGATGGACCAAGACGAATTGTTAAGGACTTCTTTACAATATAAGTCTTAAAATACTTTTATTCTTGTTCGAATCACCTCTCCTTGTTTTGTTAGTTCTTCGTTACTATCTTCCTGTCGAACAGTTCAGACATACGTACTTGTCGGAGTGTACATGTGGTGATATGTTGGGTACATATGGTGTGTATATATGGTGATATGTCGTCAAGACTCCAACCGATGGTTCGGAAGAAGTAATGCGGTAACCATCTTTATAATCGGTTTTCTCAAATCCTTAACAGAAAGTCTCCGGGGAACCCTCGGGGAAGAAAAGACACACATGAAAAGATCAAGACACAACAGAAGTCTAGGTAACAGTAAATAAGTGAAACGTTCGTGTAAGTATCTATAAACCATCTTAAGTAGTCACTACGATAGTCTTGGTCTTCCTTAAACACACACATACTCTCTTCCAAAATTTGAATTCTGAAGTTTAATATAAAGAAATTATAGATATAGATATTAAGATAAAGAAGATCTTAATCGGAACCATCACACATAAAGAGTTTCTTAAAAGGTAACGACTTAAATAACCGTATTTCAACAGGTGAATAATAGGAGAAATTATAGACATCTTAGACGTCACTACAGTATAAAGAGTAAGGTCTATAACCATTAGACAGAGGAAAAAAAAAAAAAGACTAGTCAGACCAATCTCAAAATAGTTAAAATAACCAAAAGAGTTTCTTGATCGAAGACCAAAGTAAATTGAAAGAGATAACAGAAATGCGAAAGATAAGGGGAATAAAGATGAAATTATAACTAATAAAAGAAAGAAGACGAATGAAGTCTAACTTAAAAGATAAGAAAAAGGTCAAAGAATCCCTCCTTAACTTCCAGTAATAAAACTCTAGAAAGAAAAAAAAAGAAGATTATAACAGTAACGACGATTCAGCGAAGTCAGTACAGGCTGAGACACACTAGGGTCTCTACCGTCGGGTGGTCCGAGGGGGTAGGGACCCTAAGAGGTCCGTTCCTGTGACCACACCCAACGGTAAAGGAAGAGGTTACGTACTTTCACTTCTCACTTTCACTTCGGTGAGTCAACACAGACTGAGAATCGCTAGGGTACCTGACGTCGGGTGGTCCGTGGAGACAGGTACCCTAAAAGGTCCGTCCTCATGACCTCACCCCACGGTAACGGAAGAGGTTATAACAGTAATCACGATATTAAAGGGGGGATTCAAGACGGAGTCGTCGTGGGATATATAAAATTGTCCGATATGAAAGTAAGAAGTGTTTATTTAGTGCTTATGGTTGATATACGGTCTGTACCGTGGTTTATGGTGTTTTGTCAGAGACGGAATTATTTGAGGGCATAGAAGAGAAAATCTCTCCTATCCTGTGATTCGTTTACTTCCCACTACTCATCTGACTATCTCTTGGTCTGGTGGTGTTCCTAGAATACAACTTTACACTCAGTGGCCGTCCACCGAGTCGTTACCCTTTCGGGAGTATAAGGACTTCTGTTCTAGTTAGAGGCGTTGACGAGAGTCAAGTCGTAAATTTCGTATTTCAGAACTAGTTAACGGTTGTAAGAACGATAAAAACAAAGACGAAGGGTAAAGACTTGAGGGACTTTCCGTCTACATTTGCCAAAGGAGAATATATTTAACAGGGATGATACAGAAGACGTTTTAACGACGACAATTTTGACAAGACGGAAAACATAAACACTACCTCCCCACCCCTCACCCTAATATCCGAAACCTAAATCCTGGTCTCACTTATGACTATTGATCTTTTCAGGGGTCACAGTCTTTTAACCTGAAGATCAGTCCACTTAGACCTGAAAGTAGAACTAACGTGTTAAATGGCTGTCACACTGGAACCCTTTCGTTGAATCGACGGGATTTCGAGTCAGGAACATTGTAGTCAAGTCAAGTCAAGTCAAGTAAAGTCAGCGAGTCAGTACAGGCTGAGAAACACTGGGGTACTTGGCGTCGTACGGTCCGGAGGGACAAGTAGTGGTTGAGGACCTCAAATGGGTCTGAATACAGTTGACTCAACCACTACGGTAGGTTGGTAGAGTAGGAGACAGTAGGGGAAGAGGAGGATGGGAGTTAGAAAGGGTCGTAGTCCCAGAAAAGTTTACTCAGTCGAGAAACGTAGTCCACCGGTTTCATAACCTCAAAGTCGAAGTTGTAGTCAGGAAGGTTACTTGTGGGTCCTGACTAGAGGAACGTCAAGTTGCCTGAGAGTTCTCAGAAGAAGTTGTGGTGTCAAGTTTTCTTAGTTAAGAAGTCACGAGTCGAAAGAAGGGGGAACATTGTACCCCTTCTATTATAGATGGTCGACTACCTTAACAAAACTTTGAATTTATTCTATTACTTACTTTACACAATTGTGTTATAGACTATCTACTATTCACAGGATCTTTATTTCTGACAAGGATAAGAGTGAGTCAAGGAAATACCGTGTTAGTTCGTAATTCGTAAAAGAAAGAGACTCCGATTTTAGAGAGAAAGGTAAGTCAGGATTAAAAAAAGACAGAATAACGGGGTTCACGAGCTCCGTGAGAGAATAAGAGCAAGATAACAGATCCATTGACTCGGTTGGTTGGTAACACTAGAGACTCAACCCAGAGTATCGATCAACTAAAGATTTTAAGAGTCAGAAGAGTGACGAAGGTACTCGGACCGAAATAAGGACTACTGAACTCACCTTCAGACCTCATATGCGACACTTGTAGGAAGAGGATTGGGAAGAAAGGGTCTGAATTGGAACAAGGAGGAAAATTCGGGTGCCACCACCACTGTCTCAGTTTACAATCTTGGATTTCCGTTTACAGTTAAATGTAAACTAGATCCTCATCATCGACCATGGAAGTGACTCTCTCCAGAAAACCCCGTCTCTTTAAACGGGGAAGTAAAGTAACGGAAGCTTCAAAGGTCCCTGGTTGAACTAGATATGGTTTACGACGAGACTATACACACGACAGTCCTCCCGAATGAGGACTCCTGTCTCACAGTTTTCGAGTGGGGACACTCGAAATAGGTTCATCAAACCAATGAAGACAAGTCAGGAGAGTCTACCCGAGAAACCTGTTTCTCATGAGTTAATCCACGTTGAGAAACGAGAAAGATTGTTATACTTTTATTTGACCCATCTGGACTAACAATACACACTAAGTGACCGTTTGTAAAGGAACATAGACTTTTGAGCGTGTAGAGACTACAGACTAACCGTAAACAGTACGGAAACTCCAATTATAAAACCTTTCATATCGACTTGAATTCGCACACAAGTTAGTGTGTCAGTACAGAGAAAACATTGAGGTACATCGGGCCGTCCGAGGAGACAGGTACCTTAAAAGGTCCGTTCTTATGACCTCACCCAACGGTAAAGGAAGAGGTCCCGTAGAAGGACTGGGTCCCTAAACTGGGACCAATGGAAGACCCGGTGGTCCCTTCCGTCCAGAGTTATGGGTCGGACTAGGTACTTGACCTACTAATATAATAGATAACGACACGTTGTTTAATAGGGTTTTTCGTCAAATTTTGTTGTTTGTAAATAATAGAGTAATGACAGTCCCTAGACCCTCACTAAATCGACCCACCAAGACCGAATCCCCGAGAAGACTTCAACGTCAGTTCGATGACCGACCCCGACGTCAATCAGTAGAGTTTAGAGTCTCGGCCGACCTCATAGGTGAAGGTTCGAGGGAGTGTTCTAACAACTGTCCACAATGAAGGAACGACTACCAACCGGGGAGGTATAGTCCACCGAAGGAATCTCTTTTACTGGGTTCTTTCTGTCGTTAGTTCTACCTGAGGATCACGGAAGTATTGGATTAAAGTCTTCATCATATGATAGTGATAACACAAGATAACCGTATCTCTAGTTGGGTCCTCGTTACACCTCCCTTGTTGTATCCTACAATTAAGGTCCTCCACCCCTAACGACCCTCGGGAACACCCTCGACCAATGGTGTTACTAGATCTGACCTTTTTTTTAAGAAATAGTCCACGACCCAGTTGATCGAACGGGTAAGAAAGTAAGTAAGTAAGTCGGTAGTAAATACCTTCGGGTGTTCGAGGTCTATAACAAGAACCACGACTCTGGACAACTTCTTTTCCCGATAAGGTCGGTACTCCCTGTAATCTTATTTAATCTACTCCCACTTTTCACGACACTATCCCTTTAAGTCCTGACACCCTTGTATACACCTTTCCGATCTTACCGAAGGACCCCTTTTCTCGTTTCACTGTACCTGTAACTACAGTTTTTCTAATGTCCCGCTCAACAACCCTCCGTCACACCCTTTAACTCCTGTCTATACCCCTCTAGGACTGTAGTCCGTCGTTACGTCCTAACAGTCACCCTTGTTTCAGAAGGCGTCCGGTCCTACGTCCTGAACCTCGGTCCTCATTCTAGTGTCGATCACACCAGGGGTCGATCAGTCGTCCGACAACTACGCCGTCTCGTCCGTGACACGTATTCCACCAATTTCTCCCCTTCGACTCCGGACGAAGAGACTTGGTCTCTTCTCAGTGTCCTTTGGTTAAGACCCTCCGATCACGACAAGAGATTTGTAGCGAGATATTAGGTATTTAGGAGGGACTTTCTCCTGTCTAACCACGACCTCCAACATGGGCCTTCCTACCAAATCTCCGACCTCCCTCTTTAGAGTCTGCCCTGTCTAAACAGAAACCACGGTTACGTAACAAGTCAGGAGAGGATGGTCGAACCATAAGAGTATCACGGAGGTTCAAGAGTTCTGGTGGGGGGTTGGGAGTAGGGTCGACCGGAAAGGTGATAGTCACGACGTCCGAGTCGGGTCCTAACAGGACGGTGTGTATCAGTATGAGGGAAGACGACTGGGTGTCTTATCTCGGGACGATGTTTGAATGACCGGTGCCAAGCCGGAGTTCTTGACTCCTAGTTTTAAATAACATAGACTGATATCCGTGTCTTTTTATTTCGGAGAAGACCCTTTATCTACGACCTACAACCGACTGGACTAACCTACACTGATAACTAACCTAAGTGGTAAACACCGGAAGTCAGAAACGATGACATTGGACACACAGACATCCGTTCTGACTTCAGGGTACTAGGTATAATCCAGTCAAATTGGAACATCCTTTTTCTTCGACGTAACCAGTGCACCCTTTACCCACGACGGAGAGACAGAGGGTAGTTCCAGGACGTGGACATCTTGGAGGGGGTAGTTCGGGTCCCAACCGACCTGGTCCTCCTCCCGTGGAGAGGGAAAAGTAAGTATTGTAGTTGTACCGTAGAGGGTGGTGAGGGTGACAGGGGAAACTGATCGAAAGTTCCCGAGACGTACACGGCCTACGAGTTGAGTCGGGAGATGTAATGTTGGAATACGTACGAGTGTTGTCGGACCGCCGTCTCCACACTAGTATCCGGGAATGTCTCTGACGCAGAGAAGGGGTTCCAGTGTACCGGTATCCACCACTCTCGTCCTTCCTTGAGACCACATAGACTGGGGTTTGGAGACGAGGAAGTGGACCCAAGTCTATAGACACCATACTTGAAGAAGTGAACAAGTTCCGAGACTTCCCAGTATACGAACGACAACCCTGGGTCAGGGGGCTGGAGGGACCTATATGAGACAAGGGAAAGCCAAGAAAAGAGGATTCAGAGACCTACGAGAAAATACGGGTCAGTCCTGAAGAGAAGGTCAGGAGATTTCTCCGGACCGTCACTCGTTTCAGACCCTATAGTAGTTCTTTGACTTTGGTTCCCCGTCACCCTCCACCGGTCTTTAATTTAAGATCCTAAGTCACGAAGGTTGGTTCGTTCTCTCTTCTACGTCCTTCACGTGAACTAACATTTGTCTAGACTTGAAGAATTTTTCATCATTTTAGATGTTGGCTATTGGAAATGACTCATGAATAATAGGTAGTCCGGGCTCCGGTTCGCGTGATTCATATAATCGGGTGAATTAGAAGGACTGTTTTGATACTCCAGCAATGGTGATTTTAGAGACAATATGTCTTGTACTATGAGTTCGTCCACTTCAGTGTACCAGTATGGCATCGTCTCAATCCTTAGCCTAAGACAACAGGACCAAGGTATTGGACTCGAGACTTTGTGACATGGTAAGACGGAAAAACATGAGGGTGACCAAAAGGTCTAGTAAAGTCTCGCGTGGTTCGGGTCCTACGTACTCAAGGTCAGACTCCATAAGTACTAGTAACCACCGACGTGCTTCCTACTTGCCAAACACCGCCTCCACTGGACGGACCTAGGGGATTCCGCGTCGGCGGACCTCCACCGGTTCGAGGGGTACTGTCTCGTGCTCGACCTGTCACTCTTATTCTTCACCCACCTCAAACGTACGCACTGTAATTTTTTACTCCAGATGTAGAGTCCATTCGTCTTCAATACACTATGGTTTCGGTCAAGGGTTCCGTGATGCACGAAGGGACTCACTCTCGGTCCGTTGGTAGGATCTTCTTAATCACACCTACCGTGACTGGATCGTGACTGACCCAGTCGCACACCTTTGGTCCGTGAGTCTACCAGAATAACACCTCTCCCCTAATAATGATTTGCTTGGGATTAGGAACTCGTCATAACAGGATTCTTGACCCCCTTGTCTGTCTGTCTAGGACATGAAAGACCTTTTCCTTCTTCCTTTCATAACGATCTCAAATAGACCACAGACGACATCCGTTTCCGGTTATGTCATTACCATTATGTCATTACTTATAAGTCATTAAATAAGTCATTACTTATTTTTAGACTGGGGAGGGGGTTCAAATAATCTAAAATGGAAATCTACGAGGCTATTGTGGGTTATGAAAAAGTAGAGAATGAAGATTCAACAAACGAATTAATAAACATTAATGAGATACGGACAAAGGGTAATCAGGAACTTAAATTATGGATCGTGACACAGACCTGTGTATCATTTACAAGTTATTGATAACTCACTGTGTTAGAGATGGTAGAAATGTCGTGAATCACATTTATTTGAATGGGTGGAACCATCACAAATTGATAAACGGAGAGTGAAGTTGAGGTATACCATCCACTAAAATTAGAGGTCCAATGTTTACCTCTTTTGTCCGAGTCTTTCGTACCTTGAATGGGTTTCAGTGTGTAAGGTTAGGTACAAGAGAGTCAGAGTACGGGAGGGTACTGTAGTTTTCGGTGGATCGAGAAGAACTCCACGGTTCCCTTCTCTGTTTGTAGGGTAGGGGAGAAACCCTCCAAAAGAGATTAGATTTGAACAAATCCCTTCTCGAATAAGGGTCTCGACCGGAGGAAGTCTTATTTCCCGTCCAGTCGAGAAGGAACTTACGTAATTATGGTATCTAATCTAAAGTCGAAAGAAAATAGAACATCTTTATAAAAATTAACAACATCTTCTAAATTCGTTATGTTCCTCATATTTCATTTTGTACCGTCAAAGAGACGAGGTAATGTTAGAATGCAAAAATGAATAAAAAAAAAAAATGTTTTCACCAAAACAGAACAGAATCTCATTCATTACGATCGGTACCGTTGTCTAAGATTTAGAGTCACTTAATGGTGTCATCATGTACCCCCGACTCCCTCTCGTGGACGAGGTGAGCCAAGAAGTCCCTGGATCCGATGAAGGTAGAGTACTACGTCGACAAAGGTGTTCACTGGAATTTCGAACTACGTAAAACCCTTCTCTCTTTGACTTGTTCAACTCTTCCGTGTGGACGAGTGTTGTCGGAGTCGGACCTGTACTCCGAAGTCAAGATAACCGTTCCTGGTCGGTGTATGGGAGGACCGTGGGGGTGCTACACCCCGACCCTTCACATCAAGTCGGTACACGAGTCCTCCTTTTCTGTCCAAACCATCAGTACCAGTCAGAAACGGTGTATGTTCTATGTACAAGAAAATAAGATGTTGAAAAGAAAAGAGACAGAAGTTAAACAACAACAGAAAAATTTTTACTATGTTCGTTATGTGTTTTCGTACGAACAATATGATTTAGTTGTCTTTGAACATGAGTTACTAGATAAGATCTGTAGTAATGTACTAGATGATATACACAATTCAGATATTATGTGTATTTCATGTCGTGTTAGGGTTCGTGTCCCACTCTTGAGTTGTCATAACGAGTAGTAATAGTAATGACACTCCTAACAATAACAACGAGAAAATGGTCAAAGTCCCGACAGACAACTTACTTACTTGGTATTAAAAAAAGTTACAGATAAAAGGGGGACTGTTTTTCCGGTGTTGTCTGTAAAAAGTATGTATATATATAAATACTTGAACACGACGATATACCTTTCTAAGGACCTTCACCAGTAAGTCAAGTCAAGTCAACGAGTCAGCACAGACTGAGAAACGCTGGGGTACTTAGCGTCGTACGGTCCGGAGGGACAAGTAGTGGTAGAGGGTCTCAAGTGAGTCTGGGTGCAGGTAGCTCAGACACTCCGGTAGGTCGGTAGAGTAGGAGCCAGCAGGGGAAGAGAAGGACGAGGGTTAGGGAGGGTCGTAGTCTCAGAAAAGGTTACTCAGTTGAGAAGCGTACTCCACCGGTTTCATGACCTCAAAGTCGAAATCGTAGTAAGGAAGGTTTCTTTAGGGTCCCAACTAGAGGAAGTCTTACCTGACCAACCTAGAGGAACGTCAGGTTCCCTGAGAGTTCTCAGAAGAGGTTGTGGTGTCAAGTTTTCGTAGTTAAGAAACCGCGAGTCGGAAGAAGCGTCAGGTTGAGAGTGTAGGTATGTACTGGTGTCCTTTTTGGTGTCGGAACTGATCTACCTGGAATCAACCGTTTCATTACAGACGAAAACTTATACGATAGATCCAACCAGTATTGAAAAGAAGGTTCCTCATTCGTAGAAAATTAAAGTACCGACGTCAGTGGTAGACGTCACTAAGACCTCGGGTTTTTTCATTTCAGACTGTGACAAAGGTGACAAAGGGGTAGATAAAGGGTACTTCACTACCCTGGCCTACGGTACTAGAAGCAAAAGACTTACAACTCGAAAGCCGGTTGAAAAAGTGAGAGGAGAAAGTGAAAGTAGTTCTCCGAAAAATCGAGGAGAAGTGAAAGACGGCATTCCCACCACAGTAGACGAATAGACTCCAATAACTATAAAGAGGGTAGTTAGAACTAAGGTCGAACACAAAGTAGGTCAGGTCACAAAGAGTACTACATGAGACGTATCTTCAATTTATTCGTCCCACTGTTATATGTCGGAACTACATGAGAAAAAGGATAAACCTTGGTCAGACGGCAAGGTACAGGTCAAGATTGAGAACGAAGGACTGGACGTATGTCTAAAGAGTTCTCCGTCCAGTCCACCAGACCATAAGGGTAGAGAAAGTCTTAAAAGGTGTCAACTAACACTAGGTGTGTCAGTTTCCGAAACCGTATCAGTTATTTCGTCTTTATCTACAAAAAGACCTTGAGAGAACGAAAAAGGTACTAGGTCGCCTACAACCGTTAAACTAGAGACCAAGGAGACGGAAAAGATTTTGGTCGAACTTGTAGTCCCTCAAGTGCTAAGTGCATAACGACTTCCGACCGAACCTCTTAAAACTCGTAATGAAATGATCGTACACTCTACTCACGTTAACACACCATCAAGCTCGTAAGAAACCGTAACGGAAAGAAACCTTATCCTTACTTTTGACTGGAAAAGGTCAGGACACCGGTGACGACTCAAAAGGTTAAACGACCGTATAACTCACGTCGTGAAAGTGTCGTAGTAGAAAGTCCTAAACTTTGTCGAGTTAACCTTAAGGTAGTGGAGGTGATCGAAACAAGCATCACTACGAAAGATTCCGGGTGAACTGAAGTGTAAGGTTCTACAGACCAAGATCTAATCACTAGTATAGTAGTACTGATAGATCCAACACTTCTAGAAAAAACATGTCAAGAAGGTACATAAGAACGGTGGAGAAGAATTATAGAAGACGAAGACAATCCAGGTATGGTAAAGACAGGAAATAACTCGGGTAGAAACGTACTTTACAAGGGAACCATAGAGACTAAAAGAACTTCTCTAGAGATCAGAAAGGGTTAGACAACAAAAGGAGATAAAGAAACGTAACTAGCGACTTCTTCCGAAGAATAGAGAAGAACGTTAAGAAACCTTGAGACGTAAATCTACGGATATAGAAAGGGAAAGACGAAACGAAAAACGGAGAGAAGAAAAGTGTCGATAAACATTCCGGAGGGGTCTGTCGGTAAAACGAAAAAACGTAAAGAAAGGGTACCCCTAGCAGAACTAGGGACAGAGGACGTGTTACCGTACTTGAAGTAAGGTATCAAGTAGTCCGTGAGATAGATAGTCTAGATCCTGGAATTTAGATAAAGAGTGAAGGTGACATATTAGTATTCCCTAAACTAAATCCAGTATGGACTTACCAGATCACCAAAAGGGATGAAAGAAGCTAAATTCAGACTTAAACCATTATTCCTCAAGTACTAGACTCGGTGTCAGTCGAGGACCAGAACAAAAACAACTGACATATCTCGAAGAGGTAGAAACCGACGTATCTTATATTAGTTAGACTAAATCCACAACTGGTAGACCACTACAGGTACACATCTCAGAAGACACAACAACCTTCTCCCACAAACGATACTGGTCACGTAATTCTACACATTTAAATCTTAAAAACATCTATAACAATTTAACAGAAGGTCTTTCAAACATGGTTAAATGTCAAGTTGGTTATTACTTACTGTCACGGTTAAAAGATGTAGGAACAATTGTAAAAAATAATAGTTAATGTAAAATTATCTGAACTTACAAATTTAAATGTGAGATTCACTCTAACTTATATAAAAGTAGATAAAAATCAATTTACATACAAAAAATTTTTACTCGACAAGGATAGGAAACAAAAAGATAACCAACCAACAGCGAAAGAATAATTAAAAACCTCGAGAATAACATACTTTCACAATTAGTGAGTCGGCACAGGCTGAGAAACGTTGGGTACCAGACATCGGTCGGTCCGAGGAGACAGATACCCTAAAGTTCTTATGACCTCGCCAAACGGTAAGGGAAGAGGTCCCCTAGAAGGGTTGGGTCCCTAGTTAGTTTGGACCCAAAGGACGTAACGTCCGTCTAAGAAATGGTAGACTCGGTGGTCCCTTCGATAAACATAACATTTATGAAAGAGAGTCTATCACTAACAGAAAATTGAAAAATATAAAATTTATCATTGAAAGAAAAGATATACTAAGATCCAAAGAACAGTACGAATCTTTCGGGGAGTGGTGGGGGTTCTAGAAATTGTAGAAGATAGTATATAAGAGGTCAATGAAGGTATCGTAAATGTGAATTTAAAATTCACGTTACACTTTATCCCTAGATTGAATTAAAAAGAGATTTGTTTATCGGTCAACAATATTACGGTAAAAAATATTAGAGGTATAGAAAATCAGAGAAAGACATGGAACGAAAATTAACTAGTCAAACAGAGTAGAATGTGACCATCGTGTAATAAAAATAATAGTATCGAAAAACCATAAAACTATAAATAAATAAAACTATAAACGGTCCCTTTCGAGAGAGTGAGGAAGAAAAAGTTTACAAAGAATCTTTACAAGGGTTTAGATGAGAAGGTTTACTTCAAATCTTACCAGTGAAGTGCAGGACTTTAGGTACTTTTCGGGACTTCTGTGGGTTGTATCTCCAATTGAACCCCTCCTGACTGTAGAAACGTTATTGAACAGAAGAGTAGACACATGTGCTATACGGACGGGTCAATTAGTCTAGAAGAAAATGTAGGACTTCATTTTTAACATCCAAAAGAGGAGGAAAATTATTGTAAACGTATGTAAAAAAACTTTCATATATCATAAAATATTAAAACCTATGATGGACTTACCCTAGTTATAGTGTCACAAAACTTATCTCTTGAGGTTTTCCACGTGTTAGGGTGAGGGGTTCTTACCAATTTGATATGCTTGTTTTTCGAGTGTCTTCTCCTTCTTCGAGTTAGAGGGATCATCGTCCCTTTTTGGTTTGATCCTGTAGTAAAAAGAGATAGTCCTACATTTCGTTTTGTTTGGTTGGTTTTTTTGGGAGGACTATAGACGACACCCACCCCATACTCCTTTCCAGTTGGTCCTGTCGAAATTTCCGAGAAACCGTCTTGGACACTTTTAATTCCACCCGTTCGGGGACTGGATCCTTAGGGTGGAGCCCCAAGGTGGGAACTCTTTGTGAGTACTGTGTCTCGCAGTGGTCACTATGAGTTAAGGTGTGATCACGTGTCAACTTTCAGACTTTTGATGTAGAAAATTCATAATTATTAATCATCATGAGACACGACTACCCTTTTTCCTTTATGTTTCAGTAATTTTATAAAATAATTTTAGTGGTTTTTCAGTCAAGAGAAAACAGAACGAGAGAGAGGGATTGACTTTAAACATAAAAGACAAATAACTCAACAAAACTTTAAAAAAAAAATGGTCGAGTAGTGAGACAACACTCGTAGAGTAAGTCAAGGTTGTCTTTATTAAAGTTTCATCCTCTTTGGAGTGAATACAAAAATATAGTTAGTCTCTATACTTGGTTTCTTAAAAGATTCTAAAGTACCACTAAAGAGGTCCGAACATAAACAAATTTATAATTATTTATTCGTTTGTATCTTGAAGTCGAGGAAAGATAAAACTACGACCAGTTCCGGCATGGCCCGAAAGGTCCACCGAGTCACTATTTCTTAGGTAAACGCTACGACCTCTACGTTCTCTGTACCCAATCTAGGAACCCAACCCTTCAGGGGACCTCATCCTTTACCATTGGGTGAGGTCCTGTGAACGGACCTCTTAGTGTACCTGTCTCCTTGGACCACCCGACGTCAGGTACCCCAGCGTCTCAGTCTATACTGACTCACTGACTCGTGTATTCCTTCCGGGATGATAGGGTGGGTGTTAGCAGGTTGGAGTGGACAGGACGGACTGGAGAACGAGGAGTCGGTATGTTCGTGACTCACGTCCGAGGACGACCGCGGGTGAGCGGATCCGTCTGGACCCATGGTGAAGGGACTTTGGAATAGACCTGAATCGAGTACATCGGAGAAGAGGCTTGAGAGCGTCGTGTCTCCACTGTGTACCGTGTCGGAATGTGACACAGAGGGACAAAGGGACACAACCGAGACAGAGGGGTTGGTGTGGCGTGTGTAGAAGTACTTAAAAAAACGGACCACCCCACCTCACTCCCAACCACAACCAAACCCCTCCATTGTGAATGTCCGAACACCCTTTAATACCCTCTTCGACATAACAATGTGTAGGTCACCAAAGAATTTACGACATATACAGAAAGTCCACCATTTCTTTGTGTCGTACTACAAACCTTTATGTTAAGAAGTTATTTGTTTACCTAAGTTTAACTCATAAACTTGTATCCGGCGACCTCTGTGTTCTACCACCACGACCCCCCGTTCCAGATGCACGAACCTCCAAAGCTACCGAACGTCTCTTAGTTGTTACACCTCTGGATGCTGGGAAAGGTGTTGACGACCAGTCTCCATATCTAATAAAGATACTCACTACGACATACCAACGAAGTTCTGAATTTTTTTTTTTTTTTCCATAGAAGGTTGTATCCATATACCGAAAGACTAGAAAGAGGAAGGTGACTCTTATAAAAACCACGATGGTAGCTAAGTCGTAAAGACCAGTCTAGTGTCTTTACTGGAAGAAGGTCCACCCCCTTGAGACACACCCATGGACAGGATAGGACCGGTCATGGAGTCTACACCTCACGTCCGAACTAGGATAGAACCAGACATACAGAACCAGATCTTGGAGACAGAGGATCCTGTGGTAGACGGGAACTGAAGAGGTGTGACCCGTGTGTCCCTAGGGAACTGATGTGACAACTTTGGGTCTCAGTAGACCAGTCGGGAATAAGTACACGGATATTACTACTTGGTACACATGCAGAAGTATATTCTGAAATCGTTATGTTAGAGTCCATGTATAGTATGAGTTCTTTTCCGTTTCGAAACAAGTAGTTACCCGTATTTCAAAGTCAATACATTTTACTTGGTCGAGACCTCTAGACGGATATCTATTGTGGACCTTGGGAATATGGTCGTTAAGAAGGATTGATATTCACGATTCCTGTCACGGACCCTGTATCATCCGTGAGTCATTTATAAAAAACTTACTTCCTCGTGTACTTATTTATACTTATATGTAAAAACTCTTTCGTTAGAGGAGGTTGTACCCGACCAAAGTAGAGTATATGTGAATAATGACAGATGTGGGGTGGAGGCGACTCTCGACCTGAGAGTCCCTCTTTATCTGATCTTTGGTCTCGGTCCTCCCTCCCACCCTTTACATACGAAACTAGAAGAGACATAGAGTTCCCTCAGTTCGGGTGTCCGGAACACTAAAATCCGATTCCTACGAACCGGAACACAAGGGACTGAGGACCGGACACAGGACACTTGGTGG
This sequence comes from Capra ibex, assembly GCA_006410555.1. NCBI lineage: Eukaryota > Metazoa > Chordata > Mammalia > Artiodactyla > Bovidae > Capra > Capra ibex. The sequence continues at coordinate 73,649,541 of SJYO01020080.1, forward strand.
CGTTGTTAGACCCGTCACACTGACTCTCGAAGAGGACCACGGAGACACGGGGACGTCCGACGCGGGGAGGACTAGGTGCAGTCAAGGAAGCGTCGATGGTCAGTATTCTTCTTCGAGATACACTAACCCCCTCCTGGGTTACCCTTTGACCGCTGCCTGTTCTGAGTCACAATGCTAGGAAGTTGGTTATTTACCTTAAATTTCAGCCGGTACGGTCATCTCCGATTTACGTAGTTACGTCACTCAAAGGCCCTGGCATAGATACATCAACCATTCACTCGTTTACCGTACTACACCCACCCCGACTTTTCCTTTTCTTCTACCCTAACCAGGTCCGGAACCACCTTAAATAGAAAGTCAGGGTCTCTGTCTTTATCGGGTGTAAATCCTCTGTCCGTCTCGTCTATCTGTTACCCCGGGACCCTTCCCCTTTCGGTCTTCAACGATACCCTTGTTTCACACAACATTCGTAATCGTTAACGTGTCTTTAACTTATACGTGTCATATTCACGGGTCATTTACCGTCGATGGTAATAAAGAATGGAACACAAGTACCCTTAAAATAAGAGGGTGAACGAACTCCCGAGATTTTCCAACGTAAATCGTCCTTCCTCTCGGACTGGTCGGTCTGGTGTCACCCGTACATTAACAATTCCTACTATCTAGAGTTGGGACTGATGAGTAATACCTCAAAAAAAAATGTTTTTGTACCCATGGACCCCGAACAGGTCTGGTTACAGTCTTACTCCTCCTATGACCGGTGTCACGGTCCACAAAAATTGCACTTCCACTAAAATTTCATGTCGGTTCCAACTCTTGATGACTAATTCCTTTATTGTTTTTATTTATTGAAGTCGTTCATTCGCGATTGGTCTCTTCCGAAGGACTTACGTTTTATACCCTTGTCTAATTCCGTTTTTAGGGAAAAGAGGGAACGAAGTCCAAAGGACACAAAAATGACCAGTCTGAGTACTGAGACGGAGTTTCCAGACTAGAGTTCTACCCAATGATCTCGACCACAAGGGGCAGTACGAGTCAAATCTCTACGGGGGTGAAAATCAGTGACAGTACATATAGTTATGAAGATACATGGTCCGAAAGGCGGTCCACGAAATACACGGACTAGGGAGACAAAAGAGTATTGGTGGTACCAGAACCACAAGGACCAATGTCTAGGGCTTCACCGTCTCGGCCCAAATACTCGGTCCGGACGGACTACGTGGTGGACCATAAAGGAGGTCCTTCGTCAGAATCCCATGTAAAATCGTCAGTGCCCTTCAGTCCGCAGGAAATCTTGGACTAATCGTGGGCCGACGTTTCAAAGTTCCCGACACTGGATAAAGGTCGTACTCTGAAGGGCGGGGATCAATGGGTAAGACCGAAAGAACTCTCGGTACTTAAACGAGAAAGAAAACCGTTCCACCATCTGAACTGGATTGGTCATCATCAAATCATCAATTACCCCTTCTTTTGGTCTTTTTGTCACTTTGCGAGTGCCACAAAGGAGAAGTCCTCCCCGGTACTCTCGCGACATGCGGATGTCGGGGGACCTCCTGTCGACCACGGACCACTGGGTCGAGTCGGTGCTCTCCCGGTCGACGCCGTAGCGCGGGACGTTGTTGGCCGAGATGTAGTGACCCCCCGCTCTGCTCTTCTTGCTCCAGTAGCGGTGCCACGACACGACCCTGGGGCTCCGGGTCTTTGACTGCCTCCTTACGCAGGACGGGGCCCCTCACAGGGTGGTGCCGTCGCAGTGGTAGTCCTTCAGCATGTGGGTATAAGCCTCCTAGCACGGCCCTCGACACAGCCAGACTAGGGCCCACGCGGCTCCCGCCTCAGTGCGCCTCTCGGGCGGAGGGAGTCGGGACGGGACGCTAGGACGAAGCCTGTGGTCGCCCCGACCTGGCTCCCGAGTGGCGCCGCGGGGGACCTCCGAGGAGCCTTCAGTGTCGAAACCCTGTGAACGCTGGTCGGTCCTTACAAACGCTCTGGATGGAGTCCTCCTTTCTTCTCATGAATTGTACCTCTTCCTTTACCGTTGGGTGAGGTCATGAGAACGGACCTTTTAAGGTACCTGCTTCCTCGGATCAGGTACCCCAACGTTTCTCAGCCTGTGCTGACTCGCTGAAGTGAATCGCACATTCTATGTGGACGGGGACGGTCCAAGATATGGTCCGCGAAAACATGTGGTTACGAAAAATGAAAGGAATACTGGACTAATGACCTATAATTTTGAGGGTAAACTGTCCACTCCTTTGGCTCGAATTCTCTCCGACTCACGAACCGGAACCGGATCCAGTCAGTCTAAGATTCATCGATTTGGTCATCAAATTTGGGTCCAGAAAGGTAGAGCTTCAGTCGCATCCAAGACAGACCGGCAGATAGGGTCTCGTCCTTCTGTGTTTCGTTTTGTCGAGTAGAAAACCAGACTGTCCAATCGACCTCCTAAGTGAGTCGTTTCGTCCCTTTATTTCCCAAAAAAGAAGAAGAAAGAAGAAGAAAAGGAATATAAATTTGGTGTACCCTAGAAACCATACCATTGGAACCCGGACAACAGTTCTCACATAGTATCCAACAAGGTAGACTGTCAAGACGCCTCTACCCAGACCCTTCTGGACGAACGAGACCTTGTACATTTTTTGAAAACAGAAGGAGTAGTTTTTGGAGATAGAAAATACTAGTGTCCTCCGGGTGACATCGGACCTTGACAGTGACGGCCTGTCTTAACATGGAAGTCGTGTCGGGTCACGGGATCGGAAAATTACAGGTTGTCAACATAATGTTACATCTTTTCTAAAAAGGTCTCTCAGTCTTATGACAAAACAAAGAACAAACAAACAAAATACATTTGTAAGAATGTGACGACCGGAGACTCCTTCCTGACCGAGAACTGTCATATGTAAGATTAAAAATCTGTCACTAAACCCAGGTACAGGGACACTGAGGTGCACGGACCTTCGAAGTAAAAGTCCTAGGAAAATTAGGGAGGATAAACCAAAAACCTAGTCCAACCGTGTCAAAACTGAATTTCTTGTCTCAGACAAGAAATGACAGTCTCTATCTCGAAAGTTTACTCGAGTGACCTTTAAGTAAGATTAGGGCCTCAACCCCTTTGTCTAATTCTATAGGATAAAGTCTACGACATGAATTTTTCGTTGTTATTACCATTGTTGTATCATTGATGTAATGGATTACAGGAAATAAAAGTAGTATACTAAAGTTTAGAGAAATATCTCAAAATAAAGTACAGTCTACACGGTAAAACACGAACATGTAGTCGTCAAACCCTTCTGTCTCCATAATCTCAACTATCACTTAAATTGAAAGTATCTTTTCAAACCAATCTTCTTCGATATCGATTTTCGTCTATTTTGTCTGAGCCTTTTAATGTTGACTTTTAAGATAAATACGTATCTAGTAACTCCTATTTATATTTACGTACAACTACAAACTCTTCGAGACACAGAATCTCAGTCCATACTGTTAAATCGAGGGACGACACTTTTCACTCCACCCTTTTATGTTTGTATAAACACCTTTAAATCTTGTGTATGGAGTAAATGGGTACTTATGACTATTGGAATTACTTCGAGAGTTGACTTTGTTAAATTTGATGAAGTTAAGTCGTTTGTAAGGATCTTTAACAATACAAACCGTTCGGAACCCCTGAGGTTTTTCGTTCTGTTTAAAGGTGAGATCTTTGTAAGTTATTCGTCCATTTACCCGGTGAACAGTTATAATATTAAAAAGAAAAGTAGTTCGATCTCTTTTCCTCTACATGTACTTCAATACTCCAGCGTAAGTCCAGAAAGAACGGACAGGTTCACTAGAGGAACCCTTCGACACGAGAATCTAGTTACTACGTCGGTAACAAATGTACAAACAGAAAGGAACCCTAATGGAAGTCTTTGGTGAATACTCGAGACCCTCCTTAGTCAACATAAAGTTTCTGTTAAAGTCCTACTTTAAAGTTTCAAGTTACTGTCGTAGTACCCGTTGTGTCTCTCGGAGGGGAGTCTTTCTTACACAAGGAACAGGACCAACAGGAAACTACTCTCGTTAACCGTTTAAAACTCGGGTTTAAAAGTTGTCCAGTTTGAATACGACCCTTTGACTCCTAAATCCTAGAGACACAATATTTGGACCGACAGTTATTACCCAACCGTCTGTCTATGTGGATGATTCTTCTAGGTCTAAAGGTGTGAACTTCGACAGTCAGACATTGAAAATCCCTATATTTTTTTCAAGTCCAGTAAAACCCTTTTGAGACATAGAGTAGTCCTAAATTTAAAGATCCGGGAACGATCCCTACCTTCGAGAATTTTAGATTAAAGGCAAGAATCTACTTTTTTGTTTTTGGATCAAGTGTCCTTTAATTGACAGTATTCGGTATGACGGTCGTCCCCCTGCTCCGTCCAACCACGATCCACTCAGTCTGTGTCTTCCGGGATCCTAAGTCTGTCTTACAGGACCGTGTCGGATGACCTAGAACTCAGTCCAGGGTACTCACCTAACTCTTGGGAACTGACCTTCCTCCTCCTACTCCATCCTCCTCCTCCTTCAGTCCAAACTTGTGTTCAGATCTTTTACTACGGTCCCCGGGACCTCAAACCCTCGTACTGAGGTAAGAGTTCTTCCGCCTCTCCTCGTATTCCTTGGGTGACGAATCTTCACTCCGTTTCAATCTCGTCCTGATCGTCATTGTGGACAAACGACACCCCGGAGACCCGACGAACCGATCCAGAGAAATAGAACGACCTGGTTCTCTCTTTCCGGGTCTCCGAGACTACTCCACCTTAGACAGTCTCTCCAATTTCCCGGGGTTAACGGTTCCGACTAGACTTTACCCATCCCTCGATTCGAGTGGGTTTGTAGTTGTCTAATTATAAGAGAAGAATCGAAAGTAGTGTAAGATGTACGTAACCGGAGTCCTTTGTGGGTGTGGGTGTGTGTGTGTGTCTCGAGAACTTGAGTTTCTTCGACACGAGAGTCCCTTCACGTTTATAAAACGAATATCGACACTTTTATCTCGAAACGATAAATACTTTCAGGAACTCCATGACAACAATAAATGAATAGGATGAACTAAAACTTTTTCTTTTTATGAGTCATTTTAAAAGTTTCACCCATTTGTGGTGACCTTAAAGAATACATTTCAGGATTGAACCCTAACGTTTTCGGAAAAAGAGGAAGCATAGACTAGACCCACAACATACTCTAGAGGAGTAAACTCCTCAGTTGAAAGTACCTTTAGACATTTATAGAGTTTGCACCGATGACGTTTTGATTAAAACTGTCCAGTCTAAAAGTATAAAAATCTATTTTTATAATTGTTTTAGGAATCAATTGGTTTAGGAAGTTCGTAAAACCAATATACTTCAACATAAAAACAAAAAATTCACTAGTTTGATTTCTATGGTAAATACCCATTTTTAGTTTATTTCAAAAATAAATAAGTCATACATACCTCACACTTACCTCATTTATTCTTATAAAATATATGTTAATGATCGACTTAAAAAAAAAAACCAACTATACTTATTCGTCATAGACTTATCTTTAATTAAATCCTCCCCTTTAAACCTTACAAAGTCAACTAAGGTCCCCCGAATCTATTTGAGTGTACGATTTTAATTAGTCTAAACCAAATGTCTTACCGTTTTCATCTGTCGAAAAGGGAGGGATCACGGAGTAACGGAGACCCTCGGTCACAAATGGTTAGACACACTCAAATGTTTGACACACTGAGAGTAGGACAGACTGAACTTCGGAAAGACGTCCTCCGGAGGGAGATCCAAAGACCAGATTGAAGAGTCGGGACGGGGGTGGTTATAGAGACACATCAGAGGCTTCGAAATTGGTTGGAAACACGAAGAGTTTTTACTCTTGCACTTTGACCCTTATACTTGGTCTCTCGACACTGAGAGCTCGTGACCTTTTGAACAGTAGTAAATCAAAGAAAACCTAAAGTTATGTTTCTACGATACGTTAGCCTTTCCTTTTGGATCCCGAAATTTCTTTACACGTCGGTGTACTTACCGTAATCTGGTAAGAAAGACTCGGAGGAATCTCTGTCTTCAAGAGTGAAGAGTCAGAATACCTAAGACTCACCTTTTGGAACCCTTTGTGTCAGGGTAAGGTACCCAACATGCACAAAACCTCAGTTAGGACCCGGTACCTAGGTTCTCCGTCAAGTGGTCGACTTTCAGTTTTACCCCAAAACTGGTATTGAAGTGGTGGCTTGGAAGGTTAAAAAGATGACTAGATTAACCATTAGACTACGGACCCGTCGAACCGGTCCCGGACCGTAGATGGGTCGAGAGAAACGGAACAGAAATACGAGGACCACGAGACGACCATACACTGGAGGCTACCTGGTCGGAGGAAAAGTGACCTCTACACCCGAAATACATTCTAGAGTCAGGGGTAGGGGAGAAGGTCACCCGAGTACGGTGTAAAAGAGAAAGACATACGACAGTGTAAGTCCTGAGAACCACTACCCCTGATTAAACCCAGTCCAGAGCGGGTGGGGGTCTGACGGGTCCGACGGACTAATGATTAGTGAGACCAAAAGTGAGGGTGTAAACAAAGACTGTGGACCCCTAAAAGGAAAAGAGGAATGGACGAGTCGAAAGAGGAAACAATAACTAAGGACTTACTGTAAATACTGGAACTATCGGTACGTACGGGGTAGGGACTATCAGACGGGCCACCCAGTGTTCAGTGTGGTTCAGTGTGAACTTTTTATGTTCCCACCTCCCACGTCCTGACCTGTTTCTGTCTCGCCCCTTACCTCCAACGTTTGGAATCAAATTGTGAACGTCGTCTTTGGTCTCCCTTTTTGGACTGACGTGTTTCTTTGGGTACTCAGGCTGGAATCTGTTTGTCTTAAAAACACCCACTGTAAGATAAGAGAGTGTTATTTTTATCATTATCCTCGTAAATGACTCATTAAAGGGTCTTTATACCTACTCAGTATTTATCAAACCCCTGTCACTGTTTAAACAGATCCATCCTTACGACCTAAAAATTAATAGTTTGACGTAGGATCATCTTACAATGTAAGGGTCTTTTCCAGTGATATCCTCGGACTTTCTTTTTGTTATGTAATGTGTAACAAGACCGACTCTGAATCTGTAATCATTCCTCACTCAGAAACACTTTGACACGTTGTTTATAACTAACTCATTAATTAAACACGGTCTGTCCTAAGATCCATGATCCCGAGGCGTAGGTCCTTGTTTTGTTTTCAGGGACGAGAGTACTCGATTGTAAGGTCGCCTCTTACAATATTTTTGTTTGTTCATATGTTATGTTACAGTTCATTATTATCTACGAACTTTTCCTCATTTCGTCCCAAACCCCGAACGTACCAATCCATTGTAGTGGCTGAGTTTCCTGTACTTAAACTCGTTTGAGGTCCTTTATCACTACCAGTCCCTTTAGACCGGCACGACGTCAGGAGCCCCAGCGTTTCTCGACCTGTACTGAATCTCTGATTTGTTGTTGTTCCATCCGTACGATGAAATTTGTCCCACTCATCTACGAGAAAGACTATTTCATTGAACTCACTTTTCTTATAGACCCCTTCGTATAAGGTCCATCTTCCTTATATCGGTTACGTTCCCGGGATTCCGTCCTCCGAGTCACATAAGTTTCCCGTCATTCTTCCAGAACCACTGACCTCATTTAAGACTCACTACCATTCCCCAGAGTTCCAGTGACATTCTTGAAACGGACACTAGTCTCCTTCTACCATCCCGTATTCTGTTCAAGTCTTTACTGTGTCTAAGTGTTTACAATGTATGGGTTCGACAACGTTTAGTTCGAACAATGTAAGTGTCACCAATAATCATCAATCACTGACGACTTTCGTTGATAAAACACTTGGGTCCTTTGTAACGTAACACACACGCACACGAGTCACACACACACGCACGAGTCAACACAGGTCGAGAAACACTGGGGTACCTGACATCGGGAGGTCCGAGGAGACAGGTACTCCTAAGAGACGACAAAGGAAGAGGTCCCCTAGAACGGCTGGGTCCCTAGCTTGAGTGCAGAGACGCAGAGGACGTAACTGTCCGTCTAAGAAATGGTAACGTGGTGGACCCTTCGGGACAACTCTAAAGAGGTTTAGGAACCAGGAAGACTGGGACGGGAAACACGAGAGTAGTACCACCCGACCCCCGACTGAAAGGGTCGACGAACCAGTGTACTCGGCTTCCCCGAAGCCCCTCTTGGAGAGTCTATTAATAGATGTAAGGAACACATTTACCTTTATCATTGTGAGTCTGTGCACATAGACCACTTTTACTCTGGTAGTCACCACTATAACCACCCACCATTTCGTCCTACTTTCGGTCTTGGAAATTTCAGTCACTGGATATCCTTCGGATCTACTAAAAGATTTTGGAGAATATAGAACTTTATTACACCTAACTCTAAGTCTCGTTATATTTTGGTTATTTTTAGGAATCACCAATTCACGTTTGGTTGTTCCGTAAATTTTTTAGATCCATTTTGCACACCGTCAAGTCTACCCTTGATCTTTAATCCAAGATCGTCACGATAAAGACCTACTAAAACCTCTTATACAGTAGGGTCTTCCACCAACCTTAAAAGTGATCCTTGGTTCCGACCTCTGTACTACCCAATCTGATCCGACGTCGTAACAGTGGTTGAAGGGACTAAGGTTTCCTTCCAACGTTATCCCCGACAAAGAGACGACCAGAAACGTAGATCCCGTGGAACGTGTCTCGGTCGCGTGTATACTTGTGAGTTCCTTACAACGACGAAGTAGCGGACGGTCCTTATTACATATCCCACCCCCTTCCCCAAGGACTCTTCGACGGTGGGTTGATAATGGTGTGGTATAACTAGTGAAGGACCTGTAAAGTATGTAGTGTCAAACTTACTATTTTTGGTATGAATAGAAAGAAACCTGACACGTTGTAAAAATTTTTAACCGTTGTGACCCGGGTATAAAGATGTATTGTTGACCGGTCGTGTCTCATCCCTTTGAAGAGAAAACTTTTCCCAACTCACCAGATCACTAACTTTTTAGGTGGACGGTCACGTCTACTGTACTCAAGTTAGGAAAGGTCCTTGATTCTAGGGTGGTACAACGCCCCGTTGATTTGGGTACACGGTGTTGATATCTCAGGCATGGGATCTCGGGTACTCGATGTTGATGACTTCGGGTGTGGAGGGTCTCAGACACGAGACGTTCTCCTCTTCGGTGGACCTTACTCTTCTGGCGAGTGACGTTCTTTCGACGGCGACGACGACGACGATTCAACGAAGTCAGCACAAGCTGAGACACGTTGGGGTATCTGCCGTCTGGTGGTCCGAGGGGGCAGGAACCCTAAGAGGTCCGTTCTCATGACCTCACCCAACGGTAACGGAAGAGAAGTGACGTCCCTTCTCATCGGGGGTTAACGCCGTTGATCTCTTTCGGGTGTGTCGTCACTTCTCGGGCTTGTGGTGTTGTTTCTAGGTCGCGTCGGTTTTTAGTTAGTTAGTTATTTATCTTTCCCCGACACGAGAGGTCAACCGGTCTGAGGTGACTGAACTAACCGGGGTTTCCGTAAACTCGAACGTCGGAGACCACATGTGAGAGCAAATCAGGAACGTTTCTCGAGATACTTCATTTAACTACGAGGCACCTACTCTTTTGACTCCACTCCGAGGGTCTACAACTCATGGAAGGGTCGTAGTCCGGTCCTGTGACAGACACCAGAGAAATCGACCACGACGAAGACGAGACGGGTGATGACGACGTCAATACTGTTCCCTGGGTACATTGAGGTACGAAGATCCTAAATTCGTAAAAGACAGAAGTAGAGTGTTAAGATCTCAGTGAGACTTTTTAGATCTTTATTATATAATGATCGAGTGACACACTAGACTCGTTTCGGTCTCTAAAAACTGTCTTTTTCGTTGTTACTCACCGACCTCTACAGCAAAAAGGAGATTCAACTGGAGGTCGGGATTGTCTGAGATGTCCTCTATTCTGACATGAAAGTTTCCGAGGTGTACTCCGTTTTCTACTGTTGTTCAAGGAATTAATGTAAAACCACTACTCCGTCTCGGTTCCTGAGAGTTCCCAAATAAAAGGAATTTTTCATTCCAGATCAAACTTGACGGTTCGGGGTAGTGAGACAAGACAGGGGGGTCAAGAGATGGTCTGAAGAGAGTATTACTCGAGAATCTCCCTAACGCGGGACAAGTTTAGAGTTTCAGTAGTTCAAATTCTGTCATTTTTGACATTCTGTTTAGAAATAGAATCAACCGAAATTGTTTCCTTTCTACCTTCGTACGGAATTACCATCCGTAAGTATAACATACTCAGGTCGGTGTGGTTGAAAGAAACGAAATTTTAAAGAAAAGAGGTAGGAGTCTTTGACCCGGTACACGGATGGGAAGTAGACGTAAGGAATCGTATTATAACCACTGGAAATGTGTAGTAGAATCACTGTTCCAGAGAATATCGTAGTAAATGGATCCACAGGATGTCGTGAACAAAAACGAAACGTTTTATACTCTGACACCAGTAAGAAGGAGATTACTTATAGATAAAGTGATTATATTTTAAATACAGGGTGACGAGAGAAAGGAACGAAAAGACATGTCTATTGAAAAGTAAAGTTACGGTTTAGTATCGTAATAGTACTTTCCGGAATAACTCCATTTTACCCGTATGCTATATGACGTGTATGAATTTTCCATGGTAAACTATTCAAACTGTATTACATATGTTGACACTCCCGAAGTGTCTACATAGACGAGTCACCATTTCTTAGACGTACGCCACGTCCTCTGGACTCAAGTCAGGGACCTAACCCTTCTACGGGACCTCGCCCCTTACCGTTGGGTTAGGTCAGAATAACGGACCTCTTAGGGTACCTGTTCTCCCCGGACCCACCGATGCCAGGTACCCCAGTGTTTCTTATCCTGTGTTGACTTCACTGATTCGTCGTCGTCGTCGTGTGTAGACACTTTGGTAGTAGTGTTTGTTCCGCAATTATTACTTTGATGACTGGAGTTTCAAAGAGGACGGGGAGTCATTAGAGACGGACAGTTGGTAGGACAAGGAGGTGGTGGAACATGTCCGTTGGTTACTGGACGAAAGACAATCATATCTCGTTAAACGGAAAAGATCTTGAAATATATTTACCTTAGTATGTCGTCTATAACAAAAAAACGGATCGAAGAAAGTGAGTCTTCAATAGCTCTTAAGTAGTAACCACGTAACTGTGTAAGTAAGGAAATTTTTATCAAAATAACACTACAATAAATGTACGGTATTTTAAGTGGACTAAATAATATCTTAAGTTACTAAAATTCACATGAATGTCTCAACACGTTTGAAGTGGTTTTAGATTAACATCTTATAAAAGTGGTGGGGGGTTTTTTTGTACGGGTAAATGTCAGTGACGGTAAAGGTGGGTCGGGATCCGTTGACGATCAGATGAAAAAAGGAGGTATCCAAACGGAAAAGAACTGTAAAGAATATTCACCTAATTATATCATACACCAGAAGACAGACCGAAGAAACCGAATCGTACAAAAGTCCCAAGGACACATACAACTTTGTGCATAGTTACAAAGTAAGGAAGAATATCGACTTTTCATAAGATTAAATACCTTTATTGTAAATCTAATAAAGGTGGAAACCGACAATCCTTATTACGACGACGTTTGTAAAAGTACGTTCAAAGACACACTTTTATATAAAAGTAAAGAGAACTCATATTTGGATGTTTACTTTAAAGACCCAGTGTATCATTGTGATATGAATTGTAAGACTCTTTTGACGGTTTAATAAAAGGTTTTGATGACATGGTAAAATAATCATGGAAGGGAAATCGTTACTTGCTTCCAAGGTCTACCCCCGGAGGACGGTTGTCGGTGCGACTCGACTCGACAGAAACTACACCGGGACGTCAGGAGTTCCGAACTTTATAGTGTCGGTAGGTTGTCGAAATGACCTGAGTGCTGTCTGGAACTCGGTCCTCTCTCGGATCGACTCGACGGGGAGTCTTTGTCTATTATACCCTCAAGGGACCACCAGGTCACCAAACCTGAACCGTGAAAGTGTCGACGCCGAGTCAAAGTTATGGACTAGTCCTTTGATCCTAGTACGTTCGCTCCGTACATCGCGTCGTGCGAGGGGGCGGGGGCGGGACGGATGGGAGGGGGGTGACGTTTTTTTTTTTTCCTTTCTTTCTTCGGGTCTACCATTTACAAGTAACAAAATTCGATGATTCCACATCCCTTAAACAATCTGTCGGATTCTAATGATTATATACCCTTTACCGACTCCCCACCTCCCGTCTCCTGTTGGACCGAGTTCCTCCACGGAGGGTGACGGGGAGGGGGCGCACTGACGCCCCGTAGGTGTCCGTGGGGGTCTCTGTGGAGAGATCCCGCCAGTAGGTCGGACCCAGGGAATCTGGTCCTCGTCTGTCACTCCTGTCTCCCTACCGTCAGAACGACCTTTCGACAATCCCTCCTTGCCCCGTCGACACAGGAGTTCGTGGGGACACACTTGACTTCTCGACGTAGAGGTCCCGGGACCAGAGTCACGGGTCCTGTCACGGACAACGGTTCCTGGGGTCTCCGTGGACGACCCTCCGACGCCCACCCCGTCCCGGACTCCGGAGTAAACGGTGTCTTATGGACGTTGACCAGGGTCCAGCCCCGGTCGCCCCTGCCCCTTTCCCTCCGCTCTCTTGACTTTCGGGACTCCTGTTCAAAGTCGGTAAGGAGTCTCATTCGCCGAGGACCCCACTTTACTACTGATCACGACTCGGGGAGAGACGACGGCCGGGACGTCCTGCCCACGCCCCTCCCCTAAGTCAGTGGGTGTCAGAGGAGTCTTCTGGGAACCTCCCTCTCAAAGAAGTCTCCGTTTGGCGTAGACGGGACCCACTCGGGAGTGCACAGAGGGGACCCGAGGCCGTCGTCCCTAGCGTAGGATAAGTGGGTCGGAGGGGACACCGAGGACCTTCCTTGGGTCTTAATAACCTTGGGTCTTCGGAACTTCTTACAGGGAGTCAGTTTCGGTGACCAACACGTCCCCTCCTTTCCCCTTGAGTACCCGTCAGAAAACGTCACAGAAGTAGTAAAGGTATAAATTGGGGAAAGGGGACCTAGGTGACCGGTACCCGAGGTATGATGACTCTCAGAACCCATGATTCAGAATCATGGGTCCACCGTCGCGACTCCCCTGGGGTCTTAGCGACCCGTCCAGTGTCCGTCACTTACTGACTCTCCGAGCAGAGGACCCCATCCTCGTCCCCGAAACCTAAGTCAGTCTGGGTTCACGCCAAAACTAAAACAAGGAGTGAATGACCGACACACTAGAACCCATTCGTTAAATTGGAGAGACTCGTAGTCAAAGGAAGATTTTGTCCTTATGATGTCGGACAAAACGTCCTAACCATACTCCTAATCGTTTTTACGTATGTTAAATCTTATAGATCGTCGAGTTTACCTCTTCCGTTACCGTTAGGTGAGGTCACCTAACCTAACTAAAAGGTCACGGACCTTTTAGGGTACCTGCCTCCTCGGACCATCGGACGTCAGGTACCCCAACACTTCTCAGTCTGTGTTGACTCGAAATGAAAGTGAAAAGTGAAAGTACGTAACCTCTTCCTTTACCGTTGGGTGAGGTCACAAGAACGGACCTCTTAGGGTCCCTACCCCCTCGGACCACCCGACGACAGAGACCCCAACGTGTCTCAGCCTGTACTGACTTCGTTGAATCGTCGTCGTCATCGTCGTCCTCGAGTTTTTATCGTGGACGATAGTCATGTCAAGTCAAGTCAAGTCAAGTCAAGTCAGAGAGTCAGCACAGACTGAGAAACGCTGGGGTACTTGGCGTCGTGCGGTCCGAAGAGACAGGTAGGGGTTGAGTGTCTCAATGGGTTTGAGTACAGATAACTCAGCTACTACGGTAGGTTGGTAGAGTAGGAGACAGTAGGGGAAGAGGAGGACGAGAGTTAGAAAGGGTCGTAGTCCCAGAAAAGTTTACTCAGTCGACAAACGTAGTCCACCGGTTTCATAACCTCAAAGTCGAAGTTGTAGTCAGGAAGGTAACTTATAAGTCCTGACTAACGGAAATCCTACCTACCAAACCTAGAGGAACGTCGGGTTGTCTGAGAGTTCTCAGAAGAGGTTGAGGAGTCAAGTTTTCGTAGTCAAGAAGCCACGAGTCGCAAGAAATATCAGGTTGAGAGTGTAGAGATGTACTGATGACACTTTTGGTATCGGAACTGATCTACCTGGCAACAAACGTTTCATTACAGAGACGGAAAATTATACGACAGATCTAACCAGTATTGAAAGGAAGTTTCCTCATTCACAGAAAATTAAAGTATCGACGTCAGTGGTAGACGTTACTAAAATCTCGGGGGTTTTTATTTCAGAGAGTGACAAAGGGGTAGATAAAAGGTACTTCACTACCCTGGTCTATGGTACTAGAATCAAAAGACTTACAACTCGAAATTCGGTTGAAAAAGTGAGAGGAGACGAAAACTTGACACCACAACCTCTTCTGAGAACTCTCAGGGAACCTGACGTTCCTCTAGGTTGGTCAGGTAAGACTTCCTCTAGTTGGGACCCTAAAGAAACCTTCCTTACTACGACTTCGACTTTGAGGTCATGAAACCGGTGGAGTACGCTCCTCAACTGAGTAACCTTTTTGAGACTACGACCCTCCCTAACCCCCGTCCTCCTTTTCCCCTTTGTCTCCTACTGTACCGACCTACCGTAGTGACTGAACTACCTGCACTCAGACTCACTTGAAACCCTCTACCACTACCTGTCCCTCCGGACCGCACGACGCCAAGTACCCCAGTGTTTCTCAGCCTGTGCTGACTTGCTGACTTGACTTGAGGGTGAAAGTAGTTCTCCGAGAAATCTAGAAGAAGTGAAAGACGGTATTCCGATCACAGTAGACGTATAGACTCCAATAACTATAAAGAGGACCTTTAGAACTAAAGTCGAACACTAAGTAGGTCAGGTCGCAAAGAGTACTACATGAAACGCATATTCAATTTATTCGTCCCACTGTTATATGTCGGAGCTGCATGACGAAAAGGATAAACCTTGGTTAGACAACAAGGTACAGGTCAAGATTGAGAACGAAGGACTGGACGTACGTCCAAAGAGTTGTCCTTCCAGTCCACCAGAACATAAGGGTAGAGAAATTCTTAAAAGGTGTCAAATAACACTAGGTGTGTTAGTTTCCGAAACCGTATCAGTTATTTCGTCTTTATCTACAAAAAGACCTTGAGAGAACGAAAAAGGTACTAGGTTGCCTACAACCCTTAAACTAGAGACCAAGGAGACGGAAAAGATTTAGGTCGAACTTGTAGACCTTCAAGTATCAAGTATATAACGACCTCTTAAAACACGTATTGAAATGATCACGCACTCTACTTACGTTAACACACCATCAAACTCGTAAGAAACCGTAACGGAAAGAAACCCTAACCCTACTTTTGATTGGAAAAGGTCAGGGTATCGGTGACGACTCAAAAGGTTTAAACGACCGTATAACTCACGTCGTGAAAGTGTCGTAGTAGAAAATCCTAAACTTTATGGAGTCGACCTTAAGGTAGTGGAGGTGATCGAAACAAGCATCACTACGAAGGATTCCGGGTGAACTGAAGTGTAAGGTCCTACCGACCGAGATCCACTCACTAGTGTGGTAGCACTAATATACCCAGCACTTCTAGAAAAAAACATGTCAAGAGGACACATATTAATGGTGAAGAATTATAGACGACGAAGACAATCCAGGGATGGTAAAGACAGGAAATAACTCGGTAGAAACGTACTTTACAACGGAACCATAGAGATTAAAAGAACTTCTCTAGAGATCAGAAAGGGTAAGATAACAAAAGGAGATAAAGAAACGGGACTAGTGACCCTTCCGAAAGAATAGAGAGCAACCATAAGAAACCTCGAGACGTAAGTTTACCCATATAGGAAGGAAAAGAGGAAACGAAAAGCGAAGAGAAGAAAAGTGTCGATAAACATTCCGGAGGAGTCTGTAGTAACAATTATAATATCATTAACATTGTGATTGTTACCGTGAGGTGAGGTCATGAGAACGGACCTTTTAAGGTACCTACCTCCTCGAACCATCGGACCTCAGGTAACCCAGCGATTCTCAGCCTGTGCTGACTTCACTGAATCGTCGTCGTCGTCGTCGTTGTGATTGATCTCCCAGAGTCTTGTAGAGACCTATAAAGTTATATACGATGATAAGGAATCAAAACCTCCATTAGAATGACGGTAACAAAAGTAAGACCTGTCTTTCCTTTAAGAGTATTTGTGGATTCCCCTCTCTCGTCCAATATTGACAGTGCTTGTCGGAATCATTATTTTCCTTTCCTTTGTGTGTGTGTGTGTGTGTGTTGGAGTTTGGTTCTTGTGTCCAGGAACGGTTCCTAGGACCAATGTTTTCCGTCAACGTAAGAAGTTTTTACTTACCTTACTGAGACCAGGGTCAGTTGCAGATCGCCACAAGACCCTTCTGTATCGGGACCAGAGCCCCTGTGAGGGTCACGTACACGGTCTTATTTGGGTCAGACGACGTTTTCTTCAAGGTCTACTTGCCCTGACTACCGGTACCTTTAAATACGACTATTTAGGACCCCTCATAAGAGAGAAGAGAGTCGTCTTGAAGAAGTAAATCTATCAAAACCTCGAATCTCAAATTTATAATAACAAAAACAAGACGCAACTGTTAAACTTACTTTAAAGAAGTGATCACTTAGATTATCCCTGAAATAAGTCTAAAATTTTGTGTAAAAACCACTTAGTGTCTGAATCTTTTGTTTTAATTTTGATCTAATTAATTGAACAAGAGTTAAACCGAAAAGGGATCGACAGGTGATCTGTCGCTCTACCCTGGTGAGATTAGGGTGATCAAGTCTTCGCCGAGAAGGATGATATCCTAATTTCACTTTGTACATATTATAGTATATTCTTTACTTAGCGGTCAGGTCCAAGCTACGTCCTATGTCCTACGAACCCCGACCACGTGACCCTACTGGGTCTCCCTACCATGCCCCTCCCTCCACCCTCCCCCAAGTCCTAACCCTCGTGCACGTGTGGACACCGCCTAAGTACAACTACATACCGTTTTGGTTATGTTATAACATTTGATTAATCGAAGGTTAATTTTATTTATTTAAATTTAAATTTTTAATTAATTAAAATTTTTTCCTAGTTTCACTCCTTTGATAAAAACAAAACCAAAGTAGATTTTGAAAAGAAAAGGCAAGTCTTATCTACGTGTTGAAAAATTCCCGGGAAAGATCGTGATTCACTCGCGATTTACCTCCATATGACAAAGGACCAGATTTCCGGACTTGGGGTCCACAAGAGGAAAATAGAGACTCCATGGTCATCACTTTCGAATGGGATTTAGTCCACGACACGATTCTCGAAGTAGAATGAGTAAGGAGTGTCTCTCTGTTCTTTCACAGTAAAAGTAAAAAAGTGAATACCTGTAAAACATCCATTCACGAAACTCCATTTTTAAAGTTTACACTGATGGAGTTGGTCCACTTCTTAGACTGACTCTCTCACTTACATCCCTTCTCTGGAGAAAAACCCACGAGTCCAAAAGTGAGGACCGTTACTGTAGATTTCCCTGTCTCGATACATAAAAACGTGTTTCTCCGTCCTTTGTAGACCTATTTACTTAATCGTGTTTCGAACTGGGTCTTTACTTTTGGTCTTCGATACCCTGTCTCCCCCGACACTAATGTTAATGGTCGTCGTTTCCCCACGGAAGGAGAGGTCGGATTAATTCTTGGGTTCATTCAGGCATGACACAAGAAATAAGTCGTACATGTCCACGGTCCGTACTCCGGTGTACGGAATACTGACTTACGAGTAAATGAGGAGTGTTAATGGGAAATTACGTCCACACGTCCACCTTTCTTCGTGTTCCGTTCAGATGACAGTAGTTCTAATAAAAGAGTCAGAAGAGAGACGCCAGTTGTAAGTCGAGTCCCTTCACCACTGATTTCATCTTTATATTACCAGGAAGGGAACGTCACTTTTATGAAGGTAACGATTCAATTTCTTTGATCAGAGTCTGTTCTTTTTGTCAAAAAAGTCGGACTCATAAGTTTGAAACCTCAAAAGACCACTGGTCAGTCGTAGATTTGTCTTAAACTTTTGTAAAGATACCGTAACCTAAGTTATCTCTTTTTGGAAACTTTGTACCTCTCTTTAGTTGGAGTAAGTCCAACTCTAAGTGTATCTGATAGAAACATTTTCACAAAAGAGGACACTAAATCGATTTGATTCTTGATCAACTCAAACGGGTCGACCCTCTTTTTAGTTCTGAGTCTTTCCTTGAAAGAGATCCACAAAATAAATCCTTAAGTAGGTAAGTTCAAGTTGATGAAGGATAATGTTTTGGTCCAATTTAAACCTGAAATATTAAAATTACGGATTCAGTGTAGTACCGTAAAGAGAAGAGTTTTGGGAGATTACGGAGCCACACGAGTCAACGAATCAACACAGGTTAAGAAACGTCAGGGTACCTGACATTGGACGGTCCGAGGAGACGGGAGGTCCGAGGAGACAGGTACCTTAAAATGTCCGTCCTTATGACCTCACCCAACGGTAAAGGACGAGGTCCCCTAGAAGGACAGGGTCCCTAACTTAGGGGTAAAGAACGTAGAGGACGAAACCCACACACACGAGAGAAGACAGACTGAGAAACGTTGAGGCACCTAACATCGGGTGGTCGAAGGAGAGGTACCCTAAAGGATCCGTTCTTATGACCTCACCCAACGGTAAAGGAGGAAGTCCCTCATAAAGACTGGATACCTAGAAGGGGCGGGTCCCTAGCTTGGGCACTGAGGACGTAACGGTCCGTATAAGAAATGGTAACTCCGTGATTCCTTCGGGTTTTACAGTTTGTTTGAACCGAGTGTGTTCCTAGTCCGAACTTGGACGCTGGAACTGCAATAATCGTGACGTGAGATTGGTTGATTCAATTGACCGGTCCTAGAGGATGTAACCGTCCGTCTAAGAAATGGTGATCGTGGTGGATCGTTCGGGGAAATTACGGAGTGGCGTAGGGATTTTGGTTGCAAGAGGATTTTGGAATACATCAAACCAAGGCGTAATAGTATAAAGAGAGAGATTGAAGTAGACCAAAGAAGGAAAGATAAAATTATGTAGTTAAGATGTCGATTCTTCTCTAAGGAGAGACTTAAAGGGGATGGAGAAAGTCAAAAGAGGTAGTCCTCAGTCGTTCATGTTGTTTATGTAAACCCACCTGGTTTACGGGTAAAAACATGTCGGTTGTTCTTACCACAAATGTAAAAATTTACCAAGTTTTTTCGGAGGTCTTTTGATAAAGTACTGTACTTATAATATACTTCAAGTTTAAGACCGTAACCACTTATTTTAAAATAACCTTGTATCGACTCCGGTAAAGTTCCCTAGGGGTTGTGCATAAGACTCGTGTCTCCTCGGGATCTATATCCTTAACATCTATCTCCTTAACATCTTTTTTTTTTTCCGAAACGATTCGGTATACAAAGGAACATTGGATCACCAACCAGTGGACAAAAGAGGTTCTCTTAAAACTACACCAGAAAGATATATACATAATATATACATACATTTATTCATATATCTAATATAAATCATATTTCTTCTTGATAATTAGAAGTATTAAAATGATAATTATTAGGATCGTCCCATGGTGAAACCTCTAAAACCGTATAAATGAAGATCAAAAAATATATATTTAAATGTGTATATATTAATGAAGATTCGAATCGACACTTAAAATAAAAATTTTATAAATAATAAATAAACAATTAAACTGATGGAACCCAGAAACAACGTCGTACGTCCTAGAAACTGGAAGTGACACACACCGAGTTCACAAGAAAACCAACACAACACTGTACCCTAGAGGATCAACACCTGACACCCTAGATCAAGGGACTAGTCCCTAACGTGGTCCCGCGGGACGTAACACTCGTACCTTAGAATCGGTAACTTGGTCGTCCCTTCAGGGGTTTAAAAGTAATTTATGAAAATAGATCTTCTTTTATGATTAAGAGTGAGAGGATCTATAGGAGTGAAGTTTTAATGGAAATTTTATAGTAAAAATCGTATTTAATATCCTATATCTAAATAAAAACTTTTAAATCCATCATTTTTATTTATTCCTTTTTACTTTAACGGTAGTCAGAGGAGTGGGTATCTGTTCGTGGTCATTATAAATCAGTGTGTATTTGTAAGTATAAATTATAGGTCATAGAGTTTGGAGGAAGATCCAAAGGACCCAGATGGAGGTTTTGAAGTCATCTACGGTTTAAGTCGTCTGGGACATCATCCTCGATACAACTTTTAGTCTTTCATCTTACGGTTCATTTAGATGAACCGTTTTTTGGAGATCGGTTACGATTTTACTGACTTTTGTACAAGTTTAAACAGACAGAGAGGACTCATTCTCCCTCTCTGAAGTACTGTGTCTATCGGGTCTCCAAAGAGGTTTTTATATCAGATGACATGTACGACAAAAATGTCGAACGAAAGGGGTGAGTCGTTATATAGTACTTGTCGAGGGGTGAATTACAATAGAATTAAGAAGATTTTACACAAAAAATTATCGACACCTTATAAGGTAAGATTTCTATTTTTGTATCAACCAAATCAGGGGAGATGATTACTTGTAAGTCCAACAAACATTTCAAATTAGATAAGATTATTAGTATTCGTAGAAACCCGTAATAAAGGTTATTATATTTACACCTGAACGAACCAAGGTGACATACGTCTGTCATTCCTCAACTACGTACAAAGGTTCTAAGGAATCTCGTTCCAATTTAGGAGTGAAATCGGATGGATGCAATAATAGTAAAATGTTTTTTAGGAAACAGTCAACTTGTTTGTTTCGTTAAGATAGAGTAACTACAATATTGAACTTCGACCAACTATTGATTCCTCTAACTTGTATAGAAGTATACGAATAATCAGTAAAGGTGAAGAAAACACTTGACGGAAACAGGAAACAGAAAATAAATAATTACACGTTCACGAGTAAAATGTAGTTCCTACGATTGGAAAACATTATACCCACGTACTAGTCAACGAAGTCAGTACAGGCTGAGAAACACTGGGGTACCAGACGTTGGACGGTCCGAGGAGACAGATACCCTAAGAGGTCTTCTTTTATGACCTCACCCAACGGTACGGGAGGAGGTCCTTTAGAAGGGTGGGTCACTAGTTTGGGTACAGAGGACACCGAGGACTTGACGTCCCTCTAAGAAATGGCGACTCGGTGACCCACATATACGACACTTATAAAGGGAGTCGAAGGTAAACAGAACATTAAAAAAAAATTACCGCATGAGATAGTAATAAAGAGGAACAGAATAAGAATCTTTGACGGGGGGGGGTATGGTTGTGTATGTGTAGTTCTAAGGTACTCCGTTTATCGGGTTGGCAGACACAAAGATTGGTGATACGGGATGTCGGGAGGTGTCTTCCATGTCTGAATCGATAACGTAGTTGTAACGAAGACACCCTTTCGGGTTCTGGAAGTTATGGTCCACATGGTCTGGGTCCCCCACTTCGGGGGTACATTCCGGACGAGGGAGGAGTGGCTTGGGTCGTAATCCTGAAGACTTCCGTGCTGCCGTCATTTCTACCCCGACAGTCTCCTCGTGTTCCGGGATTCACTTACGGCATGGTTCGTACGAGTATCTACGGGGAGTGCCTCCCTTTGTCTCCCAGTGGAAGGAGTGAGGGTCCGACCACTCTGCCGAGGTCCATACTTTGTTGTCGACGTCCGATACACTACCTTTGAAGGACCCCCAGTCCGGACTCGGTCGAGACTGACAGACGAAGTGAGTGACCGAGGAGCGACTTGGACACGTCCACCCAGATCACAGGAGGGAAATATCTGCTCCTTTGGTTCCGGACTCTCCGGGTCAGTGGGGTGTGACCGTCGTCGTCGTGGTCGCGTTGGCTCCGACCCGGATGACCACGGGTCGACTCTCTCCTTGAACAGGGTTCCCGGTTAACCACTCGAGTTGTCGGGGTTCGGAGTCAAAGAAGTGTGAGGTCTTAGGACCGTGTAGACTGACACCTCTAATTCATTCCGATCCAGGAGATGATAGGGAGGAGTGAGATGCTAGTAAGAAATTTATATAAAAACAAAAATTTTTTAACTACTACACCAAAAACCAGATTAGTGTGAAACGAACAGTAAAGAGTGTTCTTTTCTCCGTTTCCAGTATCCGGAAAGTCAATGACACACTGACTTACGTGTCATCCTACCGTTCCTCTTCCTTAGCCGCACCCGACCTCTCCAGGACCTCCACTCTAGACTTGACAGGAGAGGAGAGATTCTTCACTCCTGAACGTCGTTCTACCCTCCCACTGGGTCCTTCCTCCTTTGTCCTCGTCCCCGATCCTCAGGACCGTGCGTCCCGGGACACCCTTGGTCCGACGACCCCGTCCCAGACCCACCCCTCGCACCCTCCGTCCCCCTCGGGTTTACGTCCTCTACCGGTAACACGGTCCGACACCACCCTGGGTCCCTTTCCACGTCCTCAGACTCAACCGGTTGTCCCGTCCCTTACAGTCCTCGGACAAAGTAAGTCGTGTCTTATCCGGGACTCCGAAGTCTGAATGTTTTTGTCCGAGAATCAAAGTGTAGGAAGACAAACTAATCTACAAGGTAATAACGAATTATTTAAGGGTCTGAAATTATGACATTTATCATTGTTGTACTTTGTGATACCTAGGTATGTTACTGACACAACTTTAGTAACACAAAAAAATTTTTAATTAAATAAAATTAACCTCCGATTAATGAAATGTTATAAAATGTAATGAAACGGTTGTTTCCAGGTAGACCAGTTCCGATACCAAAAAGGTCATCAGTACATACCTACACTCTCAACCTGACACTTCTTTCGACTCGCGGTTTCTTAACTACGAAAACTTGACACCACAACCTCTTCTGAGAACTGGCAGGGAACCTACCGTTCCTTTAGGTTGGTCAGGTAAGACTTTCTCTAGTCAGGACCCACAAGAAACATTCCTTACTACTATTTCGACTTTGAGGTCATGAAACCGATGGAGTACGTTTCTCAACTGAGTAACCTTTTCTGATACTACGACCCTCCCTAACCCCCGTCCTCCTTTTCCCCTGTTGTCTCTTACTCTGAGCTACCTGGATTCAAACGCATTTGAGGCCCTTAACCACTACCTGCCCCTCCGGACCGCACGACGCTAAGTACCCCAGCGTTTCTCAGCCTGTGCAGACTCACTGACTTGACTTGACTTGACTTGACTCACCCAAAAACGGTATGTGACTGTACTTAGTCGATACTCACATGTACACAAAGAGTAGGACTTAGGGGGAGGGTGGAGGGAGGGGTAGGGTACGGAGTCCCAGTAGGGTCACATGGTCGGGACTCGTGGAACAGAGTACGTAACTTGGACCTGACCGTTAGACAAAGTGTAAAAAAATTCGTAATTAAATCGTCAGACTACTTTATCTGGGAGAGGACCAAAATTCCTTCAATTGTGAACTCTTAAAACGAGTCACCGGTTTGAAGGTAGACGAGGAAGCAGAGAGGACACAGACAAAGACCAGAGACACTAGTGAACTAAACAGAAGATTGTAAAAGAAAAAAGGTATTCTTGATAAAGTTGACGAAATACCCTCATCCATCTTGTGTTCATTTAATAATGACTTTAAAGGGATCTATATACCAGAAGTTACAGAGTAATATGACTTATTACTTTTTTTTCCGGAAGTATGTATTTTGGAAAACCTGTATCTTAGACTTCAGGAAACATGTGGGTTGAATAATTTGGATTAAGTTCAATTGTTAGGGACGCAAACATCCATATCGTAAAATTCCTAATTTTTACACCCTTAAAAAAAACCAATTACACGCAATAAAATAAACTCGATGATTTAAGGACTGTCACTCGAGAAAAAAAAAAAAAAAAAGTAGAGTTTATGGACCATGCCATGGATACCACATCCATCCAAAGGTTGTTTAAGAATGACTTTCTTACTTACTTACTTCAGTCTTTACTGTTAAGACACTTGTCTTTATACATGATTAGTAATAAGACAAAGTGACTCCTTCTTCGTCACAACACGACCTCAGCACTACTGTGTCCGACCCTGGGCCCTGGGTAATGATGTCACGAATGTGGACTTGTGTGTAGAGACACGTTGTCTTGTGTTTGACATACCCTGATTTTTACTGACGTGCGTGTACGCCGACCCCGTTTAATACTTGTTATCTATGTTTCTTCCGGTTTTGGATTAACAGTGAAGGCTCCACTGTCCTCGTTCCCATGATACATACTAGGGACGTGTGCGTCACACCGGTTGACACACCCTTCTGGTGAGTTCGGTGGAGAGACGACTTAGGTGAATAGACGGGGATGAGAGTGGAGTCAATTCCTTTGTCGAGTAGGGGGACGGCGGGTGGTGTGAGTCCCTCACTCGTTCTCATGGAGAACAAAAACAAGGGAGGACGACGTCGTGTTTAGGGTTATTTCGGAACGGGTTTAAGGAAGAGACTGGAGATTAACTAAATATGACTAATGTCTCTGGTTCCTGGGACCAACGATTGTTACCGTGAATAAAGAAGGTAATTCACTGAAGTGGAACCGTCGAACTATGACCGGTGCCACCCTCATAAATGTGGTTCTTTCAGTCGTTTCTGATTCAGTCATCGGGGAAGAGGAGGTAGGGAACTCTCGGTCAAAATTTTATAAACGGTTGTGTGGTGACTTTAGTCCTAAGCCTGATCAATTCACTAAACTAACTCCAATTTCACGACCGACTCTTCAGCTTAGGTCCGAGGACCGAGATTCTGGTCTCCGGTAATCCCTTTAACTACTCAGTTCCTGCTTTCTCGTCGGTCAAAGACTGAGACGTCGTGTCGAGGTGTTCACTGTCTTTGACATAGAGGTCCTGCACCTTGTGTCGTCCGGGAAAATATCGTTACCACTACCTGTTTCGTACTTCTGGATTCAAGGAATTTCATGGTATTACGAGATGTTAGGAATATGGTGGCCAAGGGAATCATTTCTGAGTCCCGAACAGAAACGGATAAACAAGTAAACCGTAAAGTGACGGAAATAAAAAGGTACAGTCACTTATCTTTGGATGGGACATACATAGAATACTTCTTTCATTACCAAATACATCCACACCTAAAACACCGACCTGTATCAACCGTCCAGAGTTCATGGGTTATCACTCTTTACCACTGATTGGGTTCAAAGACGAGCCAGGGTGGAGGTACGATTCAACCTTAAATTTCAGAAACTTGATTCCGACTTAGTTCTTGATTAAGAGATTTATATAAGAAACACCTCCCTACGGGGTTCATAGAAACGGGTACTACACTCGATTTCAAAGTTTCGAATACAATGTCAGTGTTTTGTACTCTTCTGTCGATAAGTCATCAAGGTGGGGGGCGGGGGAGCGGTGACGGGGACCGGGTACCTCCTCTACTTGTTTAACCTTCGGGAGTTTAAACTTAACTATTCACTATATTGTTGACTCTCTTGTGTATTAAAAGGTGTGTATTTTACTCCCACTATTTAAGTATGAAATCTAACAAGGGAAGGAAGAATCCGTCTATCCTATTCGATAATGGTACTTGACCTTTGTAAATATAGTAATTGTTCTAATTACTTTGTAAATATGGTAATTGTCATTCGTATATACGAAGAGTCGTAATGAACGATGTTACACAAAGGACTCTTTTTAGATGTTTCAACTTTAATATTCGAAAGGTTATTCAAAACCCACTAAACACTGAAGACCATTGTACAAGTAAACCGAGGACATGACCAAAATCGTCCCCGTTTAAACAAATTACTCCTTATCTAGTGGTCTTCTTCGATTACCCCCCTTTTTGGAATCTTATATCCTTAGGTACATCATAATTATTAAATGTCCATTAAAATAGAAAGAAAAAGGTAGGGACCTGTTCCCGGTTCTTAACAGGATGGTACTTTGAACTTTCTGATTTTCATCTTCCATCTTTCATCATTTTGTAAAAATGACACCGAAGGTTCTCCTGGCAAAATTCAAATATCGAAAATTTGTACGGTGAAATTAGAAATTATGACTACTAAGTAGTCTATAAAACTTATAGTCTAACTAAAAAAGTACTTTTGCTGTCAAGAAAAAAGATTAAGTATACTTTGAAACGTCTGATCTTATTCTCCGGATATTCAACTCTCACAAAGGTATCTCTACTATATGTCGGTAAGTCTTCCCGTCGAAAGTAATCGCAGGAAATAAAGGGGTTCTTCCTCCTTGGACCGTAGTGTCACCTTACTAATCTACTGAATCACAAAAGGACTGTCAGTATATTATGGAGAACTGAGGTCAGGGGAACAGAAGGGAAACCTAATGCAATCACGGAAATACCTTGAACCCCAGACAAAAGCAAACCCGGCGCCAGTGTCATGTCATCCTCTTATGAAACCTAGGGAGATCACCAGCGAAAAAGTTTAACGTCAAGAGGCGAGTTTCCAAATACCTTAAATCACCCAATGGTAGTTTTGTTTTTAAAAAATTCACTTTTATACATAACGTAATCATTTACATTTACAGAGAACCACTTTGAAACAAAGAAAATCCGTATATAATTAAGTCTCAGTTCTAGTGAAAGGTCAGTCGTTACAAATCGTGGTCACCCGACGGATGTCGGCCTACCCTAATCCCACTCCCGTCGCTCCGTCCCGATTCATTCACACCTCGACCTCGGACAGAGACAAAATTTTGAAACTACAAAACAAGTGGTACCTGAAAAACGCAACAAAAACTAGAAAAATTTTCACGACGAAATTTTATAATCCATCTAATCTTACTCACCTCCGGTCAGTGTGACGTGACTCGTGAGACGGGTGTCGACCTACAGCGGTACACACCACCACGAGAGACGGACCACGCAATACAAAGAGGTCTTCGGGTCTTCCACAAATCTCTTCTACCCTTACTGGGTCCCAGACCCCAACGACCCCACCTTCCTGTCCTTGCTCCGTCTTCTCCCGTTTCCACGGTCCACTGGGACGTAGACTCTGTCCCTCCACCCATCTTCTTCTCAGTCCTCTACCGACCTACCCGGTCCCCACAATCCCCCGTCCATCCCCCACCCGTCTCCTAAGGTCTACTTACAAATCTCCAACACCAACTTCTCCCTCACCTGGCCTGAAACTTTAAAGTCTTCTTTACGTCAAGATTCACTTCGGTGTATTTACTGAAAAGGACAACTATTCAACAGAAGTCACACACCCTCCCTCACACTTGTTTGTAGATGTGGTATTTAGTTCCCGAGGAACGTGAAGACTCACAGTGTACAGAAGATCCATTCTATATCTTTATGTCAAAGAGGTTCTAACCTACAACAATTACATAATGTTACTACCAGTCTTTATCACCAATTCTTTGTTTATCTACCTATGTTTTTATACGTGTAAAAACTTAAGTTTGGGTGACCGAAAGAGATCAATTATAATGGGACCAGATCTAAATCACGACGACGAAAAGGACCTTCTACGGAAGGGGTTGGGGTGGGTGTGGGTTGGAACTCTCGGGGAGTCCGAGGGTCGTGTCGAGAGTGACAAACGAGGTCCAGACAGAAGGGTGAACTCGAGGTACTGTCCGGAACGGACGGGACGGAAAGTTGACAAAGGGAACTGGAAACAATGGGGTAGAATTGAAAGACTACTTGGTCGGGAAATTTTATTAAGGAGAACAAAGCTGAACAGGGAGAAGAAGGGGACTCAACTGACAAGGAGGTCCGGAAACGAGTCGAGAGGGAGGAGGTCTCAATTGGACACAAGTATGGCGGTAGCAGAAATGGTAGTCCCACAGGTGGGCTGGAGGTCACGACAGACGGAGATCTGAGTCTGGTGGACGAAAGAAAGGTTGTGGAGACGGTTGTGTCGGATTTTCGATCGGACAAGGGAGGAGTGAGGACTGAGTGCTTTGGTCAAAAGAGTGAAAACAATCATTACGAAACAGTTGTCCTTATTAGTCGTTAGATATTATCCTTATCTTTCCTCAAAATAAACTCGTTTCCTTTCAAACTCAAAATTAAAATCAAAATTAACTCGTTTTTAATCAAAATAAACTCTTAACACAAAGAGTTCGGTAAGGAGACTACCCCTTAGTAGTCCTTCCTGTCTGAGGATTTAAATTCTAACGTCGCCAGTCTGTGTCGACCGGATTAGTGTGACTATGAGTAGGTGAGAATGAGTGCAAAACATTAAGGTCAAGTGAAGGGACTGATGAACTTGGGGGTGGGTGACGGGGAGGGACGAGGGAGTAAGAGAGAAATTTTCGTGGGACAGTGGAGACGTGTTTAGTTCCACCTCGAGTCGAGTAGGGAAAACAATAATAACAATAACTTATTTTGGACACAGGTGGCGAAATTGATTTTGGACCGAAATAAAAAACTGTGGACTTTGTTTTCTAACGAGGAGGAAGACTCTGATAGATTCAAGACAACTAGGAGTTCGTGAAGACTTTAAGATACTAGGTAAGTTGGGAGAGACTCAAGACTAGGAGTCCTGTGGGGATGACCCGGACGATAGCCACCACGGGTTCAATTGGGACTGGGTGGACATGGAATGTCCCTACACAACCCAAAAAAGGACACTAAAACAGAACTGAGGTTAATGAACACAGGTTATAAACTCCCACTGGTGATAACCAAACAATAAAAGGAAACACAGATCATATTCATGAATGTATCTTTCATGAGTTTATGAATGTCCTACTTAACTTTATGACCTTTAACGGCATCAAATTGATATCTGATTTTACGTCAGTCAGAAACAGTAGAATTAATGTTAAAATTGGTTATATCAACCAAGACGGATATATAATACCAGTGTTTGCATCTGAGTTGTTTCTTTACTCAATAGTCGTCCACACTCCATCTTATTTACTCTCCACTGACATCCATTTGATGAAAACAGGTCTTTTCCAATTTCCTGAGGGAACATATAAAAACTTGTCAACACTCAAAGGGTCTCAACCCCACCCCAGATGTTAGACAAAGGAGTTTAAGGAAATGTTTAAAGGAGAAGAAATAGGAAGACTACTGACAGGGGATAAATTTTTCTCCTATATTTAAACAGAGGTCAGGTTTGTGTCTATTTGGGTTCAATACAAGGTCTATAAACCTATAAAAGTAGATAAGAGATAAAAGAAAGGACAAAGGATAAAAGTAGTCAGAGACTTCAGTGTACATTAAAAATATGGGGGAGTCATTGTCATGTAACTGTAAGTAGGGGTTAAACGTCTAATTTGGTGGTTTAGTCGCACATCCCTCCCCACGGACTCCAGTGTACTATTGGTCCATCAGGATTTGGTCCATTGGGACCTCAAAGGTTGGACGACTAACCAGTGGATCGGCGTAAAGTCCGCGTTTCCTTCGACGAGGGTATCGTAAGAGAACACCTCTCAGCGACTCGAGTGTGAGTAACAACCCTAGAGAAACAAAGGACATTCGAGTCGTAAAAGAAAAAGGTCCAGTCCGTCCGAACACCCGGAGGGAGGTCAAGGGAGGGGACGTCAAACTTATCCTTTGATCTCCTACGTGGGATCTCTTCTAAATCCTGGTACACTTGTCCTTCCCGCCCGGAACTAACGGACAACCACCAAAGGTCGTCGTTTCGGACCGGACCCCTTTACAGTAAATCAACATTGTTCACTTGAGTCTAGCACCACAAAAAACCCCCACCGTTTAATATGAGTCTCTGACTATGACAGAATTAGTCCTCAAATTAATTGTGCGCGAGTGCTGTCCTAAATATTAAAGTGGTCTGTTACCGTATATCCTATTGTTGAGAATTATTCGGTTATTTCTTTCTTTGTGAGGATTGTTTACTTTCTAATTAATGTGATAACAACGTCCGTTTCACCCTACTGCTTTAGGTTTAAGTCAACTCCATATGGAAAAGAGACTCCAATCAAGAGTTCTCTCACCCGAATTGGTTAATTCTGGACTCCGGGTCGATGGACACTTGGATTTCACTTTTCAGGGTTCAACGATATCGTCCAACCTCTCTTACTCCCGCCCCCATAATCTCCGTTCTACTAGAACTGACCCGTGAAGTTCGAAAGGGGTGATGTCAATTCTCACCGGAAATGGTAGAGTCCTCAGTTTTGGGGTTCCAGAACTACTTTATTTTAATAAAATTCGGTCCTGTTCTTTTTTGTTAAGTTTGTATTTTAAGAGAGGGACGGAGAAAGACGATAATCGAGGAAGGAAAAGTACACGCAACCGTTAACGTAACATGTAATTGGTCTACAGGAATCTTCTGTGTTTTTACGGACGAAATGGTTTTTCTGGTTAAAAGAGCACCACGGTCGTTCCATTGAGGAATCCTCTTTTATAAGGAAAAATTTTTTTAGGACATTCCTCAGTGCTAGTGGGTGATAAGGGGAACATACACGTCTACACCTTATACATTTGACAGTTAAACAATGAAACTAATTTTTTATTTTATTTTTTGGGAAACAAAACTTTTCACACGTTGACATGAAAGTGTGTGAGCTTTGTTCACACGGAAGTGTGTCCACTTTGTTCAGTCAAGAATCTCAAAATACTTTCTGACACAGGAGTTCAGTAGAATCTATTTTAAAAGATGACGAAAAATCTAGTTGAGAATCGATTAGAAAACAACTGTCAGAAGTCTCTCGACCTAGTCGTTTCCAATCGAAACGGATTTAGTCTTGAAAGTCTAAAAGGTCTGTGTTAGACCCATAAATATCGTGTTTACAGGAGAGTAGAATCGATGAAGAAGTGCACAAATACGATTATTGGGGAGTCAAGTCGGGGAGACGACTTTCCGTTATGGCTTCTTACAAGTTTGACGACGTGTTGACGTGAGTAGAGTGTGTGATCGTTTCATTTCAAGTTTTAAGAGGTTCGGTCCGAAGTTGTCACTTGAACTTGACACTTGAAGGTCTACAAGTTCAACCTAAATCTTTTCCGTCTCCTCGGTCTCTAGTTTAACGGTGGAAAACCTAGTAACTTTTTCGTGTTCTCAAGGTCTTTTTGTAGATGAAGACGAAATAACTGTTGTGGTTTCGGAAACTGAGACACCTAGTGTTGTTTGATACCTTTTAAGAATTTCTCTACCCTTATGGTCTGATGGACTGGACGGAGGACTCTTTAGACATACTTCCAGTTCTTCGTTGTCAATCGTGACCTGTACCTTGTTGTCTGACCAAAGTTTAACCCTTTCCTCATATAGTTCCAACATATAACAATGGGACGAATAAATTGAATATACGTCTCATGTAGTGCGCTTTACGGTCCGACCTACTTCGTGCTCGACCTTAGTTCCAACGGTCCTCTTTATAGTTATTGGAGTCTATACGTCTACTGTGGTGGGAATACCGTCTTTCATTTCTTCTTGATTTCTCGGAGAACTACCTTTTCTTTCTCCTCTCACCTTTTCAACCGAATTTTGAATTGTGAGTCGTTTGATTCTAGCACCGTAGACCAGGGTATCAAGTACTGTTTATCTACCCCTTTATTACCTTTGTCACTGTCTTAAATAAAAAGACCCGAGGTTTTAGTAACGTCTACCACTGACGTCGGTACTTTAATTTTCTACGAACGAGGGACCTCCTTTTCGATACTGGTTGTATCTGTCGTATAATTTTTCGTCTCTGTAATGAAACGGTTGTTTCCAGACAGATCAGTTTCGATACCAAAAAGGTCATCAGTACTTACCTACACTCTCAACCTGATATTTCTTTCGACTCGTGGTTTCTCAACTACGAAAAATTGACACAACAACCTCTTCTGAGAACTCTCAGGGAACCTGACGTTCCTCTAGATTGGTCAGGTAGGATTTCCTTTAGTCAGGACTTATAAGTAACCTTCCTGACTACGACTACGACTTTGAGGTCACGAAACCGGTGGACTACCCTTCTTAACTGAGTAAACTTTTCTGGGATTACGACCCTTTCAAACTTCCACCCTCCTCTTCCCCTGCTTTCTCCTACTCTACCGACCTACCGTAGTGGCTGAGCTACCTGTACTCAAACTCATTCAAGGCCCTCAACCACTACCTGCCCCTTCGGACCACACGAGGTCCGGTACCCCAGTGTTACTCAACCTGTACTGACTCACTGACTTGACTTGACTTGAGTCGGGGATAGGTCGACTAGAGACACACGAGGAATTGGGTGTCCACTCTACTACTGTGGGACTTTGTCAACTAAAGTAAGAATTACACCTTTGAAATGTAAATTTTCGTTGAATAAAAAACAAACAAATAGAAACAGTATTTGTTCACCCAATTTTATTACATCCATTATCTGTTCACCCAAACTTTAGTACAGTTTAGTTGTATGTTGTGTACTCTCCTCCTCCGGAAACGAAACCCAACCCTTTCCACTGATATAAGTGGAATCGTCTCAACCCACGAGAAAGCAGTACTTCTCTTCGACTCATGATATTTTCTCCTCAGATGGAAAGGATCCAGAAGGGAAGTAATGTAGTTGTGACAGTTACCGTAACGATACCAAATACTTTTGTCACCGGTTTGTTGACTTCAACGGTATCTACCCTTCCAAACCAAAATCTTGAGGTTGATGTGGCTTGACTCCTCTTACTGGTTGACAAGGCTAAACGGGTCTTGTCAACACAATCGTGACTTTCAGGACGTAGAGACCTTTGGTCATGTGTTTATCAGGGTCAAAATCCGTTATTTACGACTTCCAACCCCCCTTGTATATTTAGGAACACCGTCGACGGATTTATCGACTTTAAATGTGATAGGAATCGTAGTTTATCTATACCGTATCTACTAGACAGAAGGTCTCAATCCCAACGAAAGGACGACAACAACAAGAACGATCGACTACAACTGTCAGTACTAAACGTCAAACATTACTAGCTAATAGATGAACACATAATAAGATTCACTACGTGGACTTCACATGTTGAATTCATATAAAACTCACGGTCACAATCACCAAAAGAAACCGAACCTGACATCTAACTGATGACACGAAACACAACTCTATCATGATCAAATTAAAGCTGTGATACTGATAAAACTGTCATAAACGGTTCTCAAGTCTATTACTAGTACTGCTGGTATGGTTTCGACCGTACTACATTCGTAGTGACATTTTCTTCCGATTTCCTAACACAATAAAATTTACTGTCTACCTACTTGGTTTTGTCAGGTAAGATGTGTTATCTACCTTTTCCTAAACCCTAACCCGAAACGATGCTAAACTTACGAACATAGCAGGGGTTTAAGCATACAACTTCAGGATATGGTTTACACTACCATAATCATCGACCCCGGAAACCCTCCACTAATCCAGGACCCCCACCTTGGGAGTACTTACCCTAATCACGGGAATATCTTCTCCGGGTCCTCTTGAGAGAAAGGGAAAGATGATACACTCCTACGTTACTCTTCAGAAGTTGGTCCTTGCCCCAGGAGTGAACTGGTACGATCGTGGGACTAGAGTCTGAAGGTCGGAGGTCTTTATTTAAACAAAAAAAAAAAAATTGTACAGACACACAAAACAATATCGTCAGGGTTGTCTAATTCCGTCCGTACACTTCTTAGTCTACACTTTAGTAAATACCTATGACCTTTTTTTTTGTTGTAGACTAAAGAACCTTCACGGATCTTCACTTCATAACACTCATCTTAAAACTGTCATCTCCATTTTTCAAAGGGAATTTTCTAGGGTCTTATCTGGATGTATTTATATCAGTTAATATAACTAGGTTAGAAACTGTTTCCACGTTTCCTTTACGGTACCTCTTTTCTATCAGAAAAGATTTTTACCACGACTTTGTTAAACTATAGTGTACCATTCTTTATTTGGATCTGGAATATAAAAGTTTTTTTAATTGATTTTTACCTAAATGTCTTGATTCATAATTTGTATTTTGATATTTTGTGGATCTTTTCTTGTATCCTTTTTCAAAACGACTGAAGCCCAAACCACTATTGAAAATCTACCTCCTTTCGATAACTGAAACCTGGAATAGGGTCCATCTTTCCTTTCGATAAATGATTAAATTTAAAAATACTTGAGTGGGACCTCCGGTTCATCATGTACCTAACCTATTTCAATTCTGGCTCCCGTCCCTCTGTTTGAACCTTTGGTAACGGTTTACTAGAGGTTTAAACAACACGACACGAATCAGCGAGTCAGCACAGAATGGGAAACACTGGAGTTCCTGACATCGGGTGGTCCGAGGAGACAGGTACCCCTAAGAGGTCCGTTCTTATAA
Organism: Capra ibex; assembly: GCA_006410555.1. Taxonomy (NCBI): domain Eukaryota; kingdom Metazoa; phylum Chordata; class Mammalia; order Artiodactyla; family Bovidae; genus Capra; species Capra ibex. The sequence continues at coordinate 73,683,899 of SJYO01020080.1, forward strand.
TCTCATCAAACCGTACGGGCGGAGGTCCCCTAGAAGGGTTGGGCCCCTAACTTCGGTCCAGAGGTCGTAACGTCCGTCTAAGAAATGACAGACTCGGTGGTCCCTTCGGGTCTATTCTCTTCCTCCATGTTCCATTGCTCGATTTGTAATGACCTTGTTCTACCAATTCAAACGAAAACTTGTATAACTTCACGGTCTCAGGAGTCTGACTATGGGTCCCTCTCCAGTCAGATTATGAACCTCCTCGTGTGTCTTCTTACTGTTCTCCTATCGTCTCCCGGTGTATTCATCCTCCTTTTTTTCACTCTCCGTCTTCACAGTTCTGCTTCGATGACTTAAGTTCTTTGATTAGTTTGTACGGAAATCGACCGCTATTACCAACGGAAACTAGGACTTATTTTAGGTGTAATAATTTACACCGAAAATTAATCCCGAGACGTCCAGAAAACCATTTCAGTTATTAATATAGTTGCATCCCGAAGGGCCCACCGAGTCACCATTTCTTAGACGGACGGTTACGTCCTCGGAACCGAAACCGGGGACCCAGTCCTTCTAGGGGACCTTTTTCTTTACCGGTGGGTGAAGTCATAAGAACGGACCTCTTAGGATACCCGTCTCCTCGGACCCCTCCGATGTCAGATACCTCAGTGTTTTCTCATCCTGTGTTGAATCATTGATTTGTTTTTGTTTTTTATCGTTAAGGTACAATAACAATACCCTTTTCTTTAGATAACTAATTAATCAAATAATTGTTTTGGAACAACAACTCGTCAATGTACTACAGATGGTCCTTTACAAACGGTATGGTCTCCTCCCTCCTTAGAATGTAAAAACGAAGAAAGAAGAACTTCTTCGTCTATTACAAATCATCTGCCATGACCATTTTAGACGTTAACTAGTCAGAAATACGATGACGGTTCGTCGTCGATTGAACCTTGATAATTTGGAAAAATACTTTTCGGTACAAACACATATTAAAATATTGATCTAATTTTATAATGATATCTGACGATCAAATAGAAAAAACAAACTTTTATACCTAATACCGTTCTTCATGTTTAGAAATTTTTTATTCCTGGTTTGTTGAAATCTCTTTTTTGTGAAGTGACATTAAATAACTTGTAAGTTATTTGTAAGTTGATTGACGATTATTTTACGAAATGACTTTTTTTACTATGGTTTGTTTTATTTAAATTCATAAAAGAATTTTTTAGTAAAATTTCAATCGAGATAAGTCAATCACTGATTATGTTATTTCCGTCTGTTTGAAATATTTATCGACGAAAATATAGAAAGTCAGGTATAATAATTTACTACCGTTTATGAGTTATTTTGGTACACATCTCTTGATCCTTTATTCTCCTATTTTGGTTACTATAGTACTTTAGTACAGACTTCAACGAAACGATAGTTTTAGACATAAAAATTAGACAACACTCGTGACTCTGTTCGAAGTGTATAATGGGGGTTTTCTTTGTGTTACGTGTTACACTAACGGGCAAGTCGTTGTCGTTCGTGATGTAAGTATTAGTAAAGTAAGGTCCTTAATTTAATCCAGTCGGTGTCAGAAACGGTAAAGGAGATGGCATCACACCATCTTTCAGAGTCACAGTGTTTCTTAGAAGAACAGAAGAAGTTACAAATACCGGTGTCGAAAGGAGGGTTTGACTGAGGGCGAAGGTTAAGACTTGTTTTCTTTTTAATAAGTGGTCTTATAGTCAATAGTTCATAATGTACTTCATGTTTACTATACTTAATGAACAATTGGTGGTCACCGACAAAGAAACGGTTCTAATATGAACCTCCCGAAGATTAGTCTCGTGATCTACGATTAGTGTTTTAGATCTCTTTTTCTTTTATAATGAAAACACCAACAAGTTTTTCTAAGCAGACCGACGTTCTAATCTAAGATAGTCCGTCGGACTCGCAATAATGAACATCTCGTCTGATGTCTTAACACGAACCCCATCACTTTAATTTCGGACACGGTTTCACCCGGTTCTCGTCCACAATCGGACCCTGTCTGCATTTATGGTCTGTTTTGTTTTCCTTGTCCATACACTAGGTAAACTGTGTAAAAACCTTGATGTTTAACTTTTATATTTAAGACCTTACAATTGATAACGAATCCTGATAAGACAGGTTCCGTTATTGGTGATCGATGTACACCAATAAATTTAATTTTGATTTATTTTATCTTTTACATTGGGGGTCAACGCAATTGACATAAAGTCATCTGTGAGTACCGGACAGTGGTGACACAACCCGTCGTACCTATACCTTGTAAAGGGAGTGATATCTTTCAAGATGACCTGTCTGAACCAAATCCTGAATTTTAAAAAGACACACACCCCTTGGAGATTTTTTAAACATACCATTGGGTATAAATAGTGACTAAAGACGAGTCCAGTGGAGTATGTGACCTTGTGATGACTGAGATGGTGACATAGTGATAATGTCGGTGTCGAGAGATGATTTTGTCTACTATCTGGGCCAGTTTTTACAGAACCCACCTTGTTGAATTTTATAGTTTATTGGTCCTGTTCTCCTTTTGTTTATCCTTTTGTGACTGAACGAGAAATAGGTTTGTTGTACGACAACGTGAATTCTCAGATACAGGATTTAATCCTGCTATACTAAAGACTCGTAGTGGAGTAGTAGATAAGAATGGTTGATGATGATATAAAAAACTGTTTCAATAAAAATATATTCATCGTTCTGTATTAAGTTAAATAAATTCACTATTTCGATGATATTGATTGGGACCCAGTTGTATTTAACGATAGTCTTTTACGGTTCTTTTTAGAGTTAATAAGTCCTTTAGTAGTTCTTACGTGTTCTATACTCTTTGTACTGGTTTTTTTTTTTTTTTTGAACACACATTCAATTCTTTCTGTTGGTCTAGATTGTCGTAATCACTACAAGGGAAACTTATATTTGACAGTCAAGTCAAGTCAAGTCAACGAGTCAGTACGGACTGAGAGACACTTGGGAACTTATATGTGATATATTTCAGGTTTTAGACTTGATGTAAAGTGTAACAAAAGGGTGACACAAGACTAATTGGTGTTTAGAAAGATTCCTGTTAAATTTATGGTGAAAAGTAGTTGTGTAAAGGACTAAGTAAATGGACTAAAAGTTCCAACGGACCGACTGTTTTAGCATGAACTTTTTTGTTATGTACTAAATAAAAAGGTCTTATTTTCGTTCATTAAGTCACTTCTACTGTTTATGAGTTGACTCTTATGTCAAAAGTGTTCACTCGTCTAGTATCAAGTATTGTAGTTGTAATCAACATGTATTTTTATACTCGGACTCTATACTATTATATAAGTTTAAGATTAAGTTTACGTTGAAGATATGTTAGAAAGTCCTGTGTTTTACCATTACTTGAAAGATATTTAGTGTGGCGACAGACACCTCATTCCAGAAATAAAGGGATGTAACGAACTCGACTGTTTCTGTTACTTTTTAGAAGAGAAGTTTTAGTTGAAAATCATCTATTTATTGTATTACTTTAATTTATGGTCATTCAGTCATAGTTTTACATCAAACATGGAATAGTTCCTCAAGGGAGAACCATTACGGGGAAAGAAAGACAGTCGCGGACGTTTTATACTTATTCGGAATTAAGAGTCCTCAGTAAACAACTCAGTCCCAAATTTGACCATTTACACATACTTTGGTGCGTAGGGACCCACGATGTCGCCGTACCGTCTGTCCTGAACTTTCCTTTGTCAGAATAAAACTCGTCCCCCGTTTCTGTTACGTCGTGAAGAGTCGATGCAACATTAATCTAGGACGAAGTCAAATAACTCCTTTATTACTCTATAATTGTCACAGAATTCCTCGTCATGGTCCCTTCTTGTCGAGGACGGTGTATTCTCTGTCGTTAGGACTGTACGCAAAGAGCCTAGGTCAGATGGGAAACGGAACTCAGGAAATTTTCTTGTCGAACACATGACCGACCAGGGGGTATACAGTATCTGTCGTATGTTAGAGAAGGAATGTCATAAAGTCTCTCCTTTTACAATTAAGTCTAGTCGTAGTCTTATTTTTCGGTAAACTGAAGAGTGAGAATCGGGATGGTAACCTTCCTTGGGTAATCTTTAAGTAAGAAAATTAAGACGGTTTTATGACTATAATGACATGGTTTAAAATCTTGTTTTATGAGACCACAATCAATGGACATCAAAAAGATGATAGACCATACCAACAAAAAGAAGAACACAAATGAAACAATCGAAATAATGTTCGTGATTCTATGACGTCTATGATCAATGATGTTAAAATCTAATTTCCATACTATATATGGAAAGTTTCTAGTCGAGAAAGAAGTGATCTTGAACTTTACCTAGAGAGTCCTTGAAAAACTCCTGAAGTCGTATAACTAACCGTGATTCCGTCTTTCCCTGTGTTGGAATTTTTTCTCTGTTACTGATTAATACTACTGTATAGTTGATATTGTCAAAAGTATTATTATGAATCTCCTTATTACAAACTCTGGTTCGCAGGGACAGAATGATGTCTTGACTCGATCTGTCTCTAACATCCTTTGTTAACGAAAACCGTCCCCTTTCCCGTTATATCGTGAAATGTCGATGTAACGTTGTCAATAAGGTTGGACGGGAGACTTTTTTTAGTGTACGTGTGGACTCAGGAACATAAACTAAAGACCATTTTGAGTACCTAAACTGGAAATTAGGAAACCGAATAGTCGAAGTAGGTTTTATTCGTAGAACCAGGTAAACTCTTTCACTTTTTTTCAAAATGAATTTCTCACTCGACACGTATCTCTGAAGGAAGGTCTCTGGTGTCATGTCTTCCTCGCCCCTCCCTTCTTCTTCAAATGTACTTCTTTAGACTGTTTGAGATAGTGTACTAGTTCCAGTTGTAGTTATCATTTTTGCGGACTATCTTACTTTACTTTTACCATAAAATGGAGACACCAGAAGGAGGAGTTCTGGGGATTGATGTCAGATTAGAACTCCTTTTGTAGTCTGTTTAAGGTTATGTTCACGTAGGATGATTCATAGACTGGTTACGAAGAGTTTTACCACTTCCAGTAATTTTTTTTTTTTACCACCCCTCCCTCTCCTTAAACTTATTGACAATGTCCGTTCTTCTCGAATTCCTCTGTATTAATTTACAGTGTACCATAGGACTTGTCCTAGGACCTTGTCTTTTTCTTATGATCCACTTTTGATTCCTTCGGACTTATCTAGGACCTGAAATTAATTATTACACAGTTACAACCAAGTAATTAAAATTGTTTACACGGTTTGATTATATTCAACAATTGTTATATCCTTGGACCCTTGAGAGTAGGGTTAAAAGGACATTTGAATTTTAACAAGATTTTTTATTTCGGATAATTTCTTTTCAGAATCATAATAGAGATCTATAAGTACGTTCCGTTGACCGAATTTGGTAATCCTATTAATAAAAGGAAGGGTATGGGATTTATAGTGACCAAATTTTTACGGGATCCTTTTTATACGGTTATGAATGTTTCCATAGAGGATATAGTTTACAAGAGGGACCTCATGGTCCCTACAGTACACGACGGAGAAGGTAGTCGAGTGTCAAAAACGTAAGATAAAACTTGTGAACAAGGTATGTTACGTTCGTACTGTTCAACGAGGGTCCATCATAGGTTCACGATCTTCATAGAAAACCTAGATTTTCATTTTTCGAACTTAATGACACAAAACGTTTATTTCGGAGGTAGTGTACTGAAAGTTTCGTGTACCGATTTACAATTTGACAAATATAAATCAAATTTTAAGACCAGACGCTTGTCAAAAATACGTCGTGTTACATCTTAGTGAAGGTTCGAATGTTCCGTCTGTTTAGTTTGACGAAGTTCTATTTTAGGAAAATTCGTAGAGTAAAAATTAAAATCTAAAAACACGGGAAAGTTTGAACCCTAGGAGTCAAAAGATGTGTGTGGTCGATTTATTAATTTCTTGGGTTTGTTTGTAAAAGATGTATTAAGTAAATACATATTCTGTGTATTCATCCCTTTATTCGAGATATAAATATCTAGGTACCGTTTAACAAGACTATACATAAGTGACTAATAGTAAGTGAAGTTTTTATTCATAGAAAGGTTGTCCTTTGAATATGTCGGAACTCAAAAAAAGGGTAACAAAAAATTAACCGTCTGAACTAAAATTATTTCGGATATCGAAACAATTCTTTTCGAAATAAAATCTCGATTGTATCGTTATTCGAAACTTTTATCTATCGTTCGTTGTCTACATAGTGTTCACTGTTTCTAAGGATTGATTAATATCTCTGGCGTCAAAAGTACAACGTTTTGACGTAAATTTGGATTGTTATTGTTTTTCCCGTATCTAGGACAGATGGTATTTTTTTTCTTTCGAAATTAAAGGACCAGACAACTTTCGGGTCCACTTCACCTGATGGTACTTAAATAAAATAATGTTCAGATAGGTGACACGTTTAAAGACATCGGGAAACTCCTCCGAACGACGTCCGTGTTTCTTATGTTGATCAACCTAAGTGGGGACCAACTTCAAAAGAGACCACCCGTTGTCGATCATTATTAACCATCGTAAATATTTGGAACCCCTACCACCTTGTCCAAAAACCATCAATACTAAAATCTCTATTTGGTTCCGAGTCTTTACAATTTACTGGACAAATGATAGTGAATCCATTGTCAGTTATCAACGATTCTAATCTGGAAATTAAAAGTATTAAGGTGTAAGAGAAGTTCCACCACCTTTCCAAAAAGACCTCTTTTTGACCCTTTTCAAGGGTTCTCCTTAAAATCTCTTATCAAACATTCACTTGATGCAATTATGACATTTGTGATCCCTTTATTTTTCTTTATATTTTGAGGATGTTTCGAACTGTAAACTAAAAATTTTGTATGATTCATATGGAGTGGTATTTGTCGTGACTGGTATTTGGATAAAAAACCGAAATAAAGAGTGAGATATCAGTAAAAGAAAGGGAACCTCTCACGATTACAAAGAAAGACAAATATTGTGTTACTTATAATTTCGTACATTCTAATATGTACCCCTTGTTAAAGACTCTGATTTTATATTTTAAAATAATATAATGGGACCGAATGTCTAAACACTAAACCATTTCAACCATATAATACCAGATTTTATAGACGAAATTGATAATAACTTATCATGCAAAGAAACGTGGCTTTGAGTGTTATAAGTATTATAAGAACTAATGAACCGAAAAAAGTTGAGTTTTGATTTTATGAATAATAGATTATTAAATACAGTTTTTAAGTGTAAATGATTTTCAATTTCACATTACCAATTAGTATCTATTTTAATTATTTAAAGTTACAGGGTCCGTGAACTGTTCTTAAATTATGTTGTTAGGATACTTCACCTATGTTAATAATAGTAAAGAGGAAATTTCTTCTCCTCTACCTCCGGGTCTTTCTAATGCTTTGAACGGATGACGGTAGTTTCACACTTTGATTTCAAAACTTGGGTCCACACAGAGTAAGGTCTTATGGGAAGTGGCGGAATTAGTAATGGATACGTTACTACAGGGATGTAAGAGAACGTACTTATATTGGAATAGGTGACTATAGTTTCAGTTTACTATCCGGTAACACTAAATTATGTACACATTATATGAAAGTAGTAGTGTGTCATTCAGTTATAAGGAACTGTTAAATTATGTCAAAGAAGGGAATTTATATTCCATTTACGGTGTCGTTTCTTGGATTATATTTTGTTGAAAGGTCCGGGGGACTTTCTATTTAAACGAAAACAATCCAAGTAAGATTGTTAATTTTCTCGAGGGGCCCTTAGAAAGAAACTTTACGTGTGGACTCTCCCTGTCGTCTTGACTTTACCGAAAATTTCACAGGACCGGGGCAATGAATGATCAACGTATTAGAACCCGACGTAATCTTGTGCCTAATATTATGAGGGATATATCCGTCACGATACTTTCCTGTGACATTTACCAATCCTCCAACATATTTACCATAAGAACGAATCCTGACGGTTTATTTTTTGTCCTGCGGGTCAATTCGAAGTCTGTTTATTGTTTATGACAAAATATAAAAATTAAATTAAACTATAGCCTCTGTAAATATTATTTTTAACACAACAAATAGACTTTAAATTTAAAATTGGTCGTAGGACATAAAATTAGCGAGTTAGACAGTTGGGATAAGAACGGGGGTTTCCATCCTCACGGACCTCCTACCATCCGGGTCAAGGTAAGGGGGGTGAGGGTGGCGATTGCCCTCTTTGATTCCGTTTCCCGTCCAACTTCTCACTGAGAGCTCGTCCCCCTCTTTCCTCTCCCGACCCACCTCCTCCTGAAGAGTACCCACCCCGACTTTCGTCTTAGGCGACTGTTCGTCTAAGATGGCTCGGAGGGCTTGGGGGCGTTGAGCGTGGCGAGTCCGCCCGGTTGTGGGGTCCGGGGGTAGGGACCCGTCCTTGTGTCGGCGGAAAGGTGGGTGGCAACGGTCCCGCCGTCGTCGTCGTCGTCCGAGACCTGATCGACGGTGGCCAAGGAGAGTCAGCGGTAGTCGTCGTGGCTGTAGTGTCTCCGGCGGCGGTACAGGGACCTCGGACCTGCGAACAACTACACGTTGCGGCAGAGTCTACACTGGGTTTAGCAGGGAGGTCTGGCATATCTTCAGAGAACAGGAGGAGACCGGTGGCAGGTCAGGCTAGGTTCTTCATCCGGTTAGGCTCGCTCCGTAAGCCTCCCCCGCAGTGGCGATTTTGGTTAGTTTCTTCTCTCGTCCCGACGTCACGTCCTCTACCGACGCACGGGCACCCCCAGGGACGAAACAAGCAGGGAACCCTACCCTAGGTTGATCCCACCCCGGACGACAAGAGTCTGGAAAATCCGATGGGCTCACGGGATACCTATAAAGAAAGACATCAAATACCCCAAGAAAAAGAGAGTACCCGAAGTCCCGCTTCTCGGGAATGTCTCAAAAGACTCCCCTTCTTCTTTCCCCCTTCCAGGACTATATTTTCCCACACCCTATACTTTTTATGTTGTAAAACATTACAAAGTTTTTTACACTTTTTGTCCATAAATTTAGGAGGAGAATTAACAGAGTTTTAACTTTAATGTCTTAAAATTTTATTTGGACAAAAAAGACATAACAATATAAATTTTTTAACTCTATATTAACTGTGTATCGTAACATATTCAAATTTGACATGTTGGATAACTAAACTATGGAAATACATAACGTTATACTAACGGCGGTATCCTAATCGGTTGTGGAGAAAGTACAGTGTATTAATACTAAAGAAAAAACCACCCTGTAAATTCTAGATGAGAGGATCGTTGAAACTTTATGTCCTATGTCATAACAACTGATGTTAGTGATCATGTCACGTAATATAGAGATCTTGAATGATCAGAAGATCAACATTCAAACATCTGATAAAAATGTCGTTATTACTCGTATTCTATCTCAAATTGGGAAGGGGGTGAAATTTTTTAGTCCAATAAGAATGGTAACTCTAAATTCTCAAGAAACATACTTTAAATTCTCAAGAACATAAAATTGCCAGGAAAATAAAAAAATTCTCAAGAAACATACCAAATCTATTATCAGGAAAAAAAAAAATTGTCTCTCAATATAAAAAGTATGTATAAAAGATAGTTGGGTAATGAAGAGGAAAATAAGAGAATTATCATAGAAAGTGTGTCGTCTTTTCGAAGTAAAATTACTTCAGATAGAATAGTTCAAAAAGAAAGTACCATGTATGGAAACCATAACATGGATCTTTCAGAAGTGGTTTGGATCCAATAGATCTAAAAGAGGATCCAATGCAACAACAAACAACAAAAAGTAAACGATTCACCACAACCTCTTCTGAGAACTCTCAGGGAACCTGACGTTCCTCTAGGTTGGTCAGGTAAGACTTCCTCTAGTTGGGACCCTAAAGAAACCTCCCTTACTACGATTTCGACTTTGAGGTCATGAAACCGGTGGAGTACGCTTCTCAACTGAGAAACCTTTTCTGAGACTACGACCCTCCCTAACTCCAGTCCTCCTCTTCCCCTGCTGTCTCCTACTCTACCGACCTACCGGAGTGTCTGAGCTACCTGTACCCAGACTCACTTAAGGCCCTCAACCACTCCCTGTCCCTCCGGACCGCACGACGCTGAGTACCCCAGCGTCTCAGCCTGTGCTGACTCGTTGACTTGACTTGACTTCAGTACAGGCTGAGAAACGTTGCGGTACCTGACGTCATGTGGTCCGAAGGGACAGGAAGTGGTAGAGGACCTCAATCGAGTTTGAGTACAGACAACTCAGCCACTATGATAGGTTGGTAGAGTAGAAGACGGGCGAAGAGGAGGACGTGAGTCAGAAAGGGTCGTAGTCCCAGAAAAGGTTACTCAGCCCAGAAACTTAGTCCACCGGTTTCATAACCTCGAGGTCAAAGTCGTAGTTGTAAAAGTTACTTATAAGTCCCAACTTAAGGAAAGTCTAAATGATTAAACTAAAGGAACGACAGATTCCCTGAGAGTTCGCAGAAAAGGTCGTGGTGTCAAACTTTCGTAGTTAAGATTTTTTTTTTTTTTTTCTCTCTTTCTTTCGTAGTTAAGAAACCACGAGTCGGAAGAAATACCAGGTTGAGCGTATAAGCATATACTGATGACCATACTGATGGTACGTATCGACACTGATATGCCTGGAATCGACCGTTTCACTACAGAGACGAAAAATTATGTGACAGATCCAAACAGTATCGAAAGGAAGGTTCCTCGTTTACAGAAACTTAAAGTACCGACGACAGTGGTAGGTGTCATTAAACCCTTGGGTTCTTTTATTTTAGACGGTGACAAAGGTGAAAAGACGGAAGATAAACAGTACTTCACTACCCTACCCTACGGTACTAGAATTAAAAAACTTACAACTCAAAATTCGGTCGAAAGAGTGACAGGAGAAAGTGGTAGTAGTTCTCGGAAAAATAAAGGAGAATTTAAAGACGGTAATCTCACCATAGTAGACGTATAGACTCCAACAACTATAAAGAGGATCGTTAGAACTAAGGTCGAACAGTAAGTAGGTTGGACCGTAAAACGTACTATATGAGACGTATCTTCAATTTACTCGTCTCACTATTATATGTCGAAACTACATGAGGAAAGGGTTAAAACTTGGTCCAACAACAACAAGGTACAGGTCAAGATTGACAACGAAGAACTGGACGTATGTCCAAAGAGACCTCTGTTCATTCCACCAGACCATAAGTGTAGAGAAATTCTTAAAAGGTGTCAAACAACACTAGGTGTATCAGTTACTTCGTCTTCATCTACAAAAAGACCTTAAGGGAACGAAAGAGATACCGGGTTACTTACAACGGTTAAACTAGAGACCAAGGAGACAGAAAAGATTTAGGTCGAACATGTAGACCTTCAAGAGCCAAGTACATGATAACTTCCGATCGAACTTCCTAAAACTCGTAATGGAACGATCGTACACTTTACTCACGTTTATGTACCATCAAACTTGTAAGAAACCGTAACGGGAAGTTACCCTAACCTTACTTTTGACAATACCCTTAAAATAACAAAACACAAAATGTAAATCCAGTCACTAAGTAAAACTCAATTAAAAGACTTCCCTTTTTAATAAGGTATGTTGTTAACAAAAGTAAAACAAAATTAATACATATAAATACAGACGACACAGTATTCCATTTTAAATATAGTACGACACCAAACGTCAGATTCTTCAAACTTATCGAAACGACATCAGTCACCACGAGTGACACACCAGGGTCCTGGTCGTCGTAGTCATTAGGACCCATGAACAATCTTTACGTCTAAGAGTCTAGAATAGAGTGTGATGACTGAGTCTTAGGGACTTCCGTTCCTGATCCTCAAACATAAAAAATTTTTAAGTAGATATAAAGGTCCACTAAGACGATCAAACTCTTGGTGACTAAATCTGATTTGGTCCACCGGGTTACCATGGAGTGGAGTAAACACCGTGGGTCCCACCTAGGAAACAGAAAGAGAAGTAACAGTCTCCGTAACGACTGTTAGGTGGTTTTCCCTCCATCTTAGATGAAACCGTCACGAACCTCCTACTAAACAGAAAGGTTCGAGTCCGTTTAGGAATGGACTTCCGTCTTTTACCAGATCTCAGTATACAAATCACTATGTGTGAAACCAAGAATGTGGTTGTCGTAGATGTTTTACTCTGATTTCGGTATGTCCCAATGACACCCCGAATTTGCTACAAACACTTTACGGACGGTAATATCGTCCACCGTGTCTCGTCAGTCAATGATATACCACCACTATCGACGACATTAACTGTGACGGATAATGTTGACCATTTCTTAGACGAACGTTACGTCCTCTCGGGTCAAGTTAGGGACCGAACCCTTATAGGGGGTCTCTTCCCTATCCGATGGATGAGGTCATAAGTACCCGAAGGGACCACCGAGTCTACCATTTCTAAGGCGGACGTCACGCCCTCTGGACCCGAGCTAGGGACCCAACCCTTCTAGGGGACCTCCTCCCGTACCGTTGGGTGAGGTCACAACAACGGACCTCTTAGGGATACCTATCTCCTTGGACCGTCCGATGTCAAGTACCCTAACGTCTCAACCTATGATGACTCGCTGATTCGTGTAACGTTAGAAGCCGCATATTAACTATGAGTTATCTACACTGACTAATAATTAAACAAGTCATCTCTCCTTCCGTCCGATAAGACTGAACAAGGAACTAAAACGGTATGTAATCTCATTACATTAAACAGTCTCTGTTCTCTATTTAGTATTAATCCTATCTATTTTTCTCCGTGTCTTCCCTCCTCCCGCCACCTCCTCTCTTCTGTCCTTCGGACAGGTACAAGTGTTCTTTTTACCTCTATTACTGACAAAAGAACTTCCTTGTTCCTCCATACCCGATAACTTTCGATACGAGTAAAGACGAATCAATATGCTAAAGTCTTGACGTTTTCCCTGGAACCCCTAGTGTCTGGATGAGGGAGTACCGGGTCCATATCATCGACTCCGGGGTCTCTCACAATTTCTACTCCCCTGTCTTGACCAAAGACTCCTGTCTGTGACGGACAATGTAGAACAGTATTCAGTCGGTTAAGTAGAGGTACCTTTGGGGACTTCTAACACTTCCATGTCTACACCCTTCCTCTCGACGGAAGACTTACACTAAAGAAAGAAAGGAAAAAGAGAGTAAGGATAAGTATTCGAAGAGTAATGAGAAGGGAAGAGGGAAGGGAAGGTAGATACTAAGAGTGGGTATTCTTAGACTGAATTAGGTTCTTCGACTCAAGTAACTTAGACGTTTAAGGTCTTTCAGAGTGTAATAGTCAGAGGAGTCGTTATACAACGAAAGATCCCTGGTCAAGTGTCAACCGAGACTGACCCGTGGCCTATGATGATGATGGTTGTCCTTTCGGAAGTAAACCAAGGAGTTTTTATGAACAGTAGGAACTTCTCGGTCTTTGATGACACCTTTGTGTTGGGTTTCGATATAATGAGGAAACCTAGAAATTGGGGAGAGACTTAAGGAACGTTCCCCAACGATACTTTTACCAACGAGATGAACACGTCCGTTTCACGTGTCTCGGGTCAGTATCCTCCCTTCTTAGAGACGTGTTTAAAGTGAGACGTCCACCGAATTGTGGTAGAGAATTGGTGTCGGGTGTTGACAATCGTCTTTCGCAATTTCTTGTAGAGGTTTACGGACCCAACTCCTCGATAATGATCTTTAAAGTAGGTTCCACAAACCCCAAGCCGAAAAATGTACTTTTTCTCCTTTGTACTCGAAAGATCTTAACCGAGTCTTGGACACCCACTAGGACCGTGAGAGCGCTGGCCCAGGGAGGAAAATGATTACCTAACCCCCCTGTTGGACCGGTCTAAACGTAAACGAGTCCGAAAAGTGCACCCGAAGACTTAAGCCAATGAGGCGGACAGTCCATCATAGACCTCGGTGGATTACTTCGGGACGCTACCGTAAGTGGTGACCTATCAACGTCTCGTCTGCGAGGACGCCGACTGTCCCTCCTAAGAGTTCCTGCGACACGGTCTCGGAAAGGACCTCCCTCGCGACCGCGCGGACTGACAACCGACCGCGTTGCGACCGCTCGACGTGTTTCCTTCTCCGGGTGTGCCGCCTCAGTGAGCATGCATGGGCGGACGACTCAGGCCGACGACGTGTCGGCCGCGAGGGCCGAGGTTTACGCTCACACAGGTCACCTGCGACTATTGACTTGCCCTGTTGGGGATTGTCCCCCTTTGTTTAAGATCGGTGGGGATCAAGGGACCTCAGTGCTCTACCCTGCCAGTTAACGTGGAGTATGTCGGGAAGAAGGTTTCGTGGCCGCCCGCCGGCGTCTTGAAGGACGGTCAGGGAAAGAACGGACCCGAAGAGGTGTCTATGGTCCCCCACCCCCATCCCACCCTATGGTTTGACTTCAGCGACAGAGGAGAGGGACTGTCGACCTCCTGTCTAGAACTTAGCGTGGGTCAGAATTCCCTACTAAGTTCTATACCAGGATCACCGAGTCTGTCATTCCTTAGACGGACGTTACGTTCTCTGGACTCAAGGTAGGAGGCTAGTCCTTCTAGGGGACCGCTTCCTTTACCGTTGGGTGAGGTCATAAGAAAGGACCTCTTACGATACCTGACTTCTCGGTCCACCGAATGTCAGGAACCCCAACGTCTCAGCCTGTGGTTACTCGTTGATTGTGAATGCCCTCACCCGTGTAGTAGAGGGGCTTATGCCTGTGCGCGCACGCGTGGAGAGGCCCGCGCAGCCCGTGGCGGGGGGCCCGCCCCTTTCCACGCGCGCCTCCGCCCTTCGCGACGTTGCGCGACACTCCGCCGCATCCGCCGCGCCTCGCGCGGAGGTCCAAGAAGTCGTGGAGACGAGGAGTCAGGAGGCGTCGGCGGCTCAGTCGCGCGGAGGACACCCGACTGTCTCCTATGAAGTAGGGCTGGGAGGGTCCTCCGTCTCGGTTTCTAGCCTGGAGTCTAGGTCTTTGGATAAGTGGGCGGAGCTGGGTCCTTCGGTCTTCGTCCCAATGCCGCTCTAACCCCGCTGAAACCTTGACGATGAAAGGACAGAGGGTTTCCGTCAGCAGCGCAACCCTTTCGGGGACCTGGATTAGAAATTTAAATGGGGGACGCCTCGCACCGACCGCAGGAGATCGGCGCGCCGGCACCTCTCAACCGGAGCTGACCCTCACTGAGAGCAAAACACGGAATCCTCTCGCTCTTGCTCACACTCCCGGCTTGTAGGAAACCTCCTCTACGGAAATTTATCAGTAGGTATCGTGGCTATCTTTGTCTAAACACAACGAAACAAAACAAATATGGCTCATCAAAAAGCCACTTTACGACAAAACCAATTTTCTTCTTTACCGGGGAGTCCTCAAGTGTGCCGCTGACCGGTGTCACTAGTGAGTACAGCCATTTACTGCGAAAAATTTTAGAACGCAAAATAATTACCTCCCACCCCCGCAACAGACCCCGAAGGGAGTGTCGTCGGGACCCTACCGGAACCCACACCTGGAGCGACGGAACTCACGACGAGACATTGCCCGTAGGGACCTCGCGTCGCGAGCGTCGGGAGCTCAGGCGGCGCAGACCGCCTCGGCCCCATCCGACACCCCGTCCCCAGAAGTGGTCCGTTAACGGTTCAGACAACTTGGGATGTGGCTCCCGAGGGACCTCCAATCCTAGACAATAGGCGACGACTGGCACCCGTTCCCACCGCTCAACACAGCATTAACTACGCTGATCTTTCCTCTCCCTTGTCCTCCTTCCCTCCGGATACGAAAGGTCATCTTTGACGACGGTTCCGTGACCCTCTGCCCCACGGCTCCACGCCCGGTGTCATCTCCAGGAGACGCGACAGGACGAGGGACCGGACAGGGCACCTTCACGACGGACCGCCACAGCGGGGTAGGGACCACTTTGGGTGACTCTTTGGAGACGTTCGGGGCCCTCTAACTCGTCAAAATTAGGAGAAGGTAATCAATTTTTTCCCCTCGTTTTGTACGCACGGAAGAAGGACTTTATTCCCAATACCACCTTTCTGTCCTGTAACTCTGTCACCGTTCCAATTAAGAAAAATAGTAAGGGCGGTGGAGACGCGGAAGGGACCTGGTGGAATTCACTTTTTGCGTAAGTCCAAGTCTAGAAAACTTAAATCGACTGATCTTAATAGGACTAGTAAAAGAGACAACGGGTGAAGTGAAACTCCAGGAAGACACTTACACTTAGTGAAAAGTAACTATTTCAGTCATGCAAAAGTTAGAAACAAGGTGGGTAAACAATTTTGACGGAAGAACCATAAATATACTATTTATAACGAAGTCAATCGGTAGTCACGAGAAACTCGTGGGATCCAGTTACACAAATCATGCTATTACTATGTATGTAATAAGTATGAATACCTTACTATGTGTACACCACTATCTGAAACCTTTTACTAAATACCTATGTACCCCTCCGAGTCAAAACTACTAAGTCAAAATTTTGTACAAAGACCACGGGTCACACCGGTGACTTGACCAAAAATTCTGTTTTCCAGTCATCTTAAGATGGTCCTTTCTGACTTACACTTTATGACTACTTCCGTCCTATTTTATTTTGTCTTGAAGCTCAGACTTTATATGACTTACGACTCTACTAACACGATTATGGTTGTCCCTTTCTCGTCACTTGACCCCCATACTGACAGACTTAAACTTAGGACGGGATCTTTTCAGTACATTGAAGTCTGACCTTTTACCCTTAAAATTATTAGGAAGGGTGGGTCGAGTTTCAGACGAACATTCTATTACACCCACTTTTGTGGTAAATTGGACACTGACACAATAACCAGGATAAGAACCTGGGAAACGGTGACTTCTATAACCCGTCTAGTGACCCGGAGAAAGTCCCACTTCGAAGGGTAGTCAATTTGTTCCTCCATCTACACCTGTTAATAAGAGTGGACAAAGAGACCTACATGCTAGAAGAACTTCTATACCATCCGTCATATAAGGAACCGACTGTGGTCCGACGGACACCCCGGGTCTGATACCATAAAAGAAGAGGTGGAACGAGGGAGGGAGAAAGACATCAGTCGAGGTACTATGCTTGTACTTAAACAACATCAAATACGGGAGTTTCTTGAAGAGTACTGGGGACCGTAAACACACGAAACGTCGTAAGACAGAAAAGGACACATAGGGGTGTTTGGACACTTCATCTACCCCATATGGAATAGTGAGGATAGAATGGCATTTCCTTAACTCTGAACCCTCCAAGTAGTAAATTCCGAAGTTCTCCAATTGGTCAGTGTCCAAATCCTGATCTTCCATGAAAAGTCTACGAGACAAACTCCTAGAATGACTCCCCAAGAGATTGGGACTTCGACGGAAGCGGAAGTACCTCTTGACTTGACACATCGATCATTTCGAAAAGTATCTGACCTAACCGAGACAAAAAAAAAAAAAAAGAAGAAGAAGGTAAAAATGACTATATATTAATTGTATGTCGTTCGTGACATATTCAAACTTTACATATTACTAAACTGAATTTGTGTAGTACTTGGATAATGGTGTTATTCAAATCACTTATAGGTAGTAAAGTAACTCTATGTTGTAACACACGATTCAACGAAGTCAGTACAGACTGAGAAAGGTTCCGATGTCTGACATCGGACGGTCCGAGGAGACAGGTACCCTAAGAGGTCCGTTCTCATGACCTCACCCAACGGTACCGGAGGAAGTCTCTACGTTGTAATTTCTTTATATTTTTTTGAAGAAACAATGAACAGTACTCTTGAGAATCTTTATTAGGAGAATTGTCGAAAGTATATATTACATGGACTTAATGCAAATAGTACAATATGTAATATAGGGATCATGAATAAATACAATATTGACCTTCAAATATGAAAAACTGAGGGAAGCAGGTTAAGGGCAAAGGGGATGGGAGAAGAAGACCATTGGTGTCTAGACTAGAGAAAAAGATGTTCAAACACAAAACTTCATATCCTAACCGAGACGTAAACTGAAGTCCGTAAAGGAACTACTCGTCGGACACTCCCCCACACTAGTACTCAACCCCTTCCTAACTCTTCACGAACCTCGTTCTACATCTTGTAAGAGGACCAGGACAGGATGGGTGAGTTGACCCGTTATCACGACACGAAAGTATAATTAAACCGGTGAAGACGGAGAGTCAGTCAAGGAGGAGGTCGACCCCAAAGACGAGAAAGGTGTCAGGAAATCTAAACTGTCAAGTCCAGACCCCGGACTACTAAGTCAAAGACTTTATAGAGTA
Organism: Capra ibex; assembly: GCA_006410555.1. Taxonomy (NCBI): domain Eukaryota; kingdom Metazoa; phylum Chordata; class Mammalia; order Artiodactyla; family Bovidae; genus Capra; species Capra ibex. Next base: position 73,702,222 of record SJYO01020080.1, read on the forward strand.
CTCAGAGAAAGGAGACAGGTAAGGGTGACGATGGACGGACACTGGACGAAGTCTCACAGTAAAGGAGGACTGATTGGGAATACGTTCGGAGGACGGAAAGAACACAAACGGAGATTAGATATGGTCCTTATTTTTGTTGTCGTTTCGGTGTGTGTGTGTCTCATGACATATGAGATCTTGGAAACTACTATAGGTATGTATCAGTAACAGACATCGGACCTCATGTTCGAAACATGAGAAACCGTGGGAAGGACAGAATGAGGGGTCATGGACTATAAAGATGTGGATACCAACGAATTGAGTCCGAGAAGACAAGAAGTCGAAACAAGGTGATATAAAAAGATGGGACAAGGGTGAAGATTTGAAAACGAAGACGAAAAGGGGGTGGAACTCACTGGGGGGGAATTACAAAGAAGAGTGTACTTATCATATGTGGAAAGTCAGGACTTAGTTACAGCGGAAGAGGCTAGGACTACAGTCGTGTATCACTAAGGACGAAAACTTAAACTTCATCCAAAACAAGATGGGTGTACTGTGGAGAGTATGAGAGGGAACATAACACCAATCAACCAATAAGTACACGTATAGAGACGAGGATCTGAGAAGTAATGAATAGGTACACCGGATCTATGGATTGTGTCCTGAATGGAGATTCCTCCGTATCTTATTTACAAATGACTTATTTAATCACTAGACATCACGGAACTTGACCTGAAACTCATGAATCATTACGGTCCGTTAAAAATGTGAAAATTCTTGTCGAACCTTCGTAAACATTTATTGAGAAAACAAAGGATTTTGACTAAAAAGTCCATCTGTACTTCAGGAAGTTCACAAGAAGTATACTACACCAAGAGACACCCTAGAGAAAGAAACCTAAAACAATCAAACAGTCCCTCGGATTATTTTTATACGTGAAGTGCACACTTGTCACAGGTTCACACAAAAATGGATGCATCCCGTGTTTTCTCCTGGTAGGAGAGTGGAAATGAGACCTGGCATGTCAGTGTAACCAAGTCAATGTTTTAAAGTGTTAATCTTCACAACGTATTAAAAGAGGTAGGGTAGGGAAAGTTCAGAAATTAGAAAAGACGTTGAAAATGACAACGACGACGACGACGATTCAACGAAGTCAACACAGGTTGAGACACGCTGGGGTATCTGTCGTCGGGTGATCCGAGGAGACAGGGACCCTAAGAGGTCCGTTCTTATGACCTCACTCAACGATAAAGGAAGAGGTTACGTACTTTTCACTTTTCACTTTCCCTTCAGCGAGTCAGCACAGGTTGAGAATCGCTGGGGTACCTGACGTCGGATGGTCCGAGGAGACAGGTACCCTAAAAGGTCCGTTCTCATGACCTCACCCAACGACAACACCTGACGATAAATATACGTTTCCACGACGGATTCTTTAGTACTCGAAAGAGAATTACGTAGAGAGTAACGAGATCTTGAAACTATCTGTCCCGTGTATACCAATTGTGTCTCGAAGATAAGTCACCTTTGGGAATCAGTAGGTCGACTAGACACAACCATTACGGGGTACGTCCAAAGTGTAAAGATCAAGTCCAGTGAGAGGTAGAACAGTAGAGTATAATCTTCATTAATAAAAATGGAATGAAATAATAACAAGATTTTATTAAAATACAAACAGGTACGGGTTAATTTGACACTTCGTCTTCCCTGATAGGAAACTCTATGGGAATATATGAACCTCTGACCTAATCACCGATAAAATCACTATTTTCGACATCCCAAGACTAAATCCCGCGATGTAAATCCTGTGATGACCGTAATCATTATCCGTTGGTCTTCTTATGATTTGATTCTTTAAGTCGAGTGTTAAGAAATAAGATATGTTACCTTATCACCGACTTTACGGAGTCGAATCCAGAGTCGATTTCAACCACGGCTTCCTTCTCGGATTACTCGTCTCATAGACGACAAGTCTACCCTAATGGACGACACTCCTGTTGATCTGTACGACCAACTTCATCACTGAAGTGGATACGATTTTCACTTAATTGACCTAGACTCGGTAAAAAGACAATTCGAGAGATCAGTGACACGGATCCCGAACACCTGATTTTGACAAACGTGGGATTTTTTTTTATTAACTGTCGATTTAACGTTTTATTTTAAATTCTTTACGAAATTACGAGTATTTATTATAAAAGAATGTAATTTTCGTAACGTACAAACCTTAAGGTGACGACCTTACGGTCATACTTCTTGGGGTACCTAGGTAAGGGGTCACTATGTAGACATTGTAGACCACTTTTGACATTTTATTTATTGGAAAATTTCAGAGACCTCAACATGATTTCCCGTATATCTTATACTTTTTTTTATTTCCGTTCCTTTAGATGGTTTAGAACCAATTTCGTCACTCATACACCATGAACTCGACGCTAGACGAGGGAGAGTCGAGTCACATTTCCTTCGAGGTGAGAACTAACCCAGTACCGGTTCTTCTGTCCCGAAGGAGAGGGGAGTCGAGAGTTAATTCTCTATATCATAGAGTGGTCCTCCCCGTTCCACAGTCGTAAAGAATATAAGAGGTTGACATCCAACGTCTCCGAGTCAAGAACCACTCACACTGACTCTCCAATCTCAGATGAAAGGGTGGGTCAGGAGTGAGTATTCTACTTTAGAGATTGGGTGTACACGGAAACTGGACGAAGCAAAACATGAGGTTCTTTACCATACCTGGATTGTTTTCGCCTTCTATAATTCTTCTCCACCGTTCTTACGTGTCCTCTTGATACGTTTTTTCTAGAAGTACTGGGTCTATTGGTGCTACCACATAAGTGAGTGGATCTCGGTCGGTAGGACCTTACACTGTAGTTCACCCGGAATCCTTCGTAGTGATGCTTGTTTCGATCACCTCCACTACCTTAAGGTCAACTCGATAAAGTTTAGGATTTTCAACTACGACACTTTCACGACGTGAGTCATACGGTCGTTTAGACCTTTTGAGTCGTCACCGGTGTCCTGACCTTTTCCAGTCAAAAGTAAGGTTAAGGTTTCTTTCCGTTACGGTTTCTTACGAGTTTGATGACGTGTTGACGTGAGTAGAGTGTACGATCATTTCATTACGAGTTTTAAGAGGTTCGGTCCGAATTCGTTATACACTTGGCACTTGAGGGACTACAAGTTCGACCAAAATCTNGGTCGTTTAGACCTTTTGAGTCGTCACCGGTGTCCTGACCTTTTCCAGTCAAAAGTAAGGTTAAGGTTTCTTTCCGTTACGGTTTCTTACGAGTTTGATGACGTGTTGACGTGAGTAGAGTGTACGATCATTTCATTACGAGTTTTAAGAGGTTCGCTCCGAATTCGTTATACACTTGGTACTTGAGGGACTACAAGTTCGACCAAAATCTTTTCCGTCTCCTTGGTCTCTACTTCAACGGTTGTGGACGACCTAGTAGTTTTTTCGTTCTCTCAAGGTCTTTTTTCAGATGAAAACAAAATAACTGATACGGTTTCGGAAACTGATATACCTAGTGTTGTCTGACACCTTTTAAGAATTTCTACCCTTAGGGTCTGGTGGACTAGACGGAGGACTGTTTAGACATACGTCCAGTTCTTCGTTAGAAATCTTGACCCGTACCTTGTCGTCTGACCAAGGTTTGACCCTTTCCTCATGTAGTTCCGACATATAACAGTGGGACGATAAATTGAATATACGTCTCATGTAGTACGTTTACGATCTGACCTTCTTCGCGTCCGACCTTAGTTCTAAAGGCCCACTTTATAGTTATTGGAGTCTATACGTTTACTGTGGTAGGAATACCGTCTTTCACTTCTTCTTGATTTCTCGGAGAACTACTTTCACTTTCTCTTCTCACTTTTTCAATCGAATTTTGAGTTGTAAGTCTTTTGATTCTAGAACTGTAGGTCAGGGTAGTGAAGTACCGTTTATCTACCCCTTTATTACCTTTATCACTCTCTGAAATTAAAACCCCCGAGGTTTTAGTGACGTCTACCACTGACGTCGGTACTTTAATTTTCTACGAACGAGGAACCTTCTTTTCGATACTGGTTGGATCTGTCGTATAATTTTTCGTTTCTGTAATGAAACGGTTCTTTCCAGGTAGATCAGTTTCGATACCGAAAAGGTCATCAGTACATACCTACACTCTTAACCTGATATTTCTTTCGACTCGCGGCTTCTTGACTACGAAAACTTGATACCACAACCTCTTCTGAGAACTCACAGGGAACCTGACGTTCCTCTAGGTTGGACAGTTAGGATTCCCGTTAGTCAGGACTTATAAGTAACCTTCTGACTACGACTTCGACTTTGAGGTTACGAAACCGGTGGACTACTCTTCTTGGTTGAGTAACCTTTTCTGGGACTACGACCCTTTCTAACTTCCGCCCTCTTCTTCCCCTATTGTCTCCTACTACCAACCTACCGTACTTGTACGCAAACTCATTCAAGACCCTCAACCACTACCTGTCCCTCAGGACCGCACGCCTTCAAGTACCCCAACGTTTCTCAGACTGTGTTGACTCACTGACTTGACTTGGGTGCACAACCTCAGTTTCTTGTGGTTTGGGACTAACTAGAACGGGATCGAGGGAATGTCCCACCTCAAAACTGTATTCCTCCGCATGATTCTTCTGGTCTTCGAATACGGGAACCGAGTCTCTAAAACGGGTTCCCTCTCGGTAAGGGACTCTTCTCACTCATGTTTCGGAAGGGGTTTCCTTGACTGAACTTTGTCTCACACCCCCTTCGACTTTGAATTTCTGTGAGAACTTTTGTTACCTCTAAAACCACCATCGTTAATTCTCCTCCGATTTTCGAGATACTCTCGTTATTCGATTCGGTATCCGGTCGAATAAATGGTTCTCTTGGTCCCTTTCTCTATAATTCTACACGGAAGGACTCCAGTCTTGTTCGTAGTTTCGGAGTTTTTGATGGAGACGGATTTAAACTAACCCAGTCTGACTCCTCGTAAACTGTTTAGTCCCGTAACAACATTTGTTGTCTCGTTAGTCACCCACAGATCAGGTAAACCCGACGACATTGTTTTATAGTGTCTGACCCACACCCCTGGTCGGGTTGTTACTTGACTGGACTCCCTCGCTCGCCACGACGTCTTCCTATTCCTTTTTATTCTGAGTCTTTATTTCACCCCTAGCCCCCCGACTACGGTAAGCGTTCGTTTTCGGGTCTAGGCTCAGGAACGTACGTAAAATAACAATTGAAGATGAAGGAATAAGCACGAGATCTCTATAGACAAGAAATGTTAGAGTCTAGCTCCTATTTCTACATGTTACGTGTCAGGAGTTACAGTTTGGAAGTCCGGAAAGTACTGAAACAAATGGGAAAACCGATCACTCCGGGAAAGAGTTGTTGAGAGAGTTTCGAGACCAATACCCTTGTCGGTGATTACCAAAAGGTAGTTAGTATAGTCATGAAGTTGTAGAACAAAAGTTCTACAGAAAGACGCTACATGAAAAATGACGAGGGTCGGGAAACGGACCCCCACTACTCTTTCAGTGATAAAAAGTTTCTTCGAAAGAATTCCTAAAGAAGATGTTATATCTGATACAGACGGTACCAGATAAGTAAAAATGTCCTTCGGTATGAGGTCGAGACCAAAAATCTGATATATCTCTTATCGGTAGGACTTTAACTTCTCTTCTTAATTATGTTCACATTTTCCTTGTTAAAACTGTTCATCGGGTCTTCTCCGTAATATTTTTCATCCAGGATAGTTTTTATACTTTCCATTTGTTTATGTGCTAAATTAGGTTACCCAACTTAAAAATAGTTTTACATTCCTTACTGGTCTATGACAACTTAATTTAAAGGGGAAGGTACGACAATACCCAACCTTCCGTCGACTATAAAAGGTGTTAAGACTTACATTTTCGTATATTCCATTAACTCTATTCCCTCCGTTCTTTGAGGGAGGCACGGTTATATATCTCGACAATTGTTATAATAAGTACTTCAGATTTCATAACAAATTGTTATATCCGTTTAGGTTTAATAATAAAAATAGGTTTCTTAGAGGAAACCCTGAGGTTAGTTATTAAAGAGGCAGTCTTCATAACCGGTATTATACAGGTTATAATCGAAATGTATTAAAGGTAACATGGGTTACAAGATAAGGTCTAAAATATCTTTATTATGTCAATCCACCTACCCCGTCTTTGTATCATCATAAAAGAGGACACTATAATTTCCTTTTACGAAGATTATTCTTTTTTATTTAAAACAAGTGGACTCCAAGAAATTGATATCTATCGGTTGAAACATTAGGAGAAAATTCTGTTATTCAAAGACGGGGGGTACGTATATCCCCTTCTAGACAAGGGTGTCATATTAATTGTGATTGTAGACTTTCAACAGCCGGAAGAAGAAGACCAAAATTTCCTTCCGAACCCAGTTTTCCAGGCCCATTGTTTCTTCTCATCAAATACTTTTAACCTTGTCTTCTTAGGAGGGTACATTAACCCGAATTATCCCCTCCTAACCCGTGTATACGGGTTATTCATACTGACCGTGGATGACACCATCAATGGTGTCTATTGTATCGGTTCTTGTGCCGTCAGCTCCAGTTTCCGATAGGAACAAGAAACTGGTCAAAAAGGGGAAGTTACCAGTTAAAGAAGTCAACTGAGGTTCACCCACCAAACCGAAACAACCAGGAACCTCGGCCAAGCCTCACCAACGATTAGTAGTCAGAACAAAGGGGGTAGTGACCGTCGAGAGACCCTCCTAACTACAGCTTGGTACAGAAGAAGAAAGGAAAGAAACTGTACAGAAGGACCGTGGGTCACCACAACAGGTAGTAGACTTTACGGTTCTCGTATTGGAGTAGGAAAGGATTCAGATTCCGGGAATGTGGTTAACAAGTATCGTAAAAGGGTGATATGTCCTCATAATAGACGTTAGTAAACTGGTCCTCATATTAAAAGTGATTCTTACCACAAGACTTTTACGGTACAACGACGACCGAAACATACTAGGTTAGAATTTAGGTTTTTTAAATTTCATTTATTTTGAACCCGATTAAAAAGAAAACCACAGTAACTATACGGTATGAATAGAGTGAGAAAGACAAATTTATTGTATAAAAAATCTCATACTACTCATACATGGTATCATCGGACTGGAACTTTTAATACATCTTATGGACATCTTACACTTTATAAGGTTAGTCTATTTTTAAAATATTTTGTTATTGAGTATATACGTTCCGGTAATAGTCAAAATTATACAAAATCATCCGGGTACTCTTTTTCGAACGTTTTTTACACTCTATTGTACTCATCTACAAAGAGGTCTTACTCGTCTTCGTGTTTAGTAAAGGCTTATTCATAGGTGTCTTTGTTCTTGTCGAGGGTTTTCAGGTTTTCTTCCCTTACTCATTGTAGTCAGACGGTATATAGTAACCCTATTTCCGGAGAGCCTAATTGGGGACATCAACATCCTTGAACCACTCATTCTCATGTACACCCCGTCCGTCTTTGTTATAAAACCCGAAGAACAGACCTACTGACTTTAAATAAGTAGTTCGGTGCACATAAATATACACACTCAACTATTTTATATATTCGTCATTCTCGTTAATTGTTTCTCAACTACCTTAGTAACGGGAAACGGTTACCAGGTCCGTTAAATCTTACTCTAGACTATACATATTTAATTTTTCCCCGTCTTACTTCGGAATGATATAAACATTAACTCTATTATAACATTATTATCTACTAAATCTTCTTCGGAAACCATCTCTATACCAAAGTTATTAAACACAATAGGTATGTCGGATAACTCTTAGACTATATTATAAATTACGACGTCTTTGTAGGACATTATTCCATGGACGACGACGACGATTCAACGAAGTCAGTACAGGCTGAGACACGCTGGGGTATCTACCGTCGGGTGGTCCGAGGGGGTAGGGACCCTAAGAGGTCCGTTCTTGTGACCTCACTCAACGGTAAAGGAAGAGGTTACGTCCTTTCACTTTTCACTTTCACTTCAGCGAGTCAACACAGACTGAGAACCGCTGGAGTACCTGACGTCGGATGGTCCGAGGAGGCAGGTACCCTAAAAGGTCCGTTCTCATGACTTCATCCAACGGTAACGGAAGAGGGTTATTCCATCGACGACGACGACGACGATTCAACGAAGTCATCACAGGTTGAGACACGTTGGGGTATCTACCGTCGGGTGGTCCGAGGGGGTAGGGACCCTAAGAGGTCCGTTCTTGTGACCTCACCCAACGGTAAAGGAAGAGGTTACGTACTTTCACTTTTCACTTTCACTTCAGTGACTCAGCACAGGTTGAGAATCGCTGGGGTACCTGACGTCGGGTGGTCCGAGGAGGTAGGTACCCTAAAAGGTCCGTTCTCATGATCTCACCCAACGGTAACGGAAGAGGGTCATTCCATCGTTATCGGAGATTAAGTCGAACAACTTGTCTCCAATCCGATCTAACGGTATGGAAACGTCACCCATGTCATATTGACCGAAACTCTCAAAATAAACGTAGTCACTTTATTTGTCCCCGTAATTATTGTTCTTAACAAAATCATTATTATCCTTAATAGGTAAACACAAATCGTCGACGACGACAACGACGACGATTCAGTGAAGTCAGCACAGGCTGAGACACACTGAGATCCCTGTCGTCGGGTGGTCCGAGGAGACAGGTATCCTAAGAGGTCCGTTCTTATGACCTCACCCAACAGTAAAGGAAGAGGTCACAAATCGTCGTTATCATTACTTTCCACTGAAACCTTTTACCAATACTTGGAGTGGATACTTTAGTCGTTACCGTTAAACGGTTAGATATGACCATTGTTTATTAGATACCTAAACTAGTAGTCACTTTCCTTCTTGTTAAAGTATGTCTAGTATTGGTCTTTCAACATATGTAGACCTAGAGTAAAAACTTTGTTCTTTCCTTTATTCGTAACATATTCATCAGTAATAAAAGAATCCTCACACCCTGTTTTCAGGGGTAAGTTCCTATAGAACGTCAACGGTATTATAAAGACATCCTCTTAGATTTCATTCTCCTTATTCATTTCTTTAACCGTGTCAGTTTAGATGAACAAATCCAACAGAAACGGTCTATCGAATTAAGTGTTCTAGATTAAGGACAAATCGAACAAAACAATCATGTGTCCCCGACAAATTTAGTCTCAGAGGAACATCCTAAACTTTATCCACACAGTTCCTTACTACTCCTTAAGGATTTCTACCATTGGTTAAATATAGAGGATTTTTAAAAACTTTTAGTAAATTTCAAAAGTTCCTTAGTCAAACTTAAATATAAAAAACACCAAATTATTATAAAGAAACGTTATATATAGGATTTATCCATATACCAAGGACGAGAACATTAAATAGTTGTCGTTATACATTGGGTATAAAAATTTTAAATTAGAGACATAAATTCTTTTATGTAACTTCAAGAAATCGTCCTCTTCGATTTTCTTATAGTAGGTATATTACCTATTATATTCGTACTCCCTTAACCAAAAATTATTTAAGTTCACCAACCCTCTACATATTAACTGTATTACATCCTGATAATTCGTAAGGAACACCCTTAGGAAGGTCATTATAGTTCTGTGACCAAAAAGTAATAATTACTTGCCATGTCATTTTCGTTTTAGTAGTCTAAGAACGTCTCCTTATCATATCTTCGTTAAAAATTCTAGTTACTAAAAATGAAAGGTTAAAACACCATAGTATCTCCCACTGTCTTACGGACCAACATTTCGTGGGTATCCAAGTTAATATCGTAATTAAAAAGAATTTAGTCAATTGTAAGAGGTAAAGGGTCTAAAGAAAAATTATTGTTTCTGTCTTAAGGTTCCTGATCATCAACTCCGTTATACTAATTCTGTATTAACAAGGAGATGATCGACAAGTTCTCGGACATTGAAAAAGTGCACTATTCCCGGTGCGAGACAGGCTTATCCGAGTGGTCCAAAGGTAAAGTTAAATTCACGACGAAAAACAACAAGTCGTCACCGGGGGGGGGGTGGCGGCGTATTTTTCGGACACATAAAACTTGTCCTAATATAGGGTATAAACGGTGTTAAATAAATCGAACTCTTCTATATCATCCTTAACAATGTATTCGAGGGGTCACGTAGTTATCTAGAACAGGGGTATTTAATTATCCTCATAGACGTTGATTTCCAACATTTCAACGTTACGTCTAACAACAAGCCCTGGACTTATCCCGTTTTATAATCATGGAAAATTTTATAAAATGTATCAAAGTTAAGGTCGATTGTATTATTCTTGTAGACAATTTCCGGTTCTTCAACCGGTCACGAAAAATCTACAATATCTTTGTAGTCGAGGTCATAGATGTTCAGGACTTTTAACGAATAATAATTGTATATGTCTATTACAATCAGATCTTAGTCTATGTTTTCAAACGGTTATATGAACAAAAGGACATGAAGGTTTAGGAGGTCAAGAAAAATAAAAATAAAATAATAATAATAATACAAAATTAAATTTTTAGAAATTAAGAATGTACGCAAGGGTTTGTACTTGGGGGGAGGGTGGAGGGAGGGGTATTGTAGAGAGACCCAGTAGGGGTACGTGGTCGGGGTTCGTACGACATAGGACGCAGTCTGTATCTGACCGCTAAGTTAAGAATGTACTATCATATGTACAATCTTACGGTAAGAGGGTTTAGTAGGGTGGGAGAGGGAGAGGGAGACTCAGGTTTTCAGGCAATATGTGTAGACACAGAAAAAAGGACAGAACGTATGTCCCAGCAGTAACGGTAGAAGGATTTAAGGTATATATACACAATCATATGACATAACCACAAAAAGAAAGACCGAATGAAGTGAGACATATTAGCCGAGGTCAAAGTAGGTAGAGTAGTCTTGACTAAGTTTACTTAAGAAAAATTGCCGACTCATTATGAGGTAACACATATACATGGTGTCGAAAGAATAGGTAAGTAGACGACTACCTGTAGATCCAACAAAGGTACAGGACCGATAATATTTGTCACGACGCTACTTGTAACCCCATGTACACAGAGAAAGTTAAGACCAAAGGAGCCACACATACGGGTCGTCACCCTAACGACCCAGTATTCCATCAAGATAAACGTTAAAAAATTCCGTAGAGGTGTGACAAGAGGTATCACCGACATGATCATACGTAAGGGTGGTTGTCACATCCTCCCAAGGGAAAAGAGGTGTGGGAGAGGTCGTAATTAACGAACGTCTAAAAACCTAACGTCGGTAAGACTGACCACACTTCACCATGGAGTAACACCAAAACTAAACGTAAAGAGATTATTACTCACTACAACTCGTAGAAAAGTACACAAACAATCGGTAGGCATACAGAAGAAACCTCTTTACAGATAAATCAAGAAACCGGGTAAAAAACTAACCCAGCAAATAAAAAGACCTTAACTCGACGTATTCAACGAACATATAAAAACTCTAATCAACAAACAGTCAACGAAGTAAACGATAATAAAAGAGGGTAAGTCTTCCGAAAGAAAAGTGGAACGAATATAACAGGAAACAACACGTCTTCGAAAATTAAAATTAATCTAGGGTAAACAAATAAAAACGAAAATAAAGGTCTTAAGACCCTCCACCTAGTATCTCCTAGGACGACACTAAATACAGACTCTCACAAAACGGATACAAGAGGAGATCCTCAAAATATCAAAGACTAGAATGTAAATCTAGAAATTAGGTAAAACTCAAATAAAAACACACGCCACAATCTTTCACTAGATCAAAGTAAGAAAATGTTCACCAACAGGTCAAAAGGGTCATGGTGAACAATTTCTCTAACAGAAATGAGGTAACATATAAGAACGGAGGAAACAGTTTCTATTCCACAGGTATACACACACCTAAAGGAGGTCAAGAAAATTATACTCAAAATGATCATCACTGTATTCCATTATTATTGTTAACTCGATATACTAGAGGAAAATAATAAACTATTCCTATGGGACAAAAGTATTATTATCTTTAAAGTGGGAGTATTAGAAGTAGATATTAGTGGTAATCCTGAACTTGAGGGAATGAATAATTTGATGACACAGGATTATTATTAGGGTATGAAGGAAACCCATAACGTGGAAATTAAGGTCATCCCTAAAATATTTAAGGGTATCGACCGTATTCTTCATTTAATAGTTACCGTCCCTATAGATTACGACACGAGGGTCTACAACGTCCTTCCTCCACCCGTTGGACCCACATATCAAACCTTCCCGACCTACTCCAACGACAACCGACCAACCCATGTGTTTTCCTTGTCGTAAGGTCCAAACAACTCTCGAGTATAACAAATTACCCGGGACTCGTCCCAGGAAGAAGGTCAAAGGGCTGTTTCCCCTAGGTAAAAATACTTTAAATCTAGATGTGACTAATCGGGTTACTAACGGAAATAATGTCACTCCCGTATTAGGTCCACAGAAAAGTAAACACCCTCATCCGAACGACGACGACGATTCGGTGAAGTTAGCACAGGCTGAGACCCACTGGGGTATCTACCGTCGGGTGGTCCGAGGGGACAGGGACTCCAAGAGGTCCGTTCTTGTGACCTCACCCAACGGTAAAGGAAGAGGTTACGTAGTTTCACTTTTCACTTTTACTTCAGCGAGTCAGTACGGGCTGAGAACCGCTGGGGTACTGACGTCGGATGGTCCGAGAATAATCCACATAAAAATAATCAGAACGTTAAAAAGACGTGTACAGGAGTAGTGTACAGGAATAGTGTTGATTTTGTAAATTGGACGACTAAGCGAACAACAAAGTTCGGACATTACCGAAATCGGTTGTTACCGTAGAATATCCCAAGACTAGATTATAGTACTGTTCGGAATTATATTAGGAGATCTCCGAAAGGAACACGAAATTCTCCGATATTTTGGAAAACTGTAAGACTTAAACGTAATAGTATCCGTTCATAACCATTATTGTATAGGGAATTAAGTTAAACTCGTTGTTAAGAGTGGTCTAAAACAAAATTAGCCCATTATTTTAGTCATATTCCAAAAGGTAACTAACAAAATGTAATTGTTTTCTTCCTACTCTGACAAGACCCCCCGATTGGAAAATGGTACGAAATTCTGCTTAGTTAGATGAAACTGAATATTCAACTAATATCTTAGCATCAACAGAGACTTAGGGAACTATTACGGGGACTGGGGTAATTAACAAGGTGTCATTATAATTCTCCTCCTAATCGTCGACATAAAGAAACTCGGACAACTCTCCAAAGTAGAACGGTGGTACAGACCTTAACATTTTTAAGGTTTCACCTATTCGTTCAGGATCGTTAGTAAAGACTTAGTATACCTTACTCAGTAAGTCTGACACGGTTGGGGACTTATTCTGGACACTGCATTCCTCTACATCAAGGTACATCACGTACGGACAAATTAGAGGAATTATCAAAATTTTCTATCTCCTTATACAAGTTTAACATGGAACGGAACACCTTCAACTCGTAATCCCCCGTGGAGTCAGTACTATTGTCCGTTTTGGTTTCGTAGTCCCAGTGGAAGAGTGGAGTGACGAACATGTCGAACAACTTTTCTACTCTCTCGTCCACGTCTGCAGAAACCATAATACTGACGCCGAGATTTATGGGATAGTAGGGTACAACATAACCCTAGATCACCTCCCCCAAGGACTTGATCTCCCCCGAGTCCGGTTCCTCGACTTCCGATACTCTGACCACTATTTCCCTTTCGAAGTCCCACAACGAGTCATGGTATCAATTGTACCCTAAATCCTGAGTTTTTAACTCGGGGAGGGAGGGGAAGGTTTCCTAATACAAAGGGAAATAGGTCTAAAAGTATTTATACTCCGCCGGTCTGTCCACTGAGGACTCTACGTCCTCCTCGTCCTAAGACTTAGTCTTCTCAGTCTGACAAGTCTAACATTTCCTCGGTTTCATCTTATTTATTCCAATGTCTCTCTGGTGTTTGAATATCCTTACCTAGGGGGTCTGACCATCCGAGATGTGTTTGTTACGTAGTGAAGAAAGGTGAGTAATTCTACGTTTCAGGCAAAAAGACCCAGGTCGGTCACTGTCACTAATACTTAACGGACTTTATTAAGGACCCTTTAAGAGAAGAAAGTGAAAGTGAGATCTCGACACATCATTCCAAAAATCTTCGTGTCATATCAGTCTTAAGAATCTTCCTCTAACGGGATAACACAGAGACTGACTGTTTAGGTGCCCCCATATGAATAGTTCATGAAAGTGACAGGAGGCTAGAGAACCGACCTTAAGGGGAACAGAAGACCGTGACAGTCTTTTCTCGGAGCTTTCGATGAACGTGGGAGTCCAGGGACAAACCCGTGGCGTACAGCCCTGCTCGGGTTGTTGCTTGGCTGGACTCCCTCGTCACGACGTCTTCTTATTTCTTTTTATTCTGAGTCTTTATTTCACTCCTAGTCCCCCGACTACGGTAAGCGCACGTTTTCGGGTCTAGGTTTAGGAACGTACGTAAAATAACAATTAAAGATGAAGGAATAAGCGCGAGATCTCCATAGACAAGAAATGTCAGAATCTAGTACCTATTTCTACGTCACGTGTCAGGAGTTACAGTTTGGAAGTCCGGAAAGTACTGAAACAAATGGGAAAACCGATCACTCCGGGAAAGAGTCGTTGAGGGAAATCCGAGACCAATGCCCTTGTCGGCGATTACCAAAAGGTAGTTAGTGTAGTCATGAAGTCGTAGAACAAAAGTTCTGCAAAAAGGTGTTACATGAAAAATGACGAGGGTCGGGAAGCGGACCCCCACTACTCTTTCAGTAAGAATAAAAAGTTTCTTCGGGGTAATTAATATCATGTCCGGACATGTATCGTACAAGGGATATGACCATAGTTGTTTTCCTTAAACAAATATAGGGGTACCAAGACATCGGACCTTCAGACCCTAGTCCCACGGTCGTACTACTCCCGGGAGAAGACCTAAGACCTAATATAGGATTGTGTTGTCTTCCCCGATCTCTAGAGAGACCTCGAAGAAAACATTCCGTAATTAGGGTAAATACTCCCAAGATAGGAATACTGAATACGTGAAGGGGGTATCGGAGGTGGATGATATGATAATGTAACTAGAAATCACCAATCCTAAAGTTGTATTCTTAAACCCCCCTTGTATTTGTAAGTATGGTATCGTCACCCGTCACTTACCTCGGATTGTCAACCCACACTATAATTTTGTCCGTCTGTTGAATTGTCTAGACCTCCTCTCTGTCCGTTTTTTCGGGACAATTTGGATGACAATAGATTATCACTGACTCTCGTACAGGTTCCGTCGGGGTTCTTACTATGCTCCCCCAAGTGTGACGTTCTCTTTGTCCGAAGTGATTTTATCAGAATTGACATAGTGATTCACTTGTTCATTTGTTTATGGTTGTTCATTTATGTTCGGGGTCTCTACCCCTTTTACCCTTAGTCGTAGGTTTAAATGATATTGTATAATTGGATTTTGTAGGTCAAAAGTTGGTTTTGAATGTTCTAGAAGTTTATTTGTCCTTTCACACTGGGTACTTGTTCTCATTTTTTCGTCCGTAACTTCTTTGACGTTCCTTCAAGTCCACAATCTAAATCGTTTCTGAAGTTAAATTACGTCGGTGATATCTAAACAACGATTCAGTGAAGTCAGCACAGGTTGAGACACACTGGGGTATCTGCCGTCGGGTGGTTCGAGGAGGTAGGGACCCTAAGAGGTCCGTTCTTGTGACCTCACCCAACGGTAAAGGAAGAGGTTAAGTACTTTCACTTTTCACTTTTTACTTTCCCTTCAACGAGTCAGTACAGACTGAGAATCACTGGGGCACCTGACGTCGGATGGTCCGAGGAGACAGGTACCCTAAAAGGTCCGTTCTCATGACCTCACCCCACGGTAGCGGAAGAGGTTGATATCTATGCAAGTTTCTTACTTTCCTCTGATACTAATTTCTTCATTTCATATTACTGTTAAAGAGTGGTCTCTGATAGTTATTTATTTTCATAAAATTTTCATAGTTTTCCGTCAAGACCTCAACTCTTGATGTTGACTTTACTTTTAAAGTGATCTCCCTGACTTATCACTTAAACTTGACTGGCTCCTTTCTGGGTTCCTTGTACTTCTATCTAGCTGTCTATTACGTTAGACGTCTTGTCTCCCTTTTTTATTACTTCTTTTCACTTGTCTCGGAGTCTCTTATCACCCCTGTGATAATTCATATGGTTTTACTTTAACTTTATGGTCTTTCTTCTCTCTCTTTTACCTCGTCTCTATTATAACTTTCTTTATTACTGAAAATTTTTCTGGGTTTAACTACTTTTCGTAAACAATTGTGTAGGTTCTTCAAGTCAACTCAGGTTTATCTTATTTCCGTTTCTCTTGGTGTGGACCAGTGTAGTATCATTTTTATTTTTGAAAATCTCTTTTTTACTGAGTGAGACACATACCTTCGGAATCATTCCAATTGTCGACTGAGAGTAGTCTTTGTCACCCGTGGTCTTTCGTCACCCTACTGTATAAGTTTCACGATTCTCTTTTTTTAACAGATAGTTCTTAGAATATAGGTTGTTCTCATAGAAAATTTTTTATCTCCACTTTATTTCTGTAATTTTTTTTCGTTTTTATCTCTTAAACAACGATTGTCTCAGTAGAAGTTCTTTATGATTTCCTTCAAGAAGTCCGATTTTTGTTCACTGGGATCTACTTGTAAGTTTAGGTGCACTTTTTGTTTATCATGGTCATTTCCATTAATTTACTGAGACTTTCATAATAAGTCTCTATTACACCACGAGATTTCTGGCTTACCTATAATGACACAAATAATACACTTACGGTCGAAAACCACTTCCTACGGTTTGTCTGTAACCGAAGGGTCCACCGAGGTGATTTTTAAGGAGAACGGTTACGTCCTCTACACCCAAGTTAGGGACCCGACCCTTCTAGAGGACCTCCTCCTTTACCGTTGGATGAGATTATAAGAACGGTCTTATTAGGGTGCCTGTCTCCTCGGACTACCCGATGTCAGGTACCCCAACGTTTCTCAGTCTGTACTGACTTGTTGACTCGTACGTACGGGGCTGGGGGGTCCTCTATAATTGACTTTATAACAGTACCACTATTATTAGTACACACAACATTTCTCACCAGTAAATACTTCAGTACTAAGGAATCTTAGTCACGGATTTATTATAACTAAATCTCTACTAGTAAAAGAGACTATACCTCTTATAGTCACCGTTAAGGATGGAAAAGTCTACACTTCGTCCGACATGGGTCCGAAACGGTCACTTGTCGATACATCGATAAATCGTACAGTAAAACGGAGACTCAGAACCAAGAGAATATACATTCTACTTCTATTATCGGTGAGGCGTCCTGGTCATCTTCTACTTACAGATTTATCATGGAACATTCACGAATCACGAATAACCTCCCCTCTTCGTCTCTCTCACTCTTACCGAAATCTACGTTCCTGTCGGAGGAGAGGGTGAAACAGGAAACAGGACCAGGTAACATCCGTGGTAGTCACGATGAAGAGAAGGAGAACGAGGAGGGGTCGAAGACGGACAGATGTAGACAAGACCGTCCCAACGTCCGGACTTAAAAGATAAAATCTCGTCTCACACATAAGAACGAGGACCCCGGTAGGGAGACGAAAAAGGTAGTTTACTGGTTTGTTTTTGACTCTTCATCTTGGGTTGGTGGACTCACAACGACTGAGAGTCGTAACACCTGTGGAAGTTCCGAAAGAACCACACTCCCTGTCAAATCTTTTCGTGTCCTTTCCCCTCATAACGGAGGTTGTTCATAATAGGAGGACCAGAGTCTCTCCTGGAGGGTGACTTCCAAAGTTTCCAAAGTGTAAAGATTACATATACGTCCAGTACCGACTTGGACAAACGGGTCGCCCAAACTAAACGAAAGTTCCTTACGTAGGGATTTCGAAGTCAGAAGGTCAAGTGATACGACCACAGGTGTAATCCCAGGATGTAACAAACGGGAACTTTTTATGGACACCCCAATCGTTGAATTGTATTGTCTAATGTTCGTCTTCAAGGTTCTTCCTCGAGTTTATAATCTTTAAATCGGTAGTTTTTTATAACCACCCCTCTCTAGAGACTATTGAGAGAGGTAACCAAGATTTTATCCAGAAAGGATCCTACTGTAATATGTAAATTTGATTATATGGCTGTTTACGAATTTTCATTATACTTTAATCTGGAATCCGATTCCTTCTCCTCCCATTTCCTTCTACATTACTCCCGTTGAAGAGATAAGATAAAAATTTTTAATAATAATAATGATGGATAAACTTTTTCTTTTGAGTGTAAATAACTCACGTCACGGGAAAGTGTACACGGAAACATAGAAACGTCGAACCCTTTCATTCACAAAAATGAAAGTAAAACTATTTACCGTTTTGATTCTTATTTTTTTGATTCAATTTATTTAACGAATGTCGATGTCACGACGATTCTCCACCTCAGTTCTAACCTTGACCCCAGATTACAGTTTCGGATACAAGAAAGACAATATAGTTCCGTCTGTAAAAAGAACGATGAACTTTTATTAAAACTCCCACCTATAATACAGTCAAACCATGACCCCTTTCTAAAGACGGAATGAAGGACACACGAGGGACTCCCGTCGTTACTACAGATGAAGTAGAATACGAATCCAGATCGAGTCATGGACCGCAATAAGTACTTTTTCGAGAGAAAAACAAACAAGATAAACTTACCAAACCTTTTCCCGGGACCAGAGTCAGAGAATCGGAAGGACCCAAGAGGGAGACAGAGTCAGGGTGAATTCCAAGAAGAGTGTTCCTTACGAGACGGACGGACAGACTTAGAAGGTCCCAGACAGAGTTCGGAAGGGAGGGAGTCCTCGGAACGTGTCTAACCCGGTCCAGCCCGGGTCGGAGAAAGGGGAAAGACTCGTGGATATTATCAACCACAGGTAAAGTAAACACAAAAAGACGTCAACGAACGTAAAATAGAACCTAAAAAGAGAATAAGGTTTATAACCGTGAACAAAGTAAACAACCAACTTGCACACGATCTCAGAAAAGATTATATTGTACTGGTACGGAATGTCTTTTGATTCTAGTACCGTAGACCAGGGTAGTGAAGTACCCTTTAACTACCCCTTTGTCACCTTTGTCACAGTCTGAGATAAAACCCCCCGAGGTTTTAGTGACGTCTACCACTAGTGTCGGTACTTCAATTTTCTGCGAATGAGGAACCTTCCTTTCAATACTGGTTGAATCTATCGTGTAAGTTTTCGTCTCTGTACTGAAACGGCTGATTCCAGGCAGATCAGTTCCGATACTAAAAAGGTCATCAGTACATACCTACACTGCCAACCTGACACTTCTTTTAACTCGCGGCTTCTTAACTACGAAAACTTGACACCACAACCTCTTCTGAGAACTCTCAGGGAACCTGACGTTCCTCTAGGTTGGTCAGGTAGGATTTCCTCTAGTCAGGACCCACAAGAAACATTCCTTACTACGATTTCGACTTTGAGGTCATGAAACCGGTGGAGTACGCTTCTCAACTGAGTAACCTTTTCTGAGACTACGACCCTCCCTAACCCCCGTCCTCCTCTTCCCCTGCTGTCTCCTACTCTACCGACCTACCGTAGTGACTGAACTACCTNCCCACAAGAAACATTCCTTACTACGATTTCGACTTTGAGGTCATGAAACCGGTGGAGTACGCTTCTCAACTGAGTAACCTTTTCTGAGACTACGACCCTCCCTAACCCCCGTCCTCCTCTTCCCCTGCTGTCTCCTACTCTACGACCTACCGTAGTGACTGAACTACCTGTAATCAAACTCACTTGAAACCCTCAACCACTACCTATCCCTCCGGACCACATGACGTTAAGTACCCCAGCGTCTCAACCTGTGCTGACTCACTGACTTGACTACGGAATGAAGTCCTGTTTTTATGGTTGATTATAACGAGGTACCAGACCATCTTATTTAATCGGTACATCATCCTCTAGTTCTTAGTGTACAAATTTATTTGCCTTAAAGGAGTAGAGATTTCATCCTATTATTAATACGACCAGGAAGACGAATAAAATATTCACCTTGGTATGATATACGAACTTTTACCAATTTTTATTTATTTAGGAAGCTTTCACTTCACTTTGTCAGTGAAGTCCGTACAGACTGAGAAACACTGGGGTACCTGACATCGGACGGTCCGAGGAGACAGGGACCCTAAGAGGTCCGTTCTTATGACTTCACCCAACGGCAAGAGAAGAGGTCCCCTAGAAGGGCTAGGTCCCTAGGTTCGGTCCAAAGGACGTAACGTCCGTCTAAGAAATGACATACTCGGTAGTCCCTTCGGGACCACTCCTGATATCGTTTTCCCCGAGACTTATATTTTACTAGTGTTAACAACGAAATACCTGATCGTCCTCTTCGTACCTTCCTCACAAAATAACAGGGAGTTTAGATGACGGTATCATTCAAAGAACATGGTCGACCTTCGGTGTCGAACTCGTTACACTCTCACGATACACCCCGCGTCCGACTTTTGTTCTCCGAAGTCATGAAAGTCCTCTACCGTCACCCCGGCTGTACCCGTCTCCTTCACTCCGTTCCCACCGTCTCCTATACTCCCGCGACGCCTTGGGGTGTGGAGTCGGGACCGTCGTCGCCTTTAGCACTCGCCGACGGAATCCCTGACACGTTATTAGAGAAGATACGACTCTTAGTTGACGAGAGGAACGAAGAAAGAAACGTTGATAGGAATCGTCAGGACCCATAACCTCTCTCTCATTAAGTTCCGGTGGAGTTTTGTACGGAGAGTGTGTCCCGAAACACCTCCACCACTTCGGTAGTGCACGCTTCCCTGATGACAGGTATCCCTCTTTACACGAAATGACCCGTGGAGGGGAGGAGGTCCAACTGGAAGATACCTACGAGAGAGACCAGAGGGTGGATCAGGGGTTAGGTTCCTCTTCTGGACGTCCACCGACACTTACGGGGAACGTAGGACCAAGTTAGAAAGTGTTAAGTGACTTTTGAAAGTCCACTAAAGAAGTACAAATAAACATACCCCAAATTCTACCCAATATCAAAATATCAAATAAACCGAAAAGAACAATAATCCTACTTTTACTCGGAGAAAGATTGTAAGACCGAAGGTCCCACCTTCGTCTTACCGAAAAATGGAACTCATATACATATAAAGTGTCTCTTTTACAAGAAGTAGGTATGTCGGAAGGAAGTGGTGTCACAACAAAGTCCGTCCGACGACACAAAAAACATGATCCTGGAAACGTTTGATAAGATCATTTGACCCAGAGTTCGTAGAAAAGACACGAAACGGTCCATAGCCCCTGCAACTTACAATTTATTGACTTTGAGAATTTATTAGTAAAAATTCTCTCGATTTTTTTTACGAAGGAGGGTAGACAATGGGTCGTTGGTTGATTAGTATCCCAAGAGAGTACAGTCCCTTGGTCCCCACAACCCGTGTCAGTAACCTACGGACCGTGGGGTGGTCGCGAAGGAAACCAGATGATGCCGGTTCCTGGATATAAACACGATGTTTCCGAGTAGACGTAAAGGATATAAATTTTTTACAAAATTCATTGGACTTTTAAGACGACTTAATGTGAATATATCTATTAAATTTTTAGAGACGGTCTCATCAACTTTAGGAACTCCTAGTTTTACTTTTACCAGAACGAGTAGAACCGTAAAAAGGACTTAATACCGGGTCGGTCTCTCGGAGACTCGGATCAGATCGTGGTACCTGATTCAGGAGGGTTTATTCATATCCAAGAAAAGGACGAATGACACTCTCTACCCTTAACCAACTAAACTTGCTCAGACATTTCCTTCTACTACAGTAATAGTGTCCGAATGACTTAAATTCGCGAATAAAGAATGATCGTCCGTTATTACTAATATTCGAACTCTATAACCTTAAATTGTGTGATTACAATAATTTCTACATACATCAAGTGTAATCGTTTCCTGTTTTATTAAACAAAACATCGTGAGATGATCATCACCTTCCCAGTCCTAAACTTGGATCAGTCTAAACCGAGGTCTCCGACGTAAGGACTAGTGATGATAGTCATAAAGATCAGGTATGAGAACCCCAACACCTCACAGAGTGTGTAAGAGTCTCGTCCTTCGAGATGACCCGGAGTAGTCGTCTCACGTGGTAGTCCTTGTCTCCACCGACAAGAGCGGGAGACAGTTGATCAGACACCAGAGACGAAGGGAGACCACAGACCTGGTGAGGTAGACGAACAGAAACGTCTAATTGAGACAAGTACATAGTCACCCATACTTGGGGTACATCGGTAGGGGTCGGTGGCAGGGGGAGGTCTAGGTCTCTGACCCAGAGAGACACGTCGAAGTGAAAGACCTCTTAGACTGGTCGGGTCGAGTTTCCTTCGAATCCGTAAAGACTAGTATAGTCGACACCCGAGTTTGTAACTGAACCGGAACCTGACTCCCTCCTTTAGAAGTTTCTTGTCCCCAAAACCGACGCATCTGTTGAGTTTTGTTTACATCATTGAACCTTCCGTAACCACCGAGTCTACCATTTCGCAGACGGATGTTACACACACTGGGCCCAAGTTAGGGACCCATCCCTTCTAGAGGACCTCTTCCTTCACCGTTGGGTGAGGTCATAAGAACGGACCTTTTAGGGTACCTACCTTCTCGGACCATCCGGTGTCAGGTACCCCAGCGTTTCTCAGGCCTATGCTGACTCACTGCAAAGAAAGAAAAAAAAAAGAAAAGATTTTATGAACCCGTCAAAATTCCCGAACGAAACACGTTTTGTCTTCGAACGGAACAAAAGTCACACGAAGAAGGAAGAGACCCCAGATTAGGTTTCGGGTGATAGAAAGACACCGGTGAATACACGCATCTATGGTGTTGATGTAGTACTATGGTCGACCAGTTATTGTCTAACTTTCATGGAGGTACTTGTTTTGTGACACGGTCCGGATGTCGGGTGTTCGACAACACCCCTCTCACAACCTACCCCTTGAACACCGGATTGTGGTCGATCCATTAGGTGGTCGGGGACACCGTGGGTCGATTGTCTCCTAGACTCCCCAAACCCCTCCTCCGGACAATCGGAGACCTGACCTTCTCTGATCCTCCTTGTTAGACTATCAATATAGTTCTCTCACGTTTTTTGAGTGTTCAACCGGGGACTAACCAACGATTAGGACAATCACGACACTCAAACGTCCGACTTAAACACTGGGAGTTACTAGGTTCTTCCGAAGTGTGATCACGTACTGAACTCGACCTAGAATTACCTTCCTTTCCTTAATCCAGCCACCTCTCCCCACCCCACTCCTTACCGGTGGAACCATTGACGTGACCAAAAGGATACGACTAACAGAGTAAATAAGGTGGGAAACGAGTCTGGAGGGACCAGTCACTAGGAGAGGGAACCTGTTAAATCTTTGAAACGGAACTTTCTTTATTACTAGAGTTCGACTTTCCGTCTAGATACACAGAATGGTAAAAAGAAAGAAGTATCTGTATCTAGGAAAAGATCCCCTTTCTTCGACCTCTCCGATCTCCTGTACCTTCATTATAATTTTCAATACAAAAGTATCGATAGTAAATAAAAGACGGAGAAATCGTAGTGTACAACACGATATATATATGACAACTAAATTAGTTTAAATTAGTCGTCACATCAGGTAAAAATACCTATCTTTAAACTCCTAATTTGTCCAATCCTTTGAACGGGTTCCAGTATGACTTACTTTTCCAGTCCCAACCGACAAAAGTTCCGGATACACTACAGTATGTCTTAAGGTAACGTCTTACCTTATATTTGGTCATGTACTATCTGGACAATAATCACTTAAAAATTTTATAAAGTTTTTTGGATTACCTTTCCTTTTCGTAATCAAGGGACTCATAAAATGGTAGGTGAACTTTACAAGTAATCATTCATTAGTGAAAGAAGGTTTCCTTTCGGTAGTAAATTTCAAACTCCTAAATGAAGGGAACATCGAGTCAACCATCTCAGACGGACGTTATCTCCTCTGGGTCCAAGCAAAGGAGTCAGCCCTTCTAGGGGAGCTCTTCCTTTACCATTGGGTGAGGTCATAAGAACGGACCTCTTAGGGTATCTGTCTCCTTGGACCGTCCGATGTCAGATACCCCAGCGTTCTCAACCTGTACTGACTCACTGATTCGTGTATGTGGAATTTATACGTTACACATTATGAATCTATTCTTATTTTGAAACAATTCTGTAAAACCCCTCACGACGGATAAACCGTGAAAGACACACTTCGTCATCTCACGAAAATCACCCTTTTTCAAATTATTTCAATATTGAGGGTCAATAGTGTCGTTCCGCTGTCGTGGTTACATGAGAAAATGAATCATACCTTCTTAGGGATATAAATCTCCTGAAATGATACTTCTTCTAAGTTCATGTTGTATATATGTCCAACTCTTTGAAGTCCACGGGTTTTGCTAACACGTGTTAACCAGAAGGGACCGAATCTTCTCAATTAAGACCTGATGAAACAGGTCAATAGAATAGGGTCCAGGATAGGATGGTCCGAAATCAAATAAATAGTCACAAAAAAAGGAATTTAGACAATGGTCTAGTCAAATTTAAGCAAAATCGGAAAAAGAAAAACACATGGATCAAGTCAAGTCAGCGAGTCAACACAGACTGGGAAACGTTGGGGTACTTAGCGTCGTGCGGTCCGGAGGGACAGGTAGTGGTAGAGGGCCTCAAGTGAGTCTGAGTGCAGGTAGCTCAGGCACTACGGTAGGTCGGTAGAGTAGGAGACAGCAGGGGAAGAGGAGGACGGGTGTTAGGGAGGGTCATAGTCTCAGAAAAGGTTACTCAGTTGAGAAACGTACTCCACCGGTTTCATGACCTCGAAGTAGACATCGTAGTAAGGGAGTTTTCTTTAGGGTCCCAACTAGAGGAAGTCTTACCTGACCAACCTAGAGGAACGTCAGGTTCCCTGAGAGTTCTCAGAAGAGGTTGTGGTGTCAAATTTTCGTAGTTAAGAAGTCGCGAGTCGGAAGAAGTGTCAGGTTGAGAGTGGAGGTATGTACTGGTGTCCTTTTTGGTGTCGGAACTGATCTGCCTGGAATCAACCGTTTCAGTACAGAGACGAAAACTTATATGATAGATTCAACCAGTATTGAAAAGAAGGTTCCTCATTCGCAGAAAATTAAAGTACCGACGTCAGTGGTAGACGTCACTAAGACCTCGGGTTTTTTTATTTCAGACTGTGACACAGATGACAAAGGGGTAAATAAAGGGTACTTCACTACCCTGGCCTACGGTACTAGAAGCAAAAGACTTACAACTCGAAATTCGGTTGAAAAAGTGAGAGGAGAAAGTGAAAGTAGTTCTCCGAAAAATCAAGGAGAAGTGAAAGACGGTATGGATTCCTTCGATCTTAATCAAGTCAGTGTTTCCCCTTTCTCTGGACGGACGGACAAAGAGAGATAGATTGGGGAATAAATTCCGATTGGAGTAAATGACTCCTGGAGGTCTCGACCCGTGACCCGGTCCATGACCCCAGCCGTACACTTCCTCGTCGGTACAGGAGACGACCACCGGTATCCGGGACACTTCCGGTCTCGATCCGACGGGATATGGGGAGGAGTCCACATGACCCTCAAACCTCCTTATCTTCCAGGAGGACCTCGGATGTCAGACTGTCCCTCCGTCTACCATTCGACACTTGAGGTCCTCTTTTAAAATCCGTCAATCGGTAGTGAGGGGTCAAGGAGGGAGTAGAGTGTCCGAAGAGAGGAACACCGGAGGGTCGGAGAGACGAAGAGACAGGTAGACGACGGAACGAATACGTGGATCCCTAAGTCAACACTTTGAGTCAAGAAAGGAATTATAGAGTTTTGAGTACGTGTATCTTCCAATCTTCATATCTACCAAGTCCTCTCAAAAGACTCCTACCCTCTCCTCCACAAATACCAGACCTTTCTGTCTATGAAACTTTACCTCGACCTCCGTAGTGACACAAATTTTACAGGAAACCGGTGAGGTCGAGGACCCCCAAAATATCCCGGAAGGGAAGTAAAGTGACCGAAGAAGGGAGGGAGTACCGAAGAGACAGAGAGAAAAAATAAAAAGGTTATTTTTAACATAAATAAATAAATTTTTTTTAATAAACAAAAACCGACACACCCAGAAGTAACGACACGTCCGAAAAGAGATCAAACTACTCGTCCCCGATGAGAGATCAACGTCGTGCGTCTGACGAGTGACGTCACCGAACAGAACAACTTCTCGTACCCGAGATCCGTGTGCCCGAGGTCATCAACGCCACGTATCCGAGTTATCAACACCGGGGACCCGAGATCTCGTGTCCGAGTCATGAACACAGCGTCCCCGAATTAACGAGGGACCGTACACCCTAGAAGGGTCTGGTCCCTAGTTTGGAGACAGAGGACATAACCGTCCGCCTAAGAAATGGTGACTCGGTGGTCCCTCCGGGGATAAACAAATAAAGACTGTTCATTTTTAACATATACATTCCATACGTTACACTACAAATATATATATATGTAACACTTTACTAATATCGTTTCATCGATTGTATTGACAGTGGAAAGTATCAATAATAAAATGAAAAAAAAAAAAAAAACTATATGTCATGACACAATTAAAGTAAGAAAGAAGAGAAAAGAGGGGGTGACAACTACTTCCAGACCACGTCCTGGACCTGATCTATCTACCCGAAATACTTGCGAGAGTGGACGTAGGACGACGAAAAGTAAAGTACACAAAGGTTGCGAAAAAAAAAAGGGGGGATGTCGCTGGTTTTCACCGAAACGAATGTTTCGTCCTTTTAAAAGAGTCCGAGACTTTACCTTAAATCTGGAACTGTATACCACGTCTCTACTCCTCCTTTTAAGGGGATGGGCCAAACAGGAAGTCCACACCACACTCGTATAAGAGAGAGTCATACGGAACCCTTTTGATTCGGTCCAAAATTTCTCTTTCTAGTATAAGTAGTAAAAGATACCAAAACACTTCACTTCAGCGAGTCAGCACAGGCTGAGAAGCTCTGGGGTACCTGACATCGGATGGTACGAGGAGACAGGTACCCTAAAAGGTCCGTTCTCATGACCTCACCCAACGGTAAAGGAAGAGGTCCTCTAGAAGGGCTGGGTCCCTAACTTGGGTCCAGAGACCGTAACATCCGTCTACGAAATGGTAGACGTGGTGGCCCCTTCAGTATACCAAAACACCATATTCGATTTTTTCTTTGTCTTCTTTACTCTCCCCTTTTTTGTGATACACAATAAAGTATTTCCGAAATTAATGAGACAAATAATTTTATTATGTACCGGTCACAAATGCCAAACCTTTTCAGTTACAATTTTATAGTCAACAAGGGTTTAACTAGATATTTAATTTGTTTTGAGGTTAGTATTCAGATAGTTTATAAAACCCCCATCTTTAGTCGACTAAAATTTAAAATATTAGTCGATTTTTCATGACATTATCCGTTTGTCTTTAAAGATGTTTCGTTTCATTAGTTCTGTCACACTACAACCGTTTTCCTATCTGTATGTCTAGTAACCTTCTCTTCTCTCTTAGGTCTTTATCAGGGTGTGTTAATACCGGTTAAGTAAAAACTGTTTCCACAATTCCGTTAAGTCAAGTCTTTTCACATTTCCGTTAGAGTTGTTTTCAACGACCCTGTTAACCCGAAGATATAACTTTCTCACTTGGAACTGCATATGGAATGGGATGTATATTTTTAATTGAGTTTCACCTTGTACCTGGATTTACCTGAATTGGAACTAACGTGTCTCAAGAAACCCAGGAAAAAAAGAACTACTCGTACCGATTTTTGGATAGTTAAAACAGACAGAAAAATTTTTTGGCCGAGAACAAAAGTGACTAGAAAAGAAAAAACCAGAGATAAAATAAAGAAAGGAGAGACTAAGAATAACAAAGGAAGAAAGACGACTGAAACCCGAAATAAACAAGAAAAAAAGATTAAGGAAATTTACTATCCAATCCAACAAACAAACTCTAAAAAGAACACAAAACTCCATCCGGAGAAACGACATTTGAAAGGAGAATCTTGACGAAAACGACACAGGGCATCCAAAACCTTCGAACACAAAACTAAAAGTAAACAGAACTCCATAAAAGACTAAAGGACAAACTAAAGAAGTAACTGAACAACCAAAATATCAACCTACAACAAATCAGAGGTACACAAACACAAAAAGAGTAAAAAGAAGAAAATTAACTAAAGATCAAAACATGGCAACACAGTCTTTTTTTACAAACTATATTAAAGATAAACAACTCTGAATAAAACACATGATCGTACATAAGATAAAACCTCTTACAAGTTATACATGAACTTTTCTTACACATAAGACGAAAATCTACCTTAAAGGATATCTGTAGATGATTCAGGTTTCTCAGTCATAACACAGGAATAACTAAAAGACAGACCCATACAGGTAATTACACTCACCCCACAATTCAGGGGATGGCAATGTAGTGATAACAATTAAAGAGGAAAATACATAGAATCATGAACAAAACCTCTTCCGTTACCGTGGGGTGAGGTCATGAGAACGGACCTTTTAGGGTACCTCCCTCCTCGGACCATCCGACGTCAGGTACCCCAACGACTCCCAGCCTGTGCTGACTCACTGAAGTGAAAGTGAGAAGTGAAAGTACGTAACTTCTTCCTTAACCGTTGGGTGAGGTGACAAGAACGGATCTCTTAGGGTCCCTACCCCCTCGGACCACCCGACGGCAGATACCCCAGGTGTCTCAGCCTGTGCTGACTTCGCTGAATCGTCGTCGTCGTCGTCGTCGTCATGAACAAAATACACAAATCCACAAGGATATAATACATGTATATTCAATTATTCACAGTGTAAGAGACGAACATAACTAGGGAAATAGTAATATATTACGTGAAGAACAGGAAACAATATCTGAAACAAAAATTTCAGATAAAACAGATTACACTCATAATTATGGGGTCAAAAGAACAAAGATCAACATACTTTATATAAAATTTTAGGAGAGTGAAAGACAGACACTCACACAAATCAAGATTTCAGGGAACCCTCGTTGTCTTATATAGAACAAAAAATGGGTTAGTCGGTGGGATGGGCACAGAAACCAACCTCGCAAATCAGGTAACTGTAAATTTCACTGATAACTATCCATACATGAATAACGACAAAACGATGAAAAAAACAAACAACAACATCAAGAAAAAACAAGAAAAGAAGAGGCAAATCAAAGAAAGAAACACCAAACTATTAAAATAAATCACCAAACGTACGTAAGGAGAGAGAAATCAAAAACACATTGACAACATCTTCAAACTGAACACCAGTGGTACCTCAAATATATACAACTGAATATTATAAAAATAAGGAAAGGGAGTACAAAACACAAAAACTACAGTATAAAATATACAAGTACAAATAGGGAAATGGTATATAACATCAATATAAAGATATTAAAAAAACAAGATTATAAAATTTGTTGAATATATTCAACAACCAGAAGGGACCACCGAGTCACTATTTCTTGGGGGGACGGTCACGTCCTTTAGACCCAAGTCACTAGTGACCCTACCAGGGGACCTCTTCCTTTACCGTTGGGGGAGATTATAAGAACGGACCCTTTAGGGTACCTGTCCTTGGACCTCCCGACGTCAGGTACCCTAACACTTTCCCAATCTATATTGAATCCCTGATTTTGTTGTAAATTCACCGACCAGGTTTATATATATCGGTAGTAATAAATAAACAAAGTGATCATCCTCAAAAGGAAAAGATATCTAAGTATGAAGAACATCGAGAAAAAGGTGAATCTCTTTTAGAAAATCGTAAAGATAATCCTAATCAAATCATAACTACTTGAGAATCAAAAACGAATAGACTCTTTAAGAAATGGAGAGGAAGTTAATACTTACTATTAGAACGACCCATCCCATAAGATCTGACATCCAAAAAGGGAAAGTCGTAAAATTTATATAGTATAATGGAAGACCGGATGTTTCGAAGACGTCTTTTTTAGACGACCATCAGAATACCCCCAAGAGCGTATACACTGAAACAAAAAGAGGACCACGGAAATCTTAAGAGAGAAATTGAAAACGATAAAATTCATACTAGACAGAATTAGATTTAGAGGTACCCAAGTAGAACAAACTCTAAGAGACGAAGAATATGGACCTATAGATAAAAAAAGGAGTCTAAACCCTTCAAAAGTTGGTACTAAAGTAGTTTATGTAAAAACTGAAGAAAAAGAGAGACAAGAGGAAGACCCTGGGGATTACGTTTACAACAATACGAACTACAATAAGGAGACCTCCAGGGAATTAGACAAGAGGAAAAATTTTAAACAAAATTAAAAACGGTAAGAATACCCCACTAAAGATAATCATATAGAAGGACTAGTGTATATACAAGAAGACATAGTGGACACACACACACAATCGACGAGTCAGTACAGACTGAGAAACACTGGGGTACCTGACGTCGGGTGGTCCGAGGAGACAAGTACCCTAAGAGGTCCGTTCTTATGACTTCACGTAACGGTAAGGGAAGAGGTCCCCTAAAAGGACTACGTCCCTAACTTGGACCCAGAGGACGTAACCTTCCGTCTAAGAAATGGTAGTCTCTTCCGGAGACATAGTGGATCAGACGACAATTAATGAAGATCACAAAGTTAAGTCAATGACCTGAGAAGTCAAGTATGACTAAGAAAAATTTAAATATCGAGGAAAAATTATAAGGGTGACACAGGTAGACAAGAAAAGGGATCAAGTCTATCGTAAGAATAGTGGTTACGAAGCTTGATAAATAGACTATTTAATAAATAGACAAAGTAATTGACAAAAAAGTCCCCGAAAAAAACATCAACAACAAGAAAGTAAACTTTGTTTAAGAGACAAAAGAACAAGACGAATTGAAAAAGACAGAAATACTTTAATCCACTTGATCAAGAGATAGGACCAGAACTTCCCACAGGAACACACCCTCGTAGGGATCTATCAGACGTACACGGGTCACCAAAACCACCCTCTCGGTCTAGACTGTACTCGTGTTGAGTATAGAAAGGAATCCCACACGACCGTCAATAACGGAAACATCGATCACCCTGACCTCTGTTTCTCGGACTTCGGTCTCGGTCTATACCCTGTCCTGAAGGGGAGACGAGTCACCGGGAGTGCTGGGATAACTCACACCCCATACCAGGGTTTAACGACCTTGTTTTCGAGACTCCCAACTCAGACTCGACCAAGATAAGACTCACACACGAGGAAGGGGGCTCGTGACAATTGAAACGGGGGTCTCTCCTCGTCACGATCTCGGTCTCCCCGGTCTCACACGTAGACTACACCCGGTCCCATACACGAACCATGGTCGTGTAGTCAAGTCTGATGAGACCTAGACGGAGGAGGTGCTCGTGGTCATTACCGACGGGAGTGGGTCAGACCTACGACAAAACCCAACCTCGGTCGCGGTGAAGGGTCAGATAAGAGGGTCGCCGACACGGTCGAGAACGGGATCATACTTCGATGTGGTGTCTCGCTCTCACCGGTTCATCCGTGAGTCGAGTCCGACCTCGTCAGAAACCCCGTCGTTTCCTTTAGTCGGTCTTAGGACCCGTTAAAGTTAGACGAAGTAGGTGGAACAAAGGGTCGATCCCCTGAACAGAAAGGACACAACCCAGGGACCTGACACCACGGGTAATACACCAAGTTTGGTGAGTGAGGCGTGTAGCCTAGAGGTTTGAGTATATTAGGGGAAGGATCCCACGTCCCCCGAAGACGTGGACTGGACTAGAGTACCGAAGACAAGGGAAGGATGGAACGAGGTACACCCAGAAAACATGTCGACACCACCAATATTCTCAGAAACAGTCAGAGGCCAGAGAAAGATCACTCATAATGAGGTGTACACCTACATACAAACTACACAAGTACCTCCCTGCACTTGAGGTACAGGAGGACGAGACGGTGGATCTTCACGATTCTTTTCGAAAAAAAACAACAAATTAATTTATTAGACATTACCGTCAAAGAACCCCTCTTCTATCCCCTTTGTAAGTATACAGTAACGGTAATGATGACTCTATTAGTCGAGAAAAGATTTCTCTCAATGGATCATGTCATGGGTCAATAGAGTTTCAGACTATAATCTGTATTTCTTTCATGTAAGGAAATAATCCATGAACTAGAATCAGTTTACTATTTCCGGTCAAGTACTTTACATCTTTAATATACTCGATACGTCAAACAAGTATATTATCTAGGTTTACATATTTCAAAGATTCTAATGTCGAACAAAGAGGGATCTTAAGACATTCGATATGTCTTTCTATATGTCTGTATGGAGTAAAATAACGTGAATCGAAATAACGTGAAGTGTCTATGAACATAAAAATGTGTTTTATTTCCAAATACTGTTGGGACACAACTCGTTCAGACAACTGTGGTAAAAAAGGTTGTAAACGAGTGAAACACAGAGACACAGGGTAAAAATATTAAGAACGTTATAAAATTTGAAAAATAAATATAATATAAACAATACGACTAGACACTAGTTACTAGTAATTAACAATGAAAACTCTTTCTAATACTGAGTGACTTCCGAGTCTACTACCAATTAATTGTAAAAAATCGTTATTATCTAAAAATTTTAATTACGTACATGAAAAAAATCTGTTTTATAATAACGTGTGAATTATTCGATATTATATCATATTTCTATTGAAAATATACGTGATCCTTTGATTTTTAAAGTACACTGATCGAAATAACGTCGTAAGTAAATAACGTCACTATACCTTGACTTGGGAATCAAAGAGACTCCATATGAATATTAATCCCGGTACCGACTCACACACTCAAGGTATGTGTGACGGTAACACCCAAATACACCAACCGTTTCTATCGAGACTACAAGGATCCACGACACTAAGGTCAATTCGTAAATACCAACAAGTAAAGACTCACTTTCCGATTTCTTCAATTACGAATCATTCTTTTTCTTGGACGTTTACCCCTTAGTAAAGATATTACGACTACCCTTAGGTTTGACCATGTTGTTAAACCCCCCTTCAAACCGACATACATTATTGGACAACGAACTTTCGACGACATAAACGACGGGACACAATCTACAAGTCTGAAAAGTAAACCAACCTCAGTTGTATGTCATGGATTACCATCCTTTCTTTCTCGAAAAAATTCAAAATCACAGGGTTAAATTTAAATAAAAAGATTTAAATCCATAAAAGAATTTCATGATGTGTATGTTAATCGTGATCATTTCTTGGTTGACACTCCTACTGATTTGTCTCGTCGGTCATTAGAAATTTTGAAGAGTATTTTGGTTAAACCTTTTCCAAATTTGAAATGTTCAATCTATATGTGGAGAGAAAACTGAATCGTTATGGTGAGGATCCATAAGTAGGTTCTCTTTACGTTTATATACAGGTGTGTTTCTGGAAATGCACTTATAAATATCATTGAAACAAGAATTATCGGGTTCAACTTTTATTTTGGACTTACGGATAGTAGTCCTCTTACCTGTTTGACACTGACAGGTATCCTACCCTATGTTGAGTCGTTATTTTTAGTTACTTGACGACTACGCGTGTTATACCTATTTAGAGTCTTCGTAATAGAACTCCCTTTCTTCGATCTGTGTCTTCTTATATGAGACATACTGACGTAATGTACTCCAAAGACTTATCTGTTTTGATCAGAGATAACTTTTTAGTATTGTCACCAAGGGACCCCCAATCCTTGTGTCTAACCGATCCTTCCCTGTAATTATATGAAAGATATCTACCTTTACAAGATATAGAACTTTTTCTATTCCCAATGTACAATGTACCGATATAGGTAAACGGTCTTAAGTAATTTTACATATGGAGTCTAAACTCATAAAATTATACACATTTGAAACAACAACAAGTCAACGGTTCAGTACAGACTAAGAAACGCTGGGGTACCTGACTCGTGTGGTCCAAGGGGACAGGAAATAATAGAGGACCTCAAACGAGTCTGAGTACAAGTAACTCACCCACTACGGTAGGTTGGTAGAGTAGGAGACAACGGGAGAAGAGGAAGATGTACGTTAGAAAGCGTCGTAGTTCCAGAAAGGGTCACTCAACCGAGAAACATAGTCTACCGGTTTCATAACCTCGAAAATGGTACAGAGATTTTCATTTGTCATAAAAAAAAACATTTTTTACAAAAGAACAAAAGACGAACCGGTTAATATTCAGAATGAAACTTTATAATCAAACTTAGTATGTTTATTTTTAATCTTCAAACACATACCCTGAATAATGAATGAATGACCTACCAAGTGTAATACGGGAAAGAAATTTGGAACGTCGAATTGTAGTTATTCGTTTTTGTAATACGTATTTCTTGGTTTTATTTTACGCAATACTTTTGTTGGAGAATGACTCATATCGTGAAACGTACCGTATCAAGACTTTCCACTTGAGTGTACAGGGGGACGGGCCACCATCATCAACGTTAGAGTCAGTCTAACGTTGTCCGTTTCTTGTAGGGAGTAAATCTTAGTACTATAACATGAACATGGACTAACAATCGTCATCAAGTTGTCTATGAGACATAGTCAATTCAAGTCAAGTCAAGTCAGCAAGTCAACACAGGCTGAGAAACACTGGGGTACTTAACGGCGTACGGTCCGGAGAGACAGGTAGTGGTTGAGGGTCTTAAGTGAGTCTGAGTGCAGGTAGCTCAGTTCACTATGGTAGGTCGGTAGAGTAGGAGACAGCAGGGGAAGAGGAGGACGGGGGTTAGGGAGGGTCGCCAGGGGTTTGAGACCATAGATTACGGACTACTAGACCCCATCTCAACTTCATTATTATTATCTTTATTTCATACGTTTTATTTACATTATACGAACTTAGTAGGACTTGGTAGGGAATTGGGACCAGATGTCTTTTAATAGAAAGTACTTTGACCAGGGACCATGACTTTTCCAACCCCTGTAGTTTAAGTCCTAGACTTTATAATGGTAAATTGAGACGGTCACAACTTCACAATTAAGACATCTAAAATAAGAAACCGTCGGACCTCTTTCCTGCTCTTAACACCGGACCTTATGTAAAAGAATTCTCGTAGGAAATTTTAAAAATATAAACAGATAATAAACATAAATAAATAAATTAAAAACCGGTACGGTCCGTCGTATGTCCTAGAATCAAGGGGCTTGTCCCTAGTTTGAACATAGGGGATGTCACCTTGGAACCTCAGTATTGATGACCTGGTGGTCCTTTCATGGATAAAATAAAATTTTATAGGTCACCAGACTACATATAGAATACTTCACTAAGGAGACTTTTTTCTTTTTTTGTAAGATTAAGAGTGACTGTAATCCTAAAGGGAGAGAGAGACTGAAGGAGTAGGGGGTCAAAGGACTCCTTCTCTAAACCAGTAGACAACCCGGATATTAGGATTCTTGTGAGAGGTTAGGTTTCCTATTTGACAGTCGTTACTTTACGGGAACTCACTTGAAGTCTCTCTAATCGGTCCTCTTTCCTAATTTGTACAAATACATTCACGTCACGGTTCTTTCCTCGTCCTCTTTCGTCACCGTCGTGAAGACCTTATGTTACCGGAGAACCACATGCGCAACACCCGTCGTTCTGGGATCTATGAATGGAACGTGGAGACACCCCTAGTGTCTCCGTCTCTACTCCCGAATGATGGTAAAGGAACCCTCAACGTAGTCCGATCTTGTATACCGTTTTTTTCCATGACACTCTCGTTACTACGGAAACAGAATACAAAACAATAAGTAGGAATAAGAGTTGTCCTAACTACCAAATTGATTGGTTGACATGTAATTTTTAATGAAACGTTGTGACAGAGTTCAAACCATTCCTCAAATTTTCCCTGAAAAACTTAAATTTTATAATTAGTCGATAATTGTTACAACATCCACCAGTAAACCCCAAAGGGACTACCGAGTCACCATTTCTTAGGTGGACGGTTACGTCCTCTGCACTCTACACCCAAGCTAGGGATCCAGTCCTTTTAGGGGACCTCTTTTCTTACCGTTGGGTGAGGTCATAAGAACGAACCCTTTAGGGTTCCTGTCTCCTTGGACGCCCCGATATTAGGTACCCTAGTGTTTTCTGGGTGTTGAATTGTTGACTTGTTGTTGTTTTGTTTCCACTAGTAAATGACTCTTTAATATAATTTTTCTCTATTGGTTTATAAAAAATTTTTAGTCTAACATCCTACCTTATACATTCATACTTGGGTAAAATTTTAGTACGTACATATATGTATATATGTATGATAATATATAGGTATTCTATTGATTAAACCCCATTTCCTTATCATTCCTTAAAATGAAAAATCAAAAACGAATCAACTTTAAAAATAAAAAACTTTTTATCGATTGTATTAACAAAAACATTTTACTTTTACTCTTAAGTCTAATACTTTAGACACAAGGATTTCTTTTTATAACAGACTTCTTTTCGCAATTTAGACTTTACGATTCTGAAGTACAATCTGTGTACTCGACTATTGTTTGACCACCAAATTCTCAATTTTTTCTTTTTGTGAAGAGAGGCACCCGACCCACTCTTCCTTGTCTAAAGATTCGTACGGAATGTACCGAAACCTTCGGTCATTCTGTCCACGACATTCTCGACTTCGTCGACGAACAAAGATTCTGACAAAGAAAGTACCTACCCGAATAAGCATATAAGGAGGAGTGGGGAGAGGGACCGGAAAAAGAAAAAAAGGAACTTTACAAATATTATGGTTATGCAAATAGGGGTAATCTAGTATCTGATCCTTTCCACTAATTTCGTTTAGAGAAACAAGAGTAATGAGAAATAGACACGTATCTTGGACAAAGAAGTGTCCTCCCCTTAATAACTTACTTCTTCATACGAAAATTTCGTCTAAGAGGTAACAACGTGATATGAAAGATCAACTCTGTACTAAGTACCCTGCCGATGATATATAAACGATAAATTCTTTTCTTGTTGAACAATTAGTCTAAAACGATAGGTAAGAATTTTGTGTATCCACGAGTGGACTCGTACGTGTGTTTAGGAATATTCCTGAACTTAAGTCCACATTTAATAACGGGATTAAAATGATCTCAACTTAGGATTCTCGAAATGTCAGAACAACTAGTACTCTCTCCTTCATTATACTTTCTACTTATACTTCTAAAGACTTAGGATTTGAACGTCGTAATGCATATGATGACAACGAAAAGAAAGAAAGGGGTAATATTTTAAACACTTTATAAACGGATGTACGAAGCCGACAGTCAACAAAGTAAGACACTGAGTTCTGTTGTTTTCAAACTCAGAGAATTACGTTCAAAATACTCATAGATTTGTCGGAAAGACTGTCATTACGTTAGAATACAAGCACCCTAAGACAGTCATCTGAGGAACCATTTTATGACTAAGGAACCCCGATTCCCTACTTTGGGTTCTCTACTGTGTGACTAATTTTATGTACGAATAGTTCTGGGTATAAAATAAATTAACAACACCTGGTCCCTCTCAGTTTTTAATCCCCAAACGAAAAAGAAAAATTAATTTAGAAATAACTTAAACAATGTTATAACGAATACAACAAATACAGGACCAAAGAACCGGTATCCCGTATACCCTAGAATCGAGGGGTTGGTCCCTAGCTTGGACGTAACCTTCTACTTCACAATTGGTGACCTGGTCGTCCCTTCAGGGTCCCCAAACGAAAAAGTGACCGATAAGGGGGGAGGGGAAAAAAAGAAAAATCTTCTTTTACATGAATTTCATAATCTTTTACTTACGTATGGACATTCAAACCATTGTGGTTGACGATAACAAGAAATCGGTGATTCGGTACAGACTGAGAACACTGAGGTACCTGACATCGGGTGGTCCGAGGAGACAGATACCCTAAGAGGACCGTTCTTATGACCTCACCCAACTGTAAAGGAGGAGGTCCCCTAGAAGGGTCTGGTCCCTAGTTTGGGTGTAAGGTGTAGAGGAAGTAACCATCCGCCTAAGGAATGGTGACTCGGTGGTCCCTTCAGTGGTTGACGACATTGTCGAAGATTTAACATGACCTAATTATGTGAGGTAATGTCCCAGGGAACCTCTCCCTTTACCGTTGGGTGAGGTCATGAGAACGGACCTTTTAAGTCAGCTACCTCCTCGGACCATTCGATGTCAGGTACCCTGACGTTTCTCAGCGTGTGCTGACTCGTTGAAGTGCCACAGGGACCGGTTCACCGAGAAAAGGGAATCTCACAAAGTCCCTGGGACGGATGAAGACAGAACACCAAGACAAATGACGAACGAGGCTCAACAGTAGAACATCGGACTTCTATCCCTTTCTCTGTCACCACTTCTGTATGAGTAAAGACTTTACGGGGTCGAGAAGTAAAAACGAGTAGAGGGTGATCGTAAGACACCGATGAACCGTCCTTGACGTCCACCCCTCCCACTCACCCTCTACATGAAAGACCGGTCTGTCGACGGAAAGTCACTATTACGGTGACATACGTCCTCCTTGACACTTACAACTCACCCCTCGATAGGCAGAAACGGAATCATTTTGACTCCGTAGAGTATCGTTTTTGTAGGTTTATATATTCAGGGAGATCAGTTCCGATACCAAAAAGGCCATCAGTACATACCTACACTCTCAACCTGACACTTCTTCCGACTCGCGGTTTCTTGACTACGAAAATTTGACACCACAACCTCTTCTGCGAACTCTCAGGGAACCTGACGTTCCTCTAGGTTGGTCAGGTAGGATTTCCGCTAGTTAGGACCCACAAGAAACCTTCCTGACTACGATTTCGACTTTGAGGTCATGAAACCGGTGGAGTACGTTTCTCAACTGAGTAACCTTTTCTGAGACTACGACCCTCCCTAACCCCGTTCTCCTCTTCCCCTGCTGTCTCCTACTCTACCGACCTACCGTAGTGGCTGAGTTACCTGTACTCAAACTCACTTGAGGCCCTCAA
This sequence comes from Capra ibex, assembly GCA_006410555.1. NCBI lineage: Eukaryota > Metazoa > Chordata > Mammalia > Artiodactyla > Bovidae > Capra > Capra ibex. Next base: position 73,741,297 of record SJYO01020080.1, read on the forward strand.
CCACTACCTGTCCCTCCGGACCGCACGACACTAAGTACCCCAGCGTTTTTAGTCTGTACTGACTCACTGACTTATAACCTATGACTTACAACCTATGTATATATACACATATATATGACCTTGACCTATGTATATATACATTTGTCACATTCACTAATGTAAAACATGACATAGAACGAATAAAAAAACTTTGTTATACCAAACTTGAAAAAAAGACCAATCATGCATATCTAGATAGACTGACATAAATTACCGAGAGATCATAAGACCACCCGACGTCAGGTACCCCAGCGATTCTCAACTTATGTTGACTCGCTGAAGTGAAAGTGAAAAGTGAAAGTGCGT
>SJYO01020080.1:73741665-73767087 GCA_006410555.1 Capra ibex
TACATACCTACACTCTCAACCTGACACTTCTTCCGACTCGCGGTTTCTTGACTACGAAAATTTGACACCACAACCTCTTCTGCGAACTCTCAGGGAACCTGACGTTCCTCTAGGTTGGTCAGGTAGGATTTCCGCTAGTTAGGACCCACAAGAAACCTTCCTGACTACGATTTCGACTTTGAGGTCATGAAACCGGTGGAGTACGTTTCTCAACTGAGTAACCTTTTCTGAGACTACGACCCTCCCTAACCCCGTTCTCCTCTTCCCCTGCTGTCTCCTACTCTACCGACCTACCGTAGTGGCTGAGTTACCTGTACTCAAACTCACTTGAGGCCCTCAACCACTACCTGTCCCTCCGGACCGCACGACGCTAAGTACCCCAGCGTTTTTAGTCTGTACTGACTCACTGACTTATAACCTATGACTTACAACCTATGTATATATACACATATATATGACCTTGACCTATGTATATATACATTTGTCACATTCACTAATGTAAAACATGACATAGAACGAATAAAAAAACTTTGTTATACCAAACTTGAAAAAAAGACCAATCATGCATATCTAGATAGACTGACATAAATTACCGAGAGATCATAAGACCACCCGACGTCAGGTACCCCAGCGATTCTCAACTTATGTTGACTCGCTGAAGTGAAAGTGAAAAGTGAAAGTGCGTAACCTCTTCCTTTACCGTTGGGTGAGGTCACAAGAACGGACCTCTTAGGGTTCCTGTCCCCTCGGACCACCCGACGGTAGATACCCCAGCGTATCTTAGCCTGTGTTTACTTCGCTAAATCGTCGTCGTCGTCGTCGTCGTCGTCATCGTCGTCGTCATAAGACAACAGACCGACAAAGTAGAAAATAAATTGGTCAGGGAATAATTACCTGTAAACGGGATCTTCTTATTATGGTATTATTTGTAGAATCAACCCCGAAGGGACCACCGAGTCTCCCATTTCGCAGACGGATGTTACGTCCTCTGGACCCAAGCTAGGGACCCGACCCTCCTAGGGGACCTCTTCCTTTACCTTGGGTGGGGTCATGAGAACGGACCTTTTAGGGTACCAGACACTTCCGAACATCCGATGTCAGGTACCCCAACGTTTCTCAACCTGTGCTGACTCTCTGAAGTGAAGTGAAGTGAAGTTTGTAGAATCATGAGTGAATAGAACATGAACACTATTCTAAAGGAATCTAATTTAAGGATCTGTACCTTTAAGAAACGGTCTTCTGGTGTATAATTTGTAAAACTGTCTATAAAGATTTGACTATTTGTAAAAAATTTTTCATGGTTAATAAATACCCGAAGGGACCACTAGGTCACCAATTCTTAGACAGAACGTTAAATCTTCTGGGATCAAGTTTAGGACCAGGTCCTTCCAGGGTGTAAGACTCCCCGTTCATTCGGGAACTCGGTGTTGATAACTCAGACAAGAGACCTTGGGTACTCAGAGTTGTCGACTCGGGTGTACGTCGTTGATGACTTCGGGTACGAAATCTCGGACACGAAGCGTTGTTCTCTTCGGTGACGATATTCTTCAGACACGTGACGATCATCTCTCATCAGTGGTGAGAGGTGTTAATCTCTTTCGGGTGTGTGTCGTTGTTTCTGGGTCGTGTGGGGGGTTTTAATGAATAAATATGAAAGTGGATATCTCTTAGACGGATGTCACAATGGTTGAGATATACAATGAATAGAAATTTTTTAACGGTTAGGTAGTCCGTCTTTTCTGGAGTAAGACGAAATTAAATGTAAACAATCACTCCAATTTGTAATATATGTATGTATAAGTAACCACCATAAAGAAGACACTTAACAGACAAGAGTCAGATACGGACTCCATACAAAAGATACCAGCAACAATGTTTAGTGGTGTTTGGACTACCGAATTTTGTTGTTTTTAAATAAAAGAGTATCAAGATCTCCGGTCTTCAGGTCTTAGTTCCATGAACGGGGTGGACTGGGAGGTGAGGAGATCCCCGAGATCTCCTTCGAGTCAAAGACTACAGAAGGTCAGAGACTACCGAGGTCCACAAGAATAACCGAACAACGGCGTAGTAAGGTTAGAGACAGAGGTCCCAGAAGAGGACAAGGGGGGAGAGAATATACTAACGTAAGACCCGTACCCTGTTAAGTGTTCTCCGAGAAGGAGAGTTCTCACAATTAGTGTAGAAGTTTCTGGGAAAAAGGTTTGTTCCATTACAAGTGTCCATAACTGTCCATAACTCCTAATCCTTACCGACATAGAAAAAAGAAAAACTTCCCTCCCCTGGTAGGTTGGGTGAGATGGATAAAGAACAATTAACATAATTACATTCTCGAGGAATATAAGATCCCTTTATTCGGAAAATAATCGGTGTACACGACATTTCAAAAGGTCAAAAATGCAAGGACAACTCAAACAATTTCCATACAAACCGAACGGTTGTAACAAATGTTTAATCGATTGTGTCAGAAAAGAAAAAAATTTGAGTCAGAAAATAACTTTAAACAATGTGAAACTTTCTGACAAGGTTAAGGTCCTAATATTTTTACAAGAGGGTATAAAATCATAAAAACAGTAAAGTAATAAGTCAGCACAGGCTGAGAAACGCTGGGGTGCCTGGCATCGGACAGTCCGAGGAGGCAGGTACCCTAAAAGGTCCGTTCTCACGACCTCACCTAACGGTAAAGGAAGAGGTCCCCTGGAAGGGTTGGATCCTTAGCTTGGGCTCAGAGGGCGTAACGTCCGTCTGTGAAATGGTACCCGCGGTAGTCCCTTCGGGAAAGTAATAAATTACTTAGTTATTACCAACCTCAAATAAAACTACGTTCTTCACTTTAAACCTATGTTAATTTTTAAAAACTGTTATTTTTTTATGGAAATATATCGTGGATGGTATATAATTCTTAAAAAGAAATCAAAAGATTGTAATTGAGTCAAGAATGTTGTTGGTATGATCCACCTACATAATATCAAAGGGCGTAAAAGTCTAGTCCTTTAGATTCCGTGTCCCTTCAAGTGACTGAACGAACGCTAATAAGACGATATACACCGTCTCGGTCCCAAACTTGAGTCCGTAACACATGACTCCATTAACGGAGAAACGAAATATGGGAAAACCGAATGTTTTCCAAAGGATCCTGAAAGTCTATCACTCCCTTACAAATTACAGGGAGAACGGGGAACCCTTTACGGTTGAAAAAAAGAAAAAGGAAAAAAAAAACGGTATGGTCCGCCGAACACCCTAGAATCAAAGGACTGTTGCCTAAACTTGGACACAGGGGACGTCACCATCGAGTCTTAGAATTGGTGTCCTGGTGGTCCCTTCAGGACCCTTTACGGTGAAAATAGTATATGATGTAGGGATAAATATAAAGTTAGATTAAGATTAAAGGAAAGACGAACTCAAGAAGGTTCGCGTATTGGTCAAGATAGTTTGAATTAAGTGTCACTTTCTCTTTCTCCACTGTAATATAGTCACCCCTTAAATGTTCGTCATAAAGTTTGGTTTAGTGGTTACCCACCGTCATTACACCCACAAGCTCCTTTTGCACACCGCCGTAGTAATTCTAGTACCGAGTTACTTGACTTAGCATTTGAATTAACCGAAGACAATTTAGACCATATGTGTTTAACTAAAGTGTACGATAAAATTAATTTAATCTATTACATACATTTCGTAGTAGTTACTTTTTTAATTATCAGTTAGATTCCTTCTTTACCTTTAAAAATAAGTTCGATTGGACTCTAGATATTGGTCCTCTGTCAGAGAGTCTCTCGAAACTCTTGACAAGACTTCTCTATTCTCCCCCATTCCGACCACATATATACTAAAACTACTTCCTCATGTACGTCAGTTCGGAAGTAGAACCATCTTCCAATGACGATAAACGCTCCTTGTCTATAGAACCAATTACCAAAGTCACGAAAAGATTCATACTCTTCTACTTTCTTGGTCTACGTATTTTAAAAGAGGACCTTTATAAATTTTGACCGGACAGACTCCCGGTCAAGAAAGTCAAAAGGATTTCGTGTTTCTTCCAGGAGTAGAAGCGGAACTTAAGGAAAGTCCCAATAACATCCAGTCACCGATTACTGAACTAAGAACATCCTAACCTACCACCCGTTATATGAAATAAAATGTTAGGGAAAGGAAAGTCAGAATTAAAGTTGATTCCGAACCTTCCGTAAAGTACTGGTTAAACAGGGTGTTGTGATTCTTACGAGTAAGAATCCAGTCCGTACCTAAAACAAGTATCCGGTGAGTTGCATGATAATGACCTGATCCGGGAGTATTGTTCTCGATTTTAGGAGACCTGGGTGACAGAATGATCAGACAATAACAAGGGAGAATAACGAAATAGGATATAGATCTCAATGTGATCATGTTAGTAACTAGAATATCTTTATATATGCACCAGTTACCAAAGTTCAACGGATTAGTGTGTAAACCATTACGTTCTTTTCTATTAGAACATTTTATCCGTGTTATTTTCATTATATTGATCATTATAACTTTTTCGTTCTCTCAAGGTCTTTTTGTAAGATGAAGACGAAATAACTGATGTGACTTCGGAAACTGACACACCTAGTGTTGTTTGACTTTTTAAGAATTTCTCTACCCTTATGGTCTGGTGGAATGGACAGAGGTCTCTTTAGACATACGTCTAGTTCTTCGTTGTCAATCTTGACCTGTACCTTGTTGTCTGACCAAGGTTTATCCCTTTCCTCAACGTTTCTCAGACTGTACTGACTCGCTGACTTGACTCTTGACTTGACTTGTAATTATTCCAGTATTCATTCATAAATTCAATTCTTGAGGGTAATCCACGTACGTCGGGTCATAGACGGGTCCACTGATTAGACAGACATGGTCAACGACAGAAATTCCCTTTACTATATAACTGTAACATATGTGTCTCAAGTGGTTTCTACAGACGTGTCTGTTCCAATGTCCTAACTCTTTCCTTACAATAACAGATTCCTCAACATATAAACCGAGGTATTTTCTTTTCAACTAGAAATATCGACTCATTCAAAAAGACGATAACCCCTCCAGACCAATTCCGTATTCCTTACGGTTTTCCCTCTCTCCTCCGGTTTCCCGTCCCTTTTTGAAAATGTAAATTTTAACAGTACATGTTATACTTAAAAATAAAATAGTCGTACATCGTGTCACGAGTTATCCATATTTCACGAGTTATTTACCATTATTATGAGTGTTGTCGGAAGATCTTCCTCTATAATAATAATAAGTAAGGGTAGAATACCTCCCTCTTGGACTTCTGACTCCTCGACCAGTCACTGTCTCGACCCTACGGTCAGGTCAAAAAAAGTAAGATGAAAGTATCATGGACTTACTTATTTATGTGATTCTCTCCTCCCTTCCTTACAAATCGGTCTCGGAGTCCCGAAAAAGAATTCGTTTTTATTTTAATAAATAGGTAGATAACGAGTTTACATATTCCAGTATCATAAAACTAAGGAAACACAATTCTACAAAAAGGGAGAATTCTCGAAATCCTTCTACACTTTGAAACCTTCTTACATACCTTCTTACGGTACAACTTATTCGTAATCAGCATAAAAATCAAAAGAGTAGAGTAGTGTAATCTAGTATAAAATAATAACACTAGTATAAAATAATAACATGGGTCCTGTGACGAAGAGAGAACTTAGGCTCCGACCCTTACCAGGATCTTACTCTTCCCATCCATTCGTCATTCCTCGGGTGTGACTCGTCATCCCACCCTGAACCACGAACTTCCTCTCCAATTTGTTCACGAGTACCGTCCCAACCGAACAAAGGATCCCACGACTAGAATCTTAGTTGTGTCTTCCTTTCCATTCAAATGTGGTACAACTAGATCAAAGTTTTTATGAAACTTATGTATATCTACTAGTAAAAATAACTTACTATTCTCTTCGTGATCACCTTTTGAGTTTAATCTTCAACGAAAAAAAACAAACAAAGACTCCACGTAGAAACATTCGTTGACCCTTCTTTGTGCCTATCAGATTTCAGTCTAAAGTTACACACGAACGAACAGACAATTTCATCGTCGTAGTTCTCTCAAACAATCTTTACGTCTTAGAGACCCGGGTGAGGTCCAGATGATTTAGTCTTAGACGTAAAATTTTACGTACACTAAATATATAGTAACATTAAACTCTTGTAACGAGACCTCGTCATAACTAATTTTATGTCCAGAACAGTGAAACTTTGGATCACGATTTTGAACTCTCGGAATTTCACCCCTCCCTAGTTCATAAAAGTGTCTAAAAGAAATAAAGGACGTCCCGAAACTCACGAAAAATAAATTATATGGCGTCCACGTCTCGATCGACCCTCTTCCGTTACCGTGGGGTGAGGTCGTGAGAACGGACCTTTTAGGGTACCTGCCTCCTCGGACTACCCGACATCAGGTACCCCAGAGATCCTCAGTCTGTGCTGACTCGCTGAAGTGAAAGTGAAAAGTGAAAGTACACAACCTCTTCCTTTACCGTTGGGTGAGGCCACAAGAACGGACCTCTTAGGGTCCCCGTCCCCTCGGACCACCCGACGGTAGAGACCCCAGCGTGTCTCAGTCTGTGCTGACTGCGCTGTATCGTCGTCGTCTCGATCAAACGGAGAGGACCTCAATACTTCCTGATGTCTTTCTTTCACTTTCACTTTCAGCGAGTCAGTACAGGTTAAGAAACACTGGGATACCTGATATGTCAGGTACCTTAAGAGGTCCGGTCCTATGACCTCACCCATCGGAAAGGAAAGAGGTCCCACAGAAGGCTTGGGTCCCAAACTTGGGTCCAGAGGACGTAACACCCACCTAAGAAATGGTCGACTCGGTGTTCCCTTCGGGGTTTTATGACCTCACCCATCGGATAGGGAGAGGTCGTCTAGAAGGGCTGGGTCCTTAACTTGACCCAGAGGACGTAACGTCCGTCTAAGAAACGGTTGACTCGATAGTCCCTTCGGGACTCCCCTTGTAGTAGAGGCAGATAACAACGATTCCTTTGAGACGTATTTTTGAAGGTGGAACCACGTCACGAACAGAGTAAGTTCCCGTGTCACACCCTACACATATCATTAGTTCTTAGAATTTGAAAAAAAAAAAGCCATTATTTTTTTTTTATTTTCTTTTCTCTAAACCTATTCGTAAGTTTTTGTCTTTAGGAATATGGATTATTATAGAGTAGTGAAGAGTTTCGTTAAAATTTGGTGGTAGACGTCTCGGACCCCGTTCTCATATGTTTATCTCCGGGTGTTCGGTGTCAATTTATTTTACATGACAAAATAGAAAAAGGGACTGTTTGTATGGGGTATTCTTATTCTAAATTTTATACGTTTCTCCATACCCAAAATATACTCATTTTTAGTCTTTTATCGTTTCTATTTATTTAACTTAATAACGTATGTAGACTCACAACACAACTACCCGGTCACTTTAAACCTACTTAGTATTTCTCTAGAGATTAGGTATTAGTAATAAAAAAAGAGTAGCACAGTCGTTTGTGTGATAACAATATTAACTCTAAAAGTGTATTCAACTTGAGGTAACTCTCGTCTCTAGATTTGATTTACACTAGATTTATTTTACATTAACACAAGTTCCTCAAACTTAAGACTTATATAAACGTAGTAATTAACCTTCCTTTTTACACTCTTACAACTACCAACCATCACGAACAAAGTAATACATTCTTAGAGGTCGTAAGTATGGTACAACTCTCCTTCTGAAACTGTTCAATTAATTAAACAAAAAAGAGAATGGATTCGTGAAGGCGACGAGGTCAGGAGGGTCGTGAGACTTCGCCACAAACAGGGACTGTAGTCGTCACCGTGTCGGGTGTTTAGTAGTATCGTAAACCTATGTCAAGCGGAAAAGAAAACTCCGATATCTGGTTCTGTACACCGCCACAGAAGGGGACCCCGGGGTCACCACAACTCTCATCGAGAAGTCCCATGTCACACGGGATGGTCATGACTCGAGACCTAGTACTTCTGTCTCCATTGACACACTAGAAATTGTGTATCCAGATACCCTCCCTCCCGATGTCCCGAACCCTGTCCCCTGTTCCTTTGAAGGATCACCCTACCTTTACAAAGGATAGAACTAGAAAAGGTACCAACACAATTCCTTTGAAGGATCACCCTACCTTTACAAAGGATAGAACTAGAAAAGGTACCAACACAATTACATACATAGTTTTAAGTAGTTTGACATGTGAATTCTAAACGAGTAACATGACGTATATTTAACATGAAGTTATTTTAGGATAATTGTATTTTTTATTTCCAATGTCTCACATGAAAAGAGGTACATTTGGTATCCTAGAGTGTGTTGAGAAAATACATAAGGAAAGAGTCTACGGACATAGGTACATGTGTGTGTGTATGGTGTACGAAAGAAGACAGAAAAACTTTGACCGAAGTTAGAATGGTATGTATACTAAAAAAACAAGAACTTTAATATAGAATTATAGAAAAAGATACTTGTACTATAAGTATTAACGTAGTACTAAGAAGGTAAAAAAAATGAAAATATTCATTATAAGATCAGATGTAAAAATACACGTCTCAAAAATAAAACAACAAAAGAGTAAGATATATAAAGGTCTATATCTTACTTATCCATTTTCTAATACTTCTAAAACTACTGACACATAACTCCGAGACATAATATTACCAATTCTACAACCCGAAACCTCAAATCTTACTTGATCCAAGTTTAAGAGTAAGAGGAACCGGAACCTGGTCGTTTAGATCAAGGTATAACGAACGACAATCTCAACAAAACTCCTAATTTATTTAAATTTATATATATAGTTAAATAATATATATACCCCAAACTATACATTAGAGACGTTATTAGTGACCCATTATATAACACTTTGATCAAAGGTTTTCCCGTGATGGTCGACGTGAGGGTTCCGGTACGTCTTCATGATCAAAAGGTCGTATTGAGGTCGTGACATACAACGAAATTCCACTTTACTCTGTAAGATAACGATAAAATTAATGTAATAAAGTGATAATCTTCAACCTGTAAAAAATCACAAAAACCAAAAATTTTAGAAGATTTAAAGAGGAATTTTTTAAGAGAGTAGACGAAAGGTTCACGGACAAGAAGTTACAATTGATTACCTGTTCTGAAGTTATGATTAAGTAGACCAAGTCCAATTCATAACGATATCGTGACCTGAGTCATTTTCTTCCTTTTACTAAAACGTAAGAAAGATTGGTCGGTCATTCCCTTCACTCCCTGAAGGGACCACCAGGTCTCCAACTCTTAGGTAGAAGGTTATGCCTCCTACACCCAAACTAGGGACCAGTCCCGTGATTCTAGGGTGTACGGGGGACGTACGATGTCGATTACTCCTGGGTCACGTCAGTTTTTCTTTTTCTCGCTCTCTCTTTGTTCACTTTGTGTCGTACTACGGTACCACCGAAAAACATGGTCGGATCGTTGACTAAGGAGTCTCGGAGACCAGACATTCATAAAAGAGTCGTCAGTTCAGACAAGATCAACGTCCCGATCCTCCTACCTTACCGTTCTCCTCAAAGTAAAAACACGATCCACGCAAGGAAAAGACAGTAATAATTGATTTTTTACTCAATAGACATTTCACAGAACACTCCCGACCGAGTCTCGATCACGAAAGAAATCACAGTACTTGTCACCGAGTCACCTCTAGGACCAGGGTAAGGATCAAGTCGATTGTCGTTTAGGAAGGTAGGAGAGACGGATGGTCTAAGGGACCCGTTTCATCTGTACATCGTGCCAGACAGTTTGATCCCAGACGGAAGGAAGAACCCAGTCTAGTATGTAAAAGGGGAATAATTAAAACAGTAAGTCAGTGATTCAGCACAGACTGAGAAACGTCGGGGCACTTGACGTCGCACGGTCCGAAGAGACAGAAGTGACAGAGGACCTCAAACGAGTATGAGTACAGGTAACTCAGTCACTACGGTAGGTCGGTAGAGTAGGAGACAATGGGTGAAGAGGAGGACGGGAGTCAGAAAGGGTCGTAGTCGTAGAAAAAGTCACTCAGTCAAGAAGTGTAGTCCACCGGTTTTATAACCTCAAAGTCGTAGTCAGGAAGGTTACTTATAAGTCCTGACTAAAGGAAATCCTAACTGACCAACCTAGAGGAACGACAGGTTCCCTAAGAGTTCTTAGAAGTGGTCGTGGTGTCAAACTTTCGTAGTCAAGAAACCACGAGTCGGAAGAAATATCAGGTTTTTCCGAACCCGAGTGTATTATCAGTGTATGTCAGAGTGTAGAGATGCACTGATAACCTTTTCTGGTATCAAAACTGATATGCCTGGAAACAACCGTTTCACTACAGAGACTGAAAATTATGTGAGAGGTCTAAACAGTACCGAAAGGAAGGTTCCTTGTTCGTAGAAAATTAAAGTACTGATCAAATACATAAAGACAAAACCAAGGAAAAAGGAGTCTGGTATGAAGTCGGAAAATTTAGGCACACTGGGTTCAGAGTCTTGTCGTTCTTGTATCCGATTCGCAAAGTAACGGGAAATAAAGAACGATCAATGTTGTCAATTTGACGTAGCCCACAATAGTCGGACAAAGGACGGGAGACGGGACTCCTCCTCCAACGTCAGGCATCATTCCCAGGACGGGGTTTCAGACATAACGAGAGTCTGTCCCCAACTCCCCACCGACCCCCCACCACCTGTTGTTTCTACACAACGAACGACGGATTCTGACCTAAGGATACCCTACACGACCCCATATGAGGTAGTGGAGTTTCCCGAAACACCTATGAAGGACGTAAAAACCTTGACTCCCAGATCCCATCGTATATTAGTGTGTAAACATATATATATATTCTCTGGTTTTACCCTATTCAAAAAAAGGTCCGGACAAACATTGAAACGTATCCTATCTTTAATACAGTTTTAAGTGAATGGTGAAGGGAAACGGAACACACACTATGTTTAATGGTGAAAGGAAACGGAACATATCCTATGTTTCTCTGTTTGAAATTAGATGTGTATAGGTTTTATCGTTCGTCCTTTGGAAGTGCGTCCTGGTTCCCTGAACGTCCCACGTCGTCCATGGTGGTGCAGTCACCCAACAGTGACCGACACGGGTCGACAAGGACCTCTTCCTTTTCGGTAAAATATGTACACCTGGGACTCCAAGTCGTACAAGAACGGCACCAACGGGTCGATCTCTGACCGTCTTTGTCGGGAATCGTCCGTCCCGACATACCTAGACTCCGTCGAAGGAAGAGTGACATCCCCCTCCACAAGGAAATCTGGTTTCTCAAAGACGTGAGGGAAGGGACGGGGTAGAGGTACCCTCACACATCGTCCCGGACGGTCGTCGTTCCCGACCAGAATACACGGACAGGACCATGTCTCGTACTCACTCCGACTTGACTCGTACCGGACGTCCATAGTCCGTAACGATTTCGGTCACAGACTCCAGTGCGGAGGTACGTGAGTCAGTCGTGACTCAAACTCTTTGGAAGTACGAGACAACGTCGTCCGGTCCAACCCAATACTCCAGGGAAGTGCCTCTGGACCTTTCAGAAGTTCCTATTGGTACGGTGAGAGTCGTTTTAACCCCGGTTTCCGTTTAGTCGAGTAAAGATAAGAACCTTTTTGTTTAGTAGTTAAAATCATAACAAGGAAAACATTGGTATCCTCCGTCCACTCTTATAGAAAAACCTCACGACCCGTTAAAGGTTCTACTCTCTGTGGTCAGTTATAGAGTCCTCACCGTCTTCAGTCACGAGGAGCTCCGACTCCCCAGATCTTTGATAGTACGAACGGGAGAATCTCAGTACATTAGGTCCCGACTGGGTCCAAGGTGTGACTTTAACACACTGGTGTTCGTTCCAGTCTTAGAGAGGTAAAGAAGTGAATTTTTTACTGTACCCTGTGCCCCTAGTAATCGAATTGAGTGAAGACAACAAAGAAAGTCTAGAATGGAGAAATTAGATCTTACAAATGGTCCCCTGAAGGGACCACCGGGTCGCCGATTCTGACGTACAAGGGTTACGTCCCCCGGACCCAAGTTAGGGACCAGTCCCTTGATCTAGGGTACACGGTGTTGATTCTCAAGTTTACGGTGTTGATTTTCTAAGGTACACGTGTTGATTCTGGACCCCGTTTATTTATTTGTTTACAATTTTTAATTTTACAAATGAAATTTCGTGTGGAGTTTATAACTCCATTTTATTGTTATTTAACGTAGAATACTAGAACCAAAAAGAGACCAAAAAGTGAAAGGGAATTTATCTGACGGAGTCCATACCTTTTTATTGTTGAGTCTAGTGACCCTCTAACATTAGACTTTTTGAGAAGTTAACATATTGAGGATAAATACGAATTTGAAAGATACGACAACAGGTAAACATTAAATTTAAAATAATGCCTTTGTTTATATACGTTTTCTTAACATATTACTTGACGGTTCCTGGGCAGTTGGTCGAAGTTGTTAATAGGTGTAAAACAGTTAGACCAAAGTAGAGGGGGGTTTGGGGTGGACGGTAGAGGGTGAGGAACATCAAAAACCGTCTTCCCTTAATACCTTATAAAAGTTCGTCTAGAGTCTGAAGTATAGAAAAATGACAATCTTCGAATTGAAACACTTAGATTGTCTCTTCCGGGAAGGACAAAACACTTTATCACTGAAATCACAACAATGACGTACGTCTGACTAACATCCTCCGTTGTGGACACTGACACTATGTCCTCAGAAACTTAAAAATCACTTAAATCTCACCTTTCACATAACCGAAATGGGAGGAGGGAGGTCTTTTTCACCATCTTAAGTGACTTTTCGTAGAACCCCAAAGTTATCGTGGTGGGGAATATTCTGAAAGTCTTTCGTTTATATCCTTTCCGGAAAGGTCTCACTACCTGTCTCGATCACAAATACATCGTGGATGATGCATGTAGAGGTATACGTAGTAGACATTGGATGTGTGGTTTCGACTCTTCACTTTTGGTTCCACGGCCCTCGGTCGCACTCCTTAAGGTGGGCACTGTTCCAGTACGCCGTCTCAAGACTACCCGTTCCAGTTCAGTCTAGAGTCCAAAAGGGGGACCGTAAAGGACTCGTACATGGGGGGGTTTTTATTCTTAGGCGGACGAAAAGGTGAGAAGACTGTAAGAGACCTTTTTCAGTTAAGTCCCGAAATCAGAAGACGTAAACTTTCTCACAAAGTTAGGTTTTTGGGGAGGCTACCGAAAGATCGGACGGACGTCCTGAACATGTCGACGCGTACACTAACAAACTCCGGAGGGCTGTCCCCCTCCGTGTCCTTCGAATTTTGTAGGATCCTTACATCCCCGAAGGCTCCTCAGTTTTAGTAATCTTATCCTGACTAATTTCCAAAGTAAACAACTCGGTCATGAACGACGGTTTAAAAGCATAGAAAATAAAAATCTATATCAACCATATATCTTTTTGTCCATCATCTGGACCATAATCGTTGTAATCTAGAAACTCAATTCATGAAAGAAACAATATTGGGTGACGTGGAAACAAGATGTCCTTACATTGAAATGAATCATGAAACTCCCACTACGTCTCATTTCTTTTTTGTGAAGATCCCTTTTCCTCAAAAGACCAACTACCTGTTAACAGGTCCTTCTCTCGGTATTTTTACAATTGTCCGGAGAACCGGTCTTCTATTACCTTTGGTGTACTCTGCAAAACATATACCCTCCCATACGTTTTTCTTTCGGAACAAAACAGAGACTCCCAGTCCTGACGACGGGGACGCATTGAGACGTATAAGGTAATAAAGAAATACATGTTGGACCCCATATATTCGATTAAAACTTTCACCTCAAAAACCTCAGAACGTGGCTACGACCCGAAGGGGTACGACCCGAAGGGGTACAGCAAGAAAAGAAAAAGACCGACTTAAAGGTAGACCCCGCACCTCCGAGTGGTACAGACGAATGAACAGGGCCGAAGATTCTAGGCATTCTCTCTCTCGGGCTCCGCCCCGTGAAAGGCTATAAGTTTGCCTGCGGTCACCGGATTGTATCTACCACGTTAAAGGAACAGACCTTGAAATAACCGAAAGGTGCATATGGTTCAATAAGTCGGAGAAAAGAGGTGAATTAAAAGGGTGATGTGATAAAGAAGGATTAGATTGGAATATAAAGATATAATTATTTATTTATTCAAAGAGGAGGGGTTACGGCAGGTACGAAGCTTAAGGGACCTAGGTGGCCCCGACCTGGGGCCGTGGTTCCGCAACCCTCCTCGAAGGGTTTATAATGAAAGCCTGACTAGTCATAATCTTTTAGTGTAATGGGACAGAGGTACGGTTTTGTGAACTCTATTGGATAAATCGAAGTTGTATGTTTCAATAAACCAAACACGGAATTAGATTGGACTACAAATGACGACATTTTGTTATTGATCAAGTAAAGAACTCCAAGGGAACCTTTATCAATTTACTCCTATTATTACAGCATCCGTCTCTTTCGTACTTTTACTTGGAAGTTAATTTTATTTATTTAAATATAATTTTTATTTATTTCAAGTCATACTTTATTTGGACATCGATTCAGTACCACCTTAATTTCTTTAGTATGTAATAAAATTACCTTAGACTAGTTCGATGAATCTACCCGAATTCACTTACCGACTCCAGATAATTACCCATACTGTAATAATGTACTTTCGGTAAAGTTATTTCCTAATCACAACAATTTTTTTTTTTCTTTCGTACTTTTACAGAAAAAGACGGGTCCGGTCCAATTCTCCACGGTGAGTCAGAAGTGAAGAGTGATCAGGCGAAAGGGGTTTACCCATTTTCGTCACAATCACTAATATTTAGTGAGAAACCCCAATCTCCTGTAAACATTCAAACACGAACTTTCTAGACTTAAAAACGAAACCTTTGGACATTGTAAACCAAGTCACTCCTAGTAGAAATAAACAAACGGTCAACCTTCTCCGAGGCACTCCATAAGACCTTCCCTCCCCTTTTTCCTTACCTTAACTGATTCCTCTCTCCGTCTTTCCTTCCTTCACTCCTTTTCTTATTTTTAGTTTCTTGGAAACATTCAGGGTCTAACCAAAGTACTGGGTCAAACTCTACTTGAGACCAATGAAAGTGACAAACATAAATTTTACAGGATGTCTGGGTTTCCTCACTCGTCTGGGATTCGTGGACGGAACCATTACTTTGGCAGGACCGTCCAAACGACACTTCGATGACTTCGAATTTGAAGTTCCAAAGAAGGAACGTAACCAGGGAGGGATTTGGAACCCTCTCCGTGATCTTTAATAAGGACACGAGTACACAAATTCGTAGTTTGGTCTAGGTAGGGACGGACAGTCCTTAACTCAAGAGTTCTCTTATTACACGGGTATTGGTATAGAGCTATTGGTGTAGGGTTTGAAGAGATCACCACCTTGAAGGGAAAGAAGGAAATTTAAGAGAAATATTAAACGTCCTTAAATTGGATTAAACATAAAGTAAACATGTCTACTTTAATACGTCGTCCTTTAGTCCGGGAACCACCGTCACCTATATTAACTTGTTGAAGTGTCTGTTAAACGGTAAGAAAGTCCATTCCACGTTTAAGTAAACGTAAAGATCTAAAGTGACCAAACCGCCCTCCCTCGGAGTGACCCTCCCAAGTCGGAAAACTTGAACTAATCTTAATATAATTTCAGAGTTAGTAGGGGCCCGAAGGGACCACCATTTCACAGACGGACGTTACGTCCTCTGGACCCAAGTTAGGGGTCTACCCCTTCTAGGGGATCTCTTCCTTTACCGTTGGGTGAGACCAGGAGAACGAACCTTTTAAGGTATCCGGCTCCTCGGACGATCCGATATGTCAGGTACCCTAGCGTTTCTCAGTCTAACGTTAGGTGACTCGGTGAAGTGAAGAGTCAGTAGGGGTTTCGGAGTGGGTCCTGATCTTACTCGACTCCTAACAGGTCGTCCTCCTCCCACCCTAGAGTATCTACAATGAAGAAAACGACAACCCACTCTAAACTAGAAAGGGTTCCTTATGTAAAGAAACTCCAACATCTCTTATCTCGACTTCAAAAACTCCTGTCTTTTTCTTTGTTCATACTGTAATCGACGGTGGTACTACAAGAAGGTTATAAGAGTAACTTACAAGATGGTTCTAGGTTGGAATTCTGTTAGGACCAAAATTCTCAAATACTTACAACGACTCCATTAAACAAGAGACTCTCTAAACAGAAAATAAGAATAGAGATTACCTAGATTAAATTTATGTAGTTAAAAGTAATTCGTAAACTAATCCTTATTTCTTTCTGATTGTAATTAGTTGCCTCTTCCGTTACCGTTGGGTGAGACATGAGAACGGACCCTTTAGGGTACCTGCCTCCTCGGACCATCCGATGTCAGATACCCCAGTGTTTCTCAGTCTGTACTGACTCACCGAAGTGAAAGTGAAAAGTGAAAGTACGTGACCTCCTCCTTTACCGTTGGGTGGGGTCATAAGAACGGACCTCTTAGGGTCCTTACCCTCGGACCACCCGACGACAGATACCCCAGCGTGTCTCAACCTGTGTTGACTGCACTGAATCGTCATCGTTGTTGTATTTAGTTTCCGATCTTTAAAGTTCTCTTCGGTGGTGTTAATCTTCGGGTAAATAACGTTACTTCTCATCGGGGACGAATGGTGTTTATCACTTTCGGACATACGTTGGTGTTTCTGGGTTTTGTTGGTTTTTAATTTTTTTTTTAAGAAAAATTACGATCTTTAAAAGACTCGTATCCATATTGGGACTTTTAAACGGTAATAATCTTATGATAAGAAAAAATAAGAGAATCGGGTCCCACTGTACTGAAATGACTTTGACCTCCATGTCTGGTTAGGACTTAATATCAATTTGGAAAGAATCTTCGTACCCAATTACTCTAATCTACAGGAGTCGTGTATAATGTCTCTTTATTCCACCGTTCAGTGAGAGGGAAATATAGACAAGACTTTTTTTTTTTTCGTTGTTTCAGTAGAATCAATATAGTGTCTTTCTTACACATCAACCGTACTTAAAATAAGATATTTTATGCTACGTTTTTAGTAGTGTAAAAAAGGGAAAGAGATTTAGAAAAAATGAAATGGGGTTTGAGGAGTACCCGAAGGGTTCACCGAGTCACCATTTTTTAGATGAACGATTGTGTCTAGGTCCAAACTAGGGACCCAACCCTTCTAGGAGACCTCTTCCTTTACCGTTGGGTGAGGTCATAAGAACGGACCCTTTAGGTTACCTGTCTTCTCGGACCGTCCGATGGAAGGTATCCCAACGTTTCTTAGTCTGTACCAAATCACCGATTTGTTGTTTGAGGATAAGAGAGGATGACTTAGACTCTCTTTAAGTTAAAGGTTACAATCCTATAGTGAGGCGTAAAGTGTCAACCACAGGATCAACCCTCGTAGAATGTGTTGCGTCTTGTAAGATCCCTTAAGAGACGAGAGGGGGGGTGTAACCAGTAACAAATCTATCAGTGACTTTTGAGGTATTTATATCCCAAGAGTAAAAATTTACTCCACTACGTTTCTCGACTACCACTACGACCCCTTCTAACTCCTGGTCTCCTTTTCCCCCGTTGTCTTCTACTCTACCAACCTACCGTAGTGGTTGAGTCACCTGTACTTAAACTCGTTCGAGGTCCGCTACCATTTCCTCTCTCTTCGGACCGTACGACGTCAGGTACCCCAACGTTTCTCCACCTGTAATGACTCGTTGGTTTGTTGGTGTAAAATTTTTAAAGAAGGACATAACGATTACGAATCTTGTCTCCGATCTTGTATTATAGACGACTCCGACTTTACTGGATTCAGGAGGACCAGACAAGACACTCCGACCACCCGAGGGAAGAGGGGTGTAGGGGTCAGATCCGTGGTGACAGAACTGGGACCATCGTCACGGACCGGTCGGAGGACATCCACGTCACAGTATTGGAGGACGTCACTCGGATCCTACCACGTGTTGTCTTCCGTCGTACCCCTGTCCGAGACCTAAAGACCGTTGACGACGATACCGGGGTACAATGTCTTCCGGGTTCCGGTCGTACGTAGTTCCAGACCTTACCTGCTACGCCACCCGTCCCATCTAAGGATATCAGAATGTGGTTTTGACATTACGGAGTTGAGTCAAGTATTAAGATCGTATATTTTAATGTGTTACTAAGTAGACCCTTTCCTTAGGTCACCGACTAACTATGTGAATTTATAGGTTTCAATAACGAAAGCTCATTGTAACTCCGTAAAAAAAGATACAAATAAAGAATCTCCGTCAAATCCCTTTTAACATTTGACATGGTCTGTCGAGATCTATACCAATCTAAGACGATGACTGACCGACATAGTACAACCCATTAAATAAACAGATTCGAAGTGAAAGGAGTGAAACACATCACTTATCCTAGTAGTATTAAAACTCCTAATTTCGTATTACATACTTTTTACGAATTATAACGTTGACGATTAATTTACAAACGAGAAAAAAGGACTATATAAAATCAGAGAGTTTTCACAAATAAAGATATAATGGTTTGTACAAAAGTCATACTGACAAAAATATTCCCTGGTTTTGGTATGTCACTATCACATATATTATGGTGTTAATTCAGTCTTCATCTCTATTGACAGTGAGAAATTACATCTTGTATCTTGACTTTTGAGTGTGACCGGGTTCTCCTATGGAGACGAAATCCTCTCCGTGAAACTGACCTGTTTCCATTAGGAAAGTAAAGACTCGAACAGTTGAACAACGGAGTGTCAACGGGAAAGAAACTCTCTCTTCGTACCTAATCGACACTATCTTAAACGGTGTGATGTTTAGTTCTTTTTATAGTCGTCGGTACCCCAAGAGACTCAGTCGTCCATAAAAAAACTTAATCGTCCGGACGAAGAGTAGAAATTGAAGGGATGAATGGACTGTCTCCGTCGTTTACAGTCGTTGCCCCCACAACACCCACGGACGCATCGACACCAACATTTTATCCTTAGAGGAGTCAATCCGAAAAAGGTACCGTCGGTTCGGGACCGGAGACGAGACTCAGTGTCGTGAAAAGGACTAAGTCTATTCGTCTCACTTCTACAGGGTCGACGCCTGAATAGATGTCTAAGGTGACTCTAGATCTCTCTCGGTCACGGGGGTAGTTGGTCCCTACGACACTTCCTCCCCTACCTCGGAAAAAGAGTCACTCCGGTGTCCACGGACCGGATGACACGACACACTCATACGAGGAGACCGAACAACTTCTCATCCCGAGTAACGTACTACGGAGTGGGTCTAAACACCGGTCTACCAAACTTCACAGACCTACCACTATGGTTGTCCCGGTAGTCGTCCTTAACCTATCATCTGTCCCGATCCCATAGACCACCGAGACTGGTACCTTCTTTTGAAAGTACATGGGGTTACTTGAACCCTATAAGATTCAAGTCCGTGAATCGATCCTTAGTTCTTTTATATTTGTCCAATCACACTACTTCTGTGATCGGAAACTTGAGTCTGTTAGATCCAAGTATAAGGTTGTGTTAATCATCCAACGAGACTCGTCCCAAAGAGTAGACATTTCACCCAACAAAATTCCTATCGCGAATCGTATCATAAACCGATGTTATTTTGCATCTGATATCCTATACAAACAAAAATTTGAAAACCCAACTGGTCTACCTTTTTAGGTTTACTTGAAAAACCGGTTGAGTTACGTATTATCCGGACCTCCATTCAGAACTGGGATTCTACCGACGATGTCGAGGTCTGTAGTTCAGACATAGGTTTTGTCCTTCTTCCTTTTCTTCGTTACGACGGAAGACAAGGAAAACGGTTCTTTCGTTATTGAAAGGATCTCGAGAACCATCGGAAGACGAAAACAAAGTAAGGTCTTGACATAGTATATCGGTGAATGTTATTCTTAAAATTAGAGAAATTTTTATTATCGTCCTTCGTAGACCAAGTTCTCATCTTCCTACACGTGAGTAGAGGAGGACCCTCTCGTGGTTTTAACGTTAATCGATAACTTGTTGGTAGTTGTCCTCCTACCACCTTGTTGTTGTTGTTTTTCTACGGGGTGTAGATTTCTGTTTCTTCGACTTGGTTCTACCATCCTTCCCACGTTAGTACTATTTTAGTTTAGGGTATGGACGGTCCACTCACTGGGTGTTAGTCCTCTTGTTATTATGGTCTCTTTAAGAGGGTGAGAACACTTTCAAGACTCGGAGTACAGTCCGAAGGGTCAGATATCTAGGTCGTTTCCATGGCTCTTAAGGGTCCCTTATACTGAAACTTCCGGTCACCTTAAATAAATAAATAAATAAATAAATAAAATTACTATACTTATAAATAACCCATGGAGTAGGACGAACCACTTAAGCTATCAGGTAATTTTTATACAAATTTTCCTTTGTAAAGACAGAAATGACTTATGACAAAATATTAATATCTTGAAGGTGTCCTGATGCCCCTTGTCTCTGAGGTCAGAACCTCCCGTGTTTGTTTTAGAAGTGTGGTTCTGGGTCCCCTTTCCTCGTCACTAGTATGTCCTCTGACTTAGTTTTGATGGACGATCACTACCTCCCAGAGAACACCTGTACACCCAGTCGTCACCGAGAAACACCTCTACCCGTAACCGTCGTCGTCAGGACCTTCCCCGGTGAACCGTATTCTGGAGAACCTCTAGCGGTAATTCGGGTATCTGGGGTCCTGACCTAGCGGAGTCCGTCTCGTTGATTATCTCTCACTCATGCTAGGGTCGGTAGTCGTCCAGTAACCTAATTTCAAAATGACTCGTACCGGGACGGGTGGTCTCATTCTGGGTCAAAAAGAGTAGTGGTCAGGAAGGATAGTCCTTCGAATCTGTTCGGAGAATTGGAGTAGGTGGTCTCCGTCTGTCTTCTTCGTTCTTCTTGGTGTCAGGGCGTTGTACGCACTCGTGATTCAACGAAGTCAGCACAGGTGTAGACGTTGGGATACCTGACATCTGACGGTCCGAGGAGACAGGTACTTTAAGAGGTCGTTCTTATGACCTCACCCAACGGCACACGAGGAGGTCCTCTAGAAGGACTCGATCCCTAGTTTTGGTACAGAGAACGTAAGTTCCGTCAGAGAACGTAACGTCCGTCTAAGAAATGGTGACTCGGTAGTCCCTTCGGAGTTCTCGTCGATCTTGGATTTGGTGTAGTACCTTTTAATTGGTTCTACTCTTTCGTCTCCCAAAACAGGGTCTATTTCCCTGTTCTATTCTGGGGTCTTTTTATTGGTACACTTCACCTCTATCCGTTGGAAGGTCTTTTTCTTAAGTCTTATTACTATCACTTCTACTAGGTCCTAGAGCCCTTTTGTTACTTGTTGTGTGATCTTCCTTATCCATCGTCTCATTGAATCCGTCTTCTTGCCTATTCACTGGACCTCCTGTCTTACCACCTTTAGTGGTGGTGTCTTGTCTTATATCTTTTTTCTTACTTATTTTCATTCTGTCGGATTCTCTGGAGACCCTGTTGTAATTTACGTGGTTGTAAGTGCACTATCCTCCGGGTCTTCCTCATCTCTCTCTCTTTCCTGGGTACTTTTATAAACTCCTTTATTATCCTATTTGAAGGGATTGTACCCTTTCCTTTATCAGTTGGTTCAGGTCCTTCGTGTCTCTCAGGGTACGTCCTATTTGGGTTCCTCCTTGTGTGGTTCTGTATAACATTAGTTTTACTACTTTTAATTTCTGTTTCTATTTTATAATTTTCGTTGTTCCCTTTTTACTGTTGTATGTTCCTTTGAGGGTATTTCAATAGTCGACTAAAGAGTTGTCTTTGAGATGTTCGGTCTTCCCTTACCACACTATGTAAATTTCACTACTTTCCCTTCTTAGATGTTGGTTCTTATGAGATGGATCGTTCTGAAAGTAAGTCTAAACTCCCTTTTTAGTTTTTGAAAGATCTGTTAGTTTCAATTCTCTGAAGTCATGGTGGTTTGGTCGAAATGTTGTTTACGATTTCCTTGAAGAGATCCCTCCTTTGTGTTCTCTTCCTTTTCTGTATGTGTTTTATTTGACGTTTGTTAATTCTTTTACTGTTATCCTAATATGCACACACGTAAGTACACTCAACGAAGTCAACACAGGTTGAGAAACACTGGGAAACTTGACTTGGGACGGTGTGAGGAGACAGGTACCCCAAGAGGCCCGTTCTTATGACCTTACCCAACGACACAGGAGGAGGTCCCCTAGAGGGGTTTGGTCTCGAGCTTGAGTCCAGACAATACAGATGGACGTAACCGTTCGTCCAAGAAATGGTGATCACGGAGGACCATTCGGGTCATCCTAGTACACACACGAATCAACGAGTCAGTACAGACTGAGAAACACTGGGGTACCTGACACCAGGTGGTACGAAGTGATAGTTACCCTAAGAGGTCCGTTCTTAGGACCTTCCCTAACGGTACGGGAGGAGGTCCCATAGAAGGGTAGGGTCCCTATCTTGGGTCCAAAGGACGTAACGTCCACTTAAGAAATGGTAGACTCGGTGGTCCCTTCGGGTCGTCTTAGTATAAGTAGATATTAATGGAATTGACATTTACCTAATTTACGTGGTTGGTTTTCTGTATCTGACCGACCCGTCTACTCTTGTACACATACATACGTAAAGGTGAATGTGTAGTGAGATTAATTGGGGACTTTAACATACATAAACAAAATATAATAATCCAATTAGTACAAAGGTAATACCGGACGCTAACATTAATAGAAAATAAAAAAC
This sequence comes from Capra ibex, assembly GCA_006410555.1. NCBI lineage: Eukaryota > Metazoa > Chordata > Mammalia > Artiodactyla > Bovidae > Capra > Capra ibex. The sequence continues at coordinate 73,764,406 of SJYO01020080.1, forward strand.
AGACCAATAACTAACACTTTTGACTATTTGTAGAAAACGATAACACTTTTTTTATTATCGTCCTCCTTTGTGATAAACTTCCCGAATGTGTGAATTTATTACACAAAGAATCCAATCCGGTTACACTCAATCTTGTCTGGGGGTCACGGGACTAAGTACTAAATAAATAAATAGTCAAAGACCCCCCTCTTCCCTTCTCTTTCCCTTTTATCAATGGCTCTCCGTTTATCGTCATTGGTAAAGTGACAGAGAGGGTGACAACGAGAAGTGGTAGAAGGATACCCTAAAGAGTTTCAAGGTTTAAGAGGAGATTTGGGTCTGGGACTTCCCTTACCAGAATACATCCGGTTCATGGCGATCATAAAAGACGTTATTTTAATCAGGAGAAATACATGGTTTTGCTATGGTCTCCTGATTTCAAATAAAATAATTCAGTGGTAACATGAATCAAGGATCCTCAGACCAAAATAAATGGAAGGAATTTACCCGAAGAAACGACGTCAGAAAGAAGGAAGACGTAAAGGTGCGAGGGAGTGTTCTACCGTGACTGACGGAACATCACCTACCTCCGGAACAAAACAAAGGAACCACGAAGACGGAGATTCTGATTGTCTGATTTCCAATCATCGTACACCACAGGGGTCAATTGGGGGACTGAAAGACCACAAACAAGAGTCACAATTGGTACTATATTCTTTTGAGATGGGTAGAAAGAGATCAATCCGTACTTATGGAAATTAAATTACGACATTTCTCGTTATAACGTATCCTTGGACCTTACAGTCCACGTACTTAGTTCCGTTTAACCTTCACCAGTTTGTTCTCTACCGTTCTCAATTGCAGCTATAAGATCCTTAGTCACTTGATTTTACCTGACCTTACCCACTTAAATTGAGTCTACTGGTAATATAGATGATGATGCCCGTCCTTAGGGAGTCTTCTTTACCTCATCGGTAGTACCAGTCGTTTTGTCAGGCTTTACGTCATGAACCTATGTTAGAGTTTTTGCTGTCTTACTAGAGACAAGCAAGCAGAGGTTCCGTTGGTAAGTTATAGTGCCATTAGGTTCAGATACGGGGTTGGTCATTGTGACTTCTTCAACTTCAACTTACCAAGATACTTCTGGATGTTCTGGAAAATCTTGATTGTGGGTTTTTTCTACAGGAAAAGTAATATCCCCTGACCTTACGTTTTCATCCTTCAGTTCTTTGTGGACCTCATTGTCCGTTTAAATCGGAACCTTACGTCTTACTTCGTCCCGTTTCTGATTATCTCAAAACGGTTCTTTTACGTGACCAGTATCGTTTGTGGGAGAAGGTTGTTGTGTTCTCTTCTGAGATGTGTACCTGTAGTAGTCTACCAGTTGTGGTTTTAGTCTAACTAATATAAGATACGTCGGTTTCTACCTCTTCAAGATATGTCAGTTGTTTTTGTTCTGGTCCTCGACTGCCACCGAGTCTAGTACTTTAGGAATAATGGTTTAAGTCTGAGTTTAACTTCTTTCATCCCCTTTGGCGATCTGGTAAGTCCATACTGGATTTAGTTTAGGGAATACTAATATGTCACCTTCACTCTTTATCTAAATTCCCGGATCTCTAGACTATCTATCTCACGGACTACTTGATACCTTACTCCAAGCACTGTAACATGTCCTCTGTCCCTAGTTCTGGTAGGGGTACCCTTTCTTTACGTTTTTTCGTTTTACCGACAGACCCCTCCGGAATGTTTATCGACACTTTTCTTCTCTTCGTTTTTCGTTTCCTCTTTTCCTTTCTATATTCGTAGACTTACGTCTCAAGGTTTCTTGTTGTTCTTCTCTATTCTTTCGGAAGAAGTCGTTAGTTACGTTTCTTTATCTCCTTTTGTTGTCTTACCCTTTCTGATCTCTAGAGAAGTTCTTTTAGTCTCTATGGTTCCCTTGTAAAGTACGTTTCTACCCGAGCTATTTCCTGTCTCTACCATACCTGGATTGTCTTCGTCTTCTATAATTCTTCGCCACCGTTCTTATGTGTCTTCTTGACATGTTTTTTCTAGAAGTGTTGGGTCTATTAGTGTTAACACACTAGTGAGTAGATCTCGGTCTGTAGGACCTTACACTTCAGTTCACCCGGAATCTTTCGTAGTGATACTTGTTTCGATCACCTCCACTACCTTAAGGTCAACTCGATAAAGTTTAGGACTTTCTACTACGACACTTTCACGACGTGAGTTATACGGTCGTTTAAACCTTTTGAGTCGTCACCGGCGTCCTGACCTTTTCCAGTCAAAAGGAAGGTTAGGGCTTCTTTCCGTTACGGTTTCTTACGAGTTTGATGGAGTGTTGACGTGAGTAGAGTGTACGATCATTTCATTACGAGTTTTAAGAGGTTCGGTCCGAAGTCGTTATGCACTTAACACTTGAAGGACTACAAGTTCGACCAAAAACTTATCCGTCTCCTTGGTCTCTAGTTTAACGGTCGTGGGTGACCTAGCACCTTTTTCGTTCTCTCAAGGTCTTTTTGTAGATAAAGACGAAATAACTGATACGGTTTTGGAAACTGACACACCTAGTGTTATTTGACTCCTTTTAAGACTTTCTCTACCCTTATCGTCTGGTGGATTGGACGGAGAACTTTTTAGACATACGTCCAGTCCTTCGTTGTCAATCTTGACCTGTACCTTGTTGTCTGACCAAGGTTTATC
>SJYO01020080.1:73767362-73790248 GCA_006410555.1 Capra ibex
GTCTGAAATAAAAAACCCCGAGGTTTTAGTGACGTCTACCACTGACGTCGGTACTTTAATTTTCTGCGAATGAAGAACCTTCTTTTCAATACGGGTTTGATCTATCATATAAGTTTTCGTCTCTATACTGAAACGGCTGATTCGAGACAGATCAGTTCCGATACCAAAAAGGTCACCAGTACATACCTACACTCTCAACCTGACACTTCTTCCGACTCGTGACTTAACTACGAAAACTTGACACCACAACCTCTTCTGAGAACTCTCACGGAACCTGACGTTCCCCTAGGTTGGTCAGGTAAGACTTCCTCTAGTTGGGACCCTAAAGAAACCTTCCTTACTACGACTTCGACTTTGAGGTCATGAAACCGGTGGAGTACGCTTCTCAACTGAGTAACCTTTTCTGAGACTACGACCCTCCCTAATCCCCGTCCTCCTCTTCCCCTGCTGTCTCCTACTCTACCGACCTACCGTAGTGACTGAGCTACCTGTAATCAGACTCAATTGAACCCTCAACCACTACCTGTCCCTCCGGACCGCACGACGTTAAGTACCCCAGCGTTTCTCAGCCCGTGCTGACTCGCTGACTTGACTTGACTTGGAAATTAAAATCAATTACTTTTCTAATTTAGTGCCTTTCCATATAGGAATACTTATAAAATGTCACAAAACCAAGGAACTTTACAAAATCGGTAAAAGAACCGTCTATAACAAATATGTTAATCATATCACAATTTTATGTAAGATTTAAATCGGAATGAGTTGTACATTGAAGAGAATTAAGTGTAAAGAGCGTTTGGGGAGACTAACACTTTGATCTTTCTTCTTCTTATATAAAATCAACTTTCGATTATCGTAGGAGTAGATCTAACAAAAGTCAGTTACATCGTTCCATCGAGTTAGAGGAACAGTTTGTGGATTAGAAGTCCAAAAAAAAAAAAAAAATTCACATGTCCTAATTAGTTCTCCGTAAAGGACCTCTACTGACCAGCAACTCTGTTTATAGTGTCTCACTAACCAGAGACCCTCGTGTTCTGAGTGCAATTGTTTTGCATGTTCTCTGAACACATCTTTTTGGTGTTACGACTGAATAAGAAAGGTACTATCTTTGTGAGTGCAAACGATCCATCGTGAAAGAGAGGGTACTTTGTTTGTATGTACCCTATAGTATCACATTAACCTTCTTAGGTCCACACCTAACTCTCGTCGTCTCACCCAACCTACTAGAATTACCGTGACGGTAATCTATCCGACCGTTGTACTGGACCTAAGAGGTGTCTCGTCCGGTCCTCAGAGAGAGGAATCCTCTCCACAGACGGAAACGAAGAAAGTCAGAGGGAAAGGACATTAAAGAAGTAACTAAGGTGTGGGAGTCATTAGTATGTCAGGAGCAATTTGGTGTGGTACGTGACTACTGAGAACGCAATCTATATGTTTTATCCACGTCAGTAAACATTAACCGAAGTGAACGCTCGAGGTAAGGTGACCTTCATCGGAGGGAGGTACCCGTGTCGTACCTTCCACGAGGGTCGTAAAGCCGAGTACAGGGAGACGGACCCCGTGTTCACGAGGTTCAAGGAATCAGGAATCACGGAATCGTCGAGTCAGTCAAAAAGTGTCAGGAAAAACCGGTTTTCGTTATGGACTGTCCAATTTGTTGAATTCAGATATACAGGACTGTTGAATCATCGATAAACTTTTTTTGTCTATGTGCATCAACTTTCTTTTTCAGTCTAAATTGAAAGTAAAAATCTCTTGGTGTCACTAGAGTTTGGAACCTTAGTCAGACCTATAGTGGTGAACGTAAAGGATAAAGTGTGACTAAAAGTATAATGTGAACGAAAATTGTGGTCGTCGGTGGTTTGGGAGTCAAGAGGTTTCTACATTACGGTAAGCTTTCTTATGACGTGTTAAATTACAACTTTAAGGTTTGATGGCGTTCGATCATCCTTCACACCGTAGACTGTCTACGGTTGATTACGACAAAAGGGGGATTTAAATTTTATGAGTACCGTGAAAACACTCAAGTGACACATAGGGACAAACCCTTAGTACCCCGACCTTGTATCAGAACACCCATGTAGATCGACGTTTCTCTAACCCTTTATATTAGATAGATCAGATTATCTAGTTACCTTGTTTCATCTTTCGGGTCTCTATTTAGGTGTGTGTATACCTGTGGAATAGAAACTGTTTCCTCCGTTCTTATATGTTACCTCATTTCTGTTAGAGAAATTGTTCACCACGACCCTTTTGACCAGTTGGTGAACATTTTCTTACTTTGATCTAGTGAAAGATAGTGGCATGTGTTTTTATTTGAGTTTTACCTAATTTCTAGATTTACATTCTAGTCTTTGATATTTTGAGGATCTCCTCTTGTATCCGTTTTGTGAGAGTCTGTATTTAGTGTCGTCCTAGGAGATACTAGGTGGAGGGTCTTAAGACCTTTATTTTCGTTTTTATTTGTTTACCCTAGATTAATTTTAATTTTCGAAGACATGTTGTTTCCTTTTATTTTCGTTCCACTTTTCTGTCGGAAGACTTACCCTCTTTTATTATCGTTGACTTTGTTGACTGTTTGTTGATTAGAGTTTTTATATGTTCGTTGANGGGGATTTAAATTTTATGAGTACCGTGAAAACACTCAAGTGACACATAGGGACAAACCCTTAGTACCCCGACCTTGTATCAGAACACCCATGTAGATCGACGTTTCTCTAACCCTTTATATTAGATAGATCAGATCACCGTAGACGAAATTATTTATTTTATAAATTTATGAATAAAATACGAAAACAAGAGTGTCCCTACAGAATATAGACAAATACTCAATAGGTTCCCGTCGACGGAACGTTCTTACACGAATTGTTACCCACGAATCAGTGAGTCAGGACAGGTTGAGAAACACTGGAGTACCTGACATCGGATGGTCCGAGGAGACAGGTACACCCCTAAGAGGTCCGTTCTTGTGACCTCACCCAACGGTAAGGGAAGAAGTCACCTAGAAGGGTTGGGTCCGTAACTTGGGACCAGAGGACTTAACGACCGTCTAAAAAATGGTAGACTCAGTGGTCCCTTCGGAACAGAACGTTCTTATATTGGTATTATTTCCAATGGTAAATACCTCGTGAATATATATTATTTATCAGACGATTTCACGAAAAGTATATACAAGAGTGAATTAGGAATGTTATGGAAAACTCCTTCCATATCCATTATAAGGATAATGTGTCTATGTATAAACGTATATTTTCCTTTCTTTCTTTTCAGCGAGTCAGCACAGGCTGAGAAACGCTGGGGTCCCTGTGGTCCGAGGAGGCAGGTACCCTAAAAGATCCGTTCTCATGACCTCACCCAACAGTAAAGGAAGAGGTCCCTTGAAGGACTGGGTCCCTAGCTTGGGTCCAGAGGGTGTAACATCTGTCTGCGAAATGGCAGACTCGGTGGTCCCTTCTATGTATAAAACGTACATTTTCCTTTGAAGACAAATTAATTGATAGAACGTATTTTAGTGTATCTTTAATTCTCCATTTCTTCTTGAACTTATTTCAACAGACTAAAATCTCGGTTGAGAAAGAGAAAAAGAGAAAAAACTAGTGTGACGTGTTGTACATCCTAGAATCAAGAGACTTATCCCTAATTTGGACACGGGGGACGTCATCTTCGTACCTTAGGATTGGTGACCTGACGGTCCCTTCAGGGATCTCGGTTGAGAGAATTGGAGGTATGTGAAAATGTAAACTATAAACGACTTCCTTTCAATACCGGTTACATCTGTCGTATAATTTTTCCAGTTGTTTCCAGACAGATCAGTTCCGATACCAAAAAGGTCATCAGTACATACCTACACTCTCAACCTGATGTTTCTTTCGACTCGTCACTTCTTGACTACGAAAACTTGACACCACAACCTCTTCTGAGAACTCTCAGGGAACCTGACGTTCCTCTAGGTTGGTCAGGTAGGATTTCTTCTAGTCAGGACCTACAAATAACCTTCCTGACTACAACTTCGACTTTGAGGTTATGAAACCGATGTACTACGTTTGTGGACTGAGTAAACTTTTCTGGGACTACTACCCTTTCTAACTTCCACCCTCCTCTTCCCCTGTTGTCTCCTACTCTACCAACCTACCGTAGTGACTGAGTTACCTGTACTCAAACCCATTTAAGACCCTCAACCACTACCTGTCCCTCCAGACCGCACGACACCAAGTACCTCAACGTTTCTCAACCTGTGTTGACTCTCTGACTTGACTTGACTTGATGTATTTACTTCTCGTTATAATACATAAACACAACCGTAATAAATGATAAGACGGATATGCTTTTATTTAGTCACAACAGAAAATATATCATTGATAGAAGTTTCCTAATTTTTTTAACTTAAGAGTGTTGTGGGGACTTGTTCGAACCTCTCCGAACAAACTTTATTAAGTCACAGTTGAAAGGGTGAAGGACGAGATTTTATTATGTCTGTTTTTTCCCCCTCTGGCTACGTGTAGAGTTCCACTATAATCGGACTCAGGAAATGAACGTCTCCATTTGTAAAACTTTTGTAAACTTTTGTAAAACAATTGTAGAACTGATGGGTAAAAACAACGTCCTCCGGCTCCCTTTCTACCACGGGGGTAGTAGTGAAAAGGTCTCAAACACCCCAAGTTCGTGTAGGGTCTACTTCTGAAGGACTTACAGTACTGGATGGATTGATCACAGGGGTCCACTCGACTTGTGTCATGAGACGACGGAAGGAACAGTGACCCAAATAGGACTTAAAGGGTACACCATCATGACCCGACCCTACCCTAGAAGGTATTCGGGTCGAGTGTGACGACACAATACCGGTTAAAGTGAATAGGTAGTCAGTTTTGTTCCCTACACCTTTCTCTGATCTTTTGTTTCAATGTACTTGTAGTCAAAATAATACCACACATGAATACTTCACGAATTATTTGTAACAATTCACTTACTTTTTAACTAATCGATTGCGACTCAAACAAGGAAGTCCAAGTAACGACATCTAATTCCACTAGGACCAAAGGACCCCGGACAACAGATTCTGTGGACCGACGACGAGTCCTCCGAGTTCGGTTCAATCCTCAGTGAAGTAAATAAAGAGGATTTATTCCTTAAATTCCCATCTAAAATATTGATAGTAACAGTCTACCTCTTCAGTGTCTCGTTCCTTTGATTTTCAGGTCTTTAATTTTGACACGGATATCGACTCTAGCTTTGTCTCTATAAAACCCCGTAGACGATGAAAATGGGAGAACCCGGATCCAGAGTGTATAAATACGGTGATTCAGTTATTTATCGGTCCAGAGGATCCCTACCTTACACCCTGTCTCAAGTATAACCACTGTTTATAAAGTGTCTGTCTCCACCTCGACTGACACCTCAGGTTTGAGGGACCCCTCGTCTGAATCGGGTATTTCCGGAATGGGAGGTACCCAGACACAACGAATACTATGACAGACAATGAATTTACGAAACACCAATCCTCAAATGTGTTGTCGGTCCCCACACGACAAAACGAACGAAAGGTAGACGGAGTACACTAAATCTCCATTTGAGACACTAATTTTCAGGTGGACCTCGGACTAGGGTGGACGTCTCTAATCCTTCAATTAATCAAACGAAATTGGTTTGGGTGAGATTCTCTCTAAAAAAACCAAAAAAATGGGAAGAAAGAAGGAGTCTCTTTCGATACCTAAATAAAAATCACGTAAAGAAGTTTCCAGTCACGAATTTAATATAAAATGGAATAAGAAATAGAGACTAGGTTCTCACAACATCTGTAATATATCTGTCCTCTCCTAAATCTGAAACAACCAAACTCTCTTCCTACGACATGTAGAGACCCGAAACGAATGTACCAAGAGAGACGTCCTGGTGGAGACGGTAGGAAGACCCGGACCGACTGAGAACGTTTTAGTAGTCGGGAGTCAGACTAGAGTGAAAAAGTACCTTTGAACGGAACTGGGTTTAAGACGAGAGTGTCTGATAAAGGTGTCTGAGACATAAAGGTGTCATGGGGAACATATTACGATACCATATACTTTTAATAAAGACGAAGAGGATAATCTGACACTTGATGAGTTCTTATTCCCGGTTACGAAGAAAAGAAAAAAAGGGAAGATCAGGTCGTGTACCATCCAAGAGTTCTTCATTACAACCACTTTAAAGGTCAAGACTAGATCAAGTAAAGTTAGTTTCCCACAAACAATATACCGCTCTTCGTCCTGTGACTCTCTCTCTCCCCTTGGGTTGAAGAGTGAGGACGGAAAAGGAGGGCCTCAATATCCCTCAACTTGAACCAGAGGGAGAAACCGAGTTAACGGAAGGTCTTGTAACTGGATAGTCAAATCGTTGAAGACACTCCTCGTCGTACGTTCTCCCACTCGTCCCTCCACCCATTGTCTATCTTCCCGGAGAAGGGATAATAGTAATATAACGAAATTTGAATGTTAGATTAACATGGATGAGTCACCTACCTCAGTATACGATTTAATTTACCCCCGTAAAAGTATAATATAAACGTCGGAAAGGACTCGGCGGTGTGACTCCTGCTCTGTAACTCACGGCGTACTGGGTTACACCTCCCTTTCGTAATTCCCCATCTTTGGGGTAGCGTTTCGTTTTTTTTTTTTTTTTTTTTTCTTTTTAGTTCTCCGATGAGAAATCCGGATTAAATGGAAAAGACGAGACACGAGCACGTATTAAAGAACATTTTAACCATCGTAAAAGGAAAGGATCTTACGTCAAACAGAGAACTCTTTCTCATCGACTGGTCAATAAGGAGAAAGGAAGAAGGACCGTAAACAAGTATGATCGAGTGACGGGGTGGGGAACAAGGAAAGTTGTATTTTGTCTCTGTTACTCATTCTTCCGAACTTTCCTCTTAAACTGGACTTGAAACAAAGGATCAACGGTAAAGTCCAAGGTTTCTTACTTTGGTGAGAACAAGGAAAAATACTAAGGATAAACAGTGTCAAACGTAGAAGGATTTACAATGTTACCAATGGTCTGTGGTCTTGAAAAGGGTCCAACGTGTTACCAAATATCCGTCCACCGTACTGTATGTTGTTCCTTACATCCGTGTTGACTACGTGATCCTCTCCTCTTTCTGTCCTACGAGTCCCGTTCCTTTCCTCTCGAGACACGGAATTTAATTACTCCTAGAGAGTAACACCAGCCCAACCCACTCACGACTTTCAGAAGGGTGTCGAGCAAAAAATAGTCTAGAAACGACTCACGGTAGTCACACATCTCTCCATACAATCCACGGTACTTCCTGGTGTTCTGGTATGTTGTTATAGAACTTAGAGTGTACTGAGACAACAATACTATAAGACACTTTATACATTTCTTTTACGATATTCTCGAGTCTTCTCTCTTCTTCGTGAAATCTGTCCTTTTTTGTTCCTTTCGAAGTCCTCACTTCACCGGAACTGCCTACCTACTCTAAAGGTGTATATCTAGTCTCTCCCTGTAAAGTCTCTCTCTCTTGTCCTACCACAAATTATTGAAACCTGTGTCGAGTTTGGACCTAACTTTAGGTCTAAGATACCAACGATCGACACACTAGACCCCGTTCACTGAACCGAAGATAAAGGTTGGGGGGGTGGGGGCGGGGGGCGGTGACCTAAACTTCAAAATTTATCTCGAACAAATCCCTTAATGTTTGATAACTCCAACAGGTATTGTCCCACTCCTAGGAAAAGTCTATCATCACTCTTTACCCTAGACCTATCTATCAACCCTTGTTTGACCCGTTCCACAAAAGGTGGTTCAATTCTTCGAATCCGTGTCACTCGTTCTGGTCTGGTGACCTGTAAGACTCCTTCTTTTTTACCGTTGGTCTACTTTCACCACCACCACACGTCCTACCCGGTCTTCCTCCCCTCCTTCTCTCCCTCCCTCTGGTCAATCCCCTAAGAAGGGACAACAACAAGTGCAGACTGAGAAACACTGGGGTACCTCACGTCGTGCGACCCGAAGAGACAGGAAGTGATAGAGGACCTCAAACGAGTTTGAGTACCAATAACTGAACCATTACGGTAGGTTGGTAGAGTAGGAGACAGTGGGGGAAAAGAAGGACCGAAGTTAGAAAGGGTCGTAGTCCCCGAAAAGATTACTCAACCGACAAACGTAGTCCACCGGTTTCATAACCTCGAAATCGAAGTCGTAGTCAGTAAGGTTACTTATAAGTCCCAACTAAAAGAAATCCTGACTGACCAAACTGGAAAAACGACAAGTTCCCTGAGAGTTCTTAGAAGAGATCGTGGTGTCGAGTTTTCGTAGTTAAGAAACCGTGAGTCGGAAGAAACACCAGGTCGAGAGTATAGGTGTGTACTGATGACCTTATCCACGTTTCACTTCTCCCCCACTCGACGGACTCCCGTTCTCCTGATCTATCTTCCCCTACCTACCTTCGTCGTCTGTGACCCCTGACCACCTCCCCCCTTCCTTCTCACTCCTTGGTCGGCACTAGGAATCGAACTCCTTAAGATAAGTGTCAGTCTAGAAATACGAAAATGTACAGACGACGACGACGATTCAGTGAAGTCAGCACAGGCTGAGACACGCTGGGGTATCTACCGCCGGATGGTCCGAAGAGGTAGGGACCCTAAGAGGTCCGTTCTTGTGACCTCACCCAACGGTAAAACTCCAGAGTAAAATTTGTACGGAAGTCACCGATGTCTCACCAAACTTTTCCGTAATCATTGTATAAGACTCCGTGTCTTTACCAGTTGAAAAATTTTTAAATTTAACGAAAAGATTTTTAGCATAAACATATTGATTCGTATGTAAAAATAATGGGATAAGGAGATAAACCAAAGATACAAAATGAGTGTCAATACACAAGTAATGAACTCTCCCGAACCTCTTCAATGAAAATAATCTTTCTTTGTTCTCGGTATAAAGTATTGACACTTAAAATACTAATAGATGATAAAGATATTCAGAAAAAGATATTACTTAGACAACTCTTCGGATAAATTCAAACTTTTTAAGAAGGTACAGGTAAAAGGAGGGTTTCTCAGACTACTTATCAGGAACTCTTCTGAGTATAGGAGAAAATACTATACTATAAGATACTAAGAGAGTATCTTACGACAGACTGTAAAGATGAAACCCTCCTCCCCTCCTCCTGTCGTAATAATAAACCGGACACTTAAGATTTGTCTGAACGAGGAAACATAGTTTTCTGACTTACCCTAACATTGTTAGACAGTCGAAATTTTTGGTCGGAATAGTCTCTTCACTCAAACTAGACTCGAAGAATGATAATACTTCCGTTACCTTTTTCGGGGACTAAAATTCATCAAAATTTATGATATTTATCCTTTTCACGACGAAACTAACTCATCGATTCCGTTCTACGCAACAAAGGACCAGACCGACACCTTAACGAGGGGATTTAGTCCTTTTACCTTAGTAAGTAAACTGAAGATCCTATCTTCAAGTCTCACCCCTCAGAATAACCCGACATCAGAACATGTTCTACCTACTTAAACGAAGTCTTGGGAGACCTTCCTATGGAACTCTCTGGTCTGGAATCCGTGTGTTCACTCCGAGTTTTAATCTCGTGTAGGGCATCTGAATATTTATTTACAAACTACAACCGTTCATTCAGAATATACGATCCTCATAAACTTACCTAATATAATCTCCTATCCTTTTTTTAAATTATACGGTATAAGGACAAGAAGAGATACATTCTTGGTCCCTCAGATTGTAAAGAGGGATCATCTTATTGAATCACACATATTCTGTAAACAATAAAACGAATCCACTAACAAAATCTTATGACGTGATATAAGACGGAAAAACAGTAGGACACTCCATCCCCGAGTTAAAGAAAAAAGACTATTAAGTCCAAAAAAATCTGTAAGTTTTGTATCGGAGAACGAACATAAGTATCCAAGATTATCTCTTCCTTTACCGTTGGGTGAGGTCATGAGAACGGATCTTTTAAGGTACCGACCTCCTCGGACCACCCGATGTCAGGTACCCCAACGTTTCTCAGCCTGTGTTGACTCGCTGAAGTGAAGTTACTAACATTTATAGACCTCAGAAAAGAATGAGTCACCATAATAACTAATATTTTGTCTATTAACGAGATCGAAACACTTTTTAACAGAACCATAAAACTATCACTAACATAACTTAGACATCTTACGGAACCCATCAAACCAGTGACAGTACTATGATTAAGAAAATTAGGTAATTGAACCATATAGAAAGGTAAACAAACATAACAGAAGTTGAAGAAAGTAGTTCCAGTATTAAAAGGGTCATGTCTCGGAAATTGATGAAAAAATTTTTTAATAAATAAATAAATAAATAAAATTAACCTCCGATTAATGAAATGTTATAATATCACCAAAACGGTATACTACTGTACTTAGTCGGTACCCACATATACACAAGGGGTAGGACTTGGGGGGAGGGTGGAGGGAGAGGTAGGGTAGGGAGTCCCAGTAGGGTCCCTGGGGCTCGTGGAACAGAGTACGTAGCTTGGACATGACCGTTAGACAAAGTGTATACTATTATACGTACAAAGTTACGATAAGAGAGTTTAGTAGGGTGGGAGTGGAAAAGGGTGTCTCAGGTTTTCTGACAAGAAATGTAGACACAGAGAAAACGACAGAACGTATATCCCAATAGTAATGGTAGAAAGATTTAAGGTATATATAGACGATCATATGACATAACCACAAAAAGAAAGACTGAATGAAGTGAGACATATTGTCCGAGGTCAAAGTAGGTGGAGTAATCTTGACTAAATTCACGTAAGAAAAATTACCGACTTATTATAAGGTAACACATATACATACTGTTGAAAGAATAGGTAAGTAGACGACTACCTGTAGATCCAACGAAGGTACAGGACCGACAACATTTGTCACGACACTACTTGTGACTCCATGTGCACAGAGAAAGTTAAGACCAAAGGAACCACACATACGGGTCGTCACCCTAACGACCCAGCATACCGTCAAGATAAAGGTCAAAAAATTCCTTAGAGGTGTGACAAGAAGTATCACCGACACGATGACGACGATTCAGCGAAGTCAGTACAGACTGAGACACTCTGGGGTATCTGCCGTCGGGTGGTCCGAGGGGGCAGGGACTCTAAGAGGTCCGTTCTTGTGACCTCACCCAACGGTAAAGGAAGAGGTTACGTACTTTCACTTTTCACTTTCACTTCAGCGAGTCAGTACAGGCTGGGAATCGCTGGGGTACCTGACGTCGGATGGTCCGAGGAGGCAGGTACCCTAAAAGGTCCGTTCTCATGACCTCACCCCACGGTAACGGAAGAGGTTATCACCGACATGAGTAAACGAAAGGGTGGTTGTCACACTCTCCCAAGGGAAAAGAGACGTGGGAGAGGTCGTAAATAACAAACATCTGAAAAACTATCGGGGATAAGACTGACCGTACTCTACCATGGAGTACCACCAAAACTAAACGTAAAGAGACTATTACTCACTACAACTCGTAAAAAAGCACACAAACAATCGGTAGACATACAGAAGAAACCTCTTTACAGACAAATCAAGAAACCGGGTAAAAAACTAACCCAGCAAATAAAAAGATCTTAACTCGACGTCCTCGACGAAGATATAAAAACTCTAATTAAGAAACAGTCAACGAAGCAAACGATAATAAAAGAGAGTAAGACTTCCGACAGAAAAGTGGAACGAATATCAAAGGAAACAACATGTTTTCGAAAATTCAAATTAATCCAGGGTAAATAAAAACGAAAATAAAGGTAATGAGACCCTCCACCCAGTATCTCCTAGGACGACACTAAATACCGTCTCTCACAAAACCGATACAAAAGAAGATCCTCAAAATATCAAAGACCAGAATGTAAATCTAGAAATTAAGTAAAACTCAAATAAAAACACATACCAGGGAAATTGAGGAATCAATCTAAATACGGATCTAAAAAAAAAACTACGTTAATATTTACTCTAACAAAGGATTAAAGATAAAGACCATCAAACACAATTACATGTCTTTACGTTGTCTAAAGACTTATAAGTAAAACATAGGGCGTTGAAATGACTTAAGTAACTACTCCGGGCAATCAAAAGACCACCGTAGAAATCCTAAAAGATACATATCATAGTACAGTAGACGTTTGTCTCAAAATGAAGAAGGAAAGGTTAAACCTAAGAAAATTAAAAGGGACGACAGAATAACGACTCCGATCCTGAAGGTTATAATACAACTTATTTTCACCGTTCTCACTCAAGAACAGAACAAGGACTAGAATCTTCCTTTACGTAATCTGAAATGTACCAACTCGTACCACAATCGAGACCCGAAATAACTTAAAAAAATTTTTAACTTCATCTCAATGTCCCGATACGACCACTGAATCTGGTATTTCTTAGACGGACGTTACGTCTTGTCCAAGTTAGGGATCTAACCCTTCTAGGGGACCTCTTCCATTACCGATGGGTGAGATCATAAAAACAGACCTCTTAATATACATGTCTCCTCGGACTACCCGATGTCAGGTACAGCTTTACTCATCCTATGTTGACTCGTTGATTGTGAAATGAAACGAAGAGAACTAAATGTTGCAACACAATGAAAGTCCACATGTTGTTTCACTAATACACACACACACACACACATAGAGAAAAGAAAAAGTCTAAGAAAAGGTAATATCCAATAATGTTTTATAACTGATATCAAGGGACACGATAGGTCATCCGTAGATAACCAATAGATAAAATATATACCATCACATAGATACACTCTACTCACGTTAACACGCCATCAAACTCGTAAGAAAACGTAACGGAAAGAAACCTTAACCTTACTTTTGACTGGCAAAGGTCAGGACACTGGTGACGACTCAAAAGGTTTAAACGATCATATAACTCACGTCGTGAAAGTGTCGTAATAGAAAGTCCTAAACTTTGTCGAGTTGACCTTAAGATAGTAGAGGTGATCGAAACAAGTATCACTACGAAAGATTCCGGGTGAACTGAAGTGTAAGGTTCTACAGACCGAGATCTAATCACTAGTATAGTAGCACTAATAGACCCAGCACTTCTAGAAAAAACATATCAAGACACATAAGAACGGTGGCGAAGAATTATAGAAGACGAAGACAATCCAGGTATGGTAGAGACAGGAAATAGCTCGGGTAGAAACGTACGTTACAAGGGAACCATAGAGATTAAAAGAACTTCTCTAGAGATCAGAAAGGGTAAGACAACAAAAGGAGATAAAGAAACGTAACTAACGACTTCTTCCGAAAGAATAGAGAAGAACGATAAGAAACCTTGAGACGTAAGTCTACGAATATAGAAAGGAAAAGAGGAAACGAAAAACGAAGAGAAGAAAAGTGTCGATAAACATTCCGGAGGGGTCTGTCGGTAAAACGAAAAAACGTAAAGAAAGGGTGCCCCTACCAGAACTAGGGACAGAGGACATGTTACAGTGCTTGGAGTAAGGTATCAAGTAGTCCGTGAGATAGATAGTCTAGAGATCCGGGAATTTAGATAAAGAGTGAAGGTGACATATTAGTATTCCCTAAACTAAATCCAGTATGGACTTACCAGATCGCCAAAGGGGATGAAAGAAGTTAAACTCAGACTTAAACCATTATTCCTAAAGTACTAGACTCGGTGGCAGTCGAGGACCAGAACAAAAACAACTGACATATCTCGAAGAGGTAGAAACCGACGTTTCTTATATTAGTTAGACTAAAACCACAACTGGTAGACCACTACAGGTACACATCTCAGAAGAGAACACAACAACCTTCTCCCACAAACGATACTGGTCACGTAAAAGAACCGTTTTGAGATAATCAGAAACGGGACGAAGTAAGACGTAAGGTTCCGGTTTAAACGGACAATGAGGTCCACAAAGAACTGAAGGATGAAAACGTAAGGTCAGGGGATATTACTTTTCCTGTAGAAAAAACCCACAATCAAGATTTTCCAGAACATCCAGAAGTATTTTGGTAAGTCGAAGAAGTCGTAATGACCAACCCCGTATCTGAACCTATTGACACTATAACTTACCAAACGGAACCTCTACTTGTCTCTAGTAAGACAGCAAAAACTCTAACGTAGGTTCATGATGTAAAACCTGAGAACAACTGGTACTACCGATGAGGTAAAGAAGACTCCCTAAGGACGGGCATCATCATCTATATTACCAGTAGACTCAATTTAAGTGGGTAAGGTCAGGTAAAATCAAGTGACTAAGGATCTTACAGCTGCAAGTGGGAACGGTAGAGAACGTACTGGTGAAGGTTAAACGGAACTAAGTACCTGGACTGTAAGTTCCAAGGATACGTTATAACGAGAAATGTCGTAACCTAGAACGAAAGATAGTGGTCAGTGTAGGTGTTCAACCATAACAAAAACGAAACCGAGGTAGGGAAGTAAGAAAGACCTCAATAAAGATGTGACTAGAGGTCATCGTATAACCCGTGGATTACTGGACCCCTCAAGGAGAAAACCATAGGATAGTAAAACGGAAAAGTATGACAAGTACCCCAAGAGTTCCGTTCTTGTAACTTCACCGAAAGGTAAGGGAAGAGGTCACCTAGTGTAAGACAGTCTGGAGAGATGGTACTGGGCGGGTAGAACCCAACGGGGCGTCCGTTCCGAACCAAAGTAACTCAATCTGTTCCGACACCAGGATCACACTAATCTAACTGATCAAAAGACACTCATACCAAAGTCACACAGAGGGGAGACTACGGGAGAACGTTGTGGATGGTAGAATGAACCCAAAGAGAATGGAACCCGCACCCCATATAGAAGTGTGGACGAGGTCGTTTCGCATCGGCGACGAGGAATGGAACCGGCTCACAATAGAGGAATGGCGGCGACAAGGACTGGAAGTTGCACCCTATCGAGGAGATCCGGGAGGACACGGACGCGTCGTTGGCGAGGAGGCCAACGAGGAGGGTCGACGGTGGGGACCGGAGGTCGCGCTCCACCGAAGAGGGCCGGTGGTGACCGGAGCCTACGCCCCATCGAGGAGAGTCGGCGGCGAGAACTGGAGCCTGCGTCCTACAGAGGAGGACCGGCGGTGACTGGAACCTGCGTCCCATCGAGGAGACCCGGCGGACGCGAGTCACGCGGCCGACCGTCTTACGAGTTGATGGCGTGTTAACGTGAGTAGAGTGTACGATCATGTCATTACGAGTTTTAAGAGGTTCGGTCCGAAGTCGTTATGTACTTGGCACTTGAGGGACTACAAGTTCGACCAAAATCTTTTCCGTCTCCTTGGTCTCTAGTTTAACGGTTGTAGACGACCTAGTACCTTTTTCGTTCTCTCAAGGTCTTTTTGTAGATAAAGACGAAATAACTGATACGGTTTCGGAAACTGACACACCTAGTGTTATTTGACACCTTTTAAGACTTTCTTTACCCTTATGGTCTGGTGGATTGGACGGAGAACTCTTTAGACATACGTCCAGTCCTTCGTTGTCAATCTTGACCTGTACCTTGTTGTCTGACCAAGGTTTATCCTTTTCCTCACGCAGTTCCGACATATAACAGTGGGACGAATAAATTGAATATACGTCTCATGTAGTACTCTTTGCGACCTGACCTTCTTTGTGTTCGACCTTATTTTTAACGGACCTCTTTATAGTTATTGGAGTCTATACGTCTACTGTGCGGGGGAATACCGTCTTTCACTTCTCCTTGATTTTTCGGAGAACTACTTTCACTTTCTCCTCTCACTTTTTCAACCGAATTTCGAGTTGTAAGTCTTTTGCTTCTAGTACCGTAGACCAGGGTAGTGAGGTACCCTTTATCTACCCCTTTGTCACCTTTGTCACAGTCTGAAATAAAAACCCCCGAGGTTTTAGTGACTTCTACCACAGACGTCGGTACTTTAATTTTCTACGAATGAGGAACCTTCTTTTCAATACTGGTTGGATCTATCATATAAGTTTTCGTCTCTGTAATTAAACGACTGATTCGAGACAGATCAGTTCCGATACCAAAAAGGTCATCAGTACATACCTACACTCTCAACCTGACACTTCTTCCGACTCGCGGTTTCTTGACTACGAAAACTTGACACCACAACCTCTTCTGAGAACTCTCAGGGAACCTGACGTTCCTCTAGGTTAGTCAGGTAGGATTTCCTCTAGTTAGGACCCACAAGAAACCTTCCTGACTACGACTTCGACTTTGAGGTTATGAAACCGGTGGAGTACGCTTCTCAACTGAGTAACCTTTTCTGAGACTACGACCCTCCCTAACCCCGTTCTCCTCTTCCCCTGCTGTCTCCTACTCTACCGACCTACCGTAGTGGCTGAGTTACCTGTACTCAGACTCACTTGAGGCCCTCAACCACTACCTGTCCCTCCGGACCGCACGACGCTAAGTACCCCAGCGTTTCTAAACCTGTGCTGACTCGCTGACTTGACTTCACATAGATACAACCCCGAAGGGTCCACTGAGTCACCATTTCTTAGGAGGTCGGTTACGTTCCTCTACGTCCTCAAGTCAGGGACTCAGTCCTTCTAGGGGACCACCTTCTTTACCGTTGGGTGAGGTCATAAGAACGGACCTCTTAGAGTACCTGTCTTCTTGGACTACATGACGTCAGGCATCCCAGTGTTTGTCAGTCTGTACTGACTCACTGACTCGTACGTGTGCGTACATACAATTAGGGTGTGAGGGTTAAATAGGGGGGCGGGGAAAGGGAAAACCATTAGTATTCAAACAAAAGACACATACACTCAGATAAAGACAAAATATTTATTCAAGTAGACATATTTAAAAAAAAAATCTAAGGTGTATACTCACTATATACTCTAAACAGAAAGAAACAGACCAAATGAAACGAATCATACTATTAAGATCCAGACAAGTATAACGATGTAATAAAGTAAGAAAGAATATCGATTTATTATAAGATAACACATATATGTAGAGTAGAAGAAATAGGTAAGTAGACAACTATCCGTAAATCCAATGGAGGGTAGAACCGATAAGATTTCTTATGAAGTCACTTGTGACCCCGAGTACAGAGAAAGGTTCAATACCAAAAGACGTCCATAAACGGGTCCTCACCCTAACGTTCTAGCATACTATTGAGATCAATACAGTTTCATACAGGGAAAATATTAGGGAAATACAGGGGAAATATTGAAACAACTCTCAGAAAAACTTTAGTATTTACCTACAAGTTGAAACAGTTTTTGTAAAAGACTTAGATAACTTTACTAGTATACTGAAAATAAGAAATTAAACAATTATACGGTATAATTATAAGAATAATAACTAAGTTAAAACGGTGACCATTAACCATACTTTATAAAAAAATAACAAGTCGGAACCCTCTAATATGTCAAGATCCTTAAACAGGTAAATAAGATCCAACAGGAAACAGGTGACTAACTGAAAACCCATAATTTAGTAAAAACACAAGTACCCTATTTCGGGTGAACTGACATCACATACTAAGGAAACAATATAACAACTTAAACCAAACGATTATAAAACAACCTACTAAAAACGTAGATACAAACAGTGACTATAATCGGATATTAAACGAAAAAACTACTATAGAAACAAAACCATAGTCCCACTACGGTCGGAGTATCTTACTCAATCCTTCACATGGAAGGACCCGTTAAAAAAGCTTATTAAACTCTTCCTATCCACAATTGAGAAGAGATTTACAGACTATCTTAAGTGGACACTTCACTAGACCAGGACCTGAACCAAAAGACCCTTAAAATGAATAATAACTAAGTCAAAATAATGACCATTAACCAGACAAGTATGAAGACAAAGAAGTAACAAGTCAGAACCCTCTAACATGTCAAGATCCTCAAACAGATACAAAAGATCCAACAGGTAAAATAACCGTATATGAACAAGTATCATTAACGAATACTAGTAAATACAATACAAAGTCACCATAGCCAATATTGTAGAAAAGTAAATACTGAAATAATTATATCTAACAGACAAAAAAAGAACTACTCAAACCGATTTCCAAGTAGTTAAACCAAAAGATTTTAACCATACATTTGTGGTTTCTGGGGTATATCGGTTTTATTAGAATTCTTTCTTCTTGTTTCGACTTCCCTAATATGTGTGACCAAAGTTTGATATGACGTTTCGATATCATTAGTTTCGTCATATTATGTCCGTGTTTTGTCTTTGTATCTAGTTACTATGTCTTATCTCTAGGGTCTTTACTCGGATGTAAGTTTATCCGTTAATTAAATACTGTTTCTTCCGTTTTTATATGTTGCCTCTTTTCTGTCGGAGAATTTGTTCACTACGACCTTTATGACCTATCGATGTACGTTTTCTTAGTTCAACCTGATGAGAGAGTGTGGTGTGTGTTTATTTAAGTTTTACCTAATTTCTACATTTACATTCTGGACTTTGGTATTTTGAGGATCTTCTTTTGTATCCAATATATAAGAAACTGTACCATAAACATTAAAAAAAACCTATACAGAGACGTCCGTTCTCTTTGATCAAGTCAGTGAATCAACACAGACTAACAAACTCTGGGGTACTTGGTGTCGTACGGTCCGGAGGGACAGGTAGTGGTTGAGGACCTCAAATGAGTTTGAGTACAGGTAACTCAGTCACTACGGTAGGTTGGTAGAGTAGGAGACAGTAGGGGAAGAGAAGGACGGGGGTTAGGGAGGGTCGTAGTCCCAGAAAAGTTTACTCAGTCGAGAAGTGTAGTACACCGGTTTCATGACCTCAAAGTCGAAGTTATAGTCAGGAAGGTTACTTATGGGTCCTGACTAGAGGAAATCCTACCTGACCAACCTAGAGGAACGTCAGGTTCCCTGAGAGTTCTCAGAAGAGGTTGTGGTGTCAAGTTTTCGTAGTTAAGAAGTCGTGAGTCGAAAGAAATATCAAGTTGAGAGTGTAGGTATGTATTGATGACCTTTTTGGTATCGGAACTGATCTGTCTGGAAACAACCGTTTCATTGCAGAAACGAAAAATTATACGACAGATCCAACCAGTATTGAAAGGAAGGTTCCTCGTTCGTAGAAAATTAAAGTACCGACGTTAGTGGTAGACGTCACTAAAACCTCGGGGGGTTTTATTTCAGTCGGTGACAAAGGTGACAAAGGGGTAGATAAACGGTACCTCACTACCCTGGTCTACGGTACTAAGAATCGAAAGACTTACAACTCGAAATTCGGTTGAAAAAGTGAGAGGAGAAAGTGAAAGTAGTTCTCTTTGATTTCGTTTTTATTTATTGACCTAGACATAGTTTGATTTTTGGAAAAACGGATCGTTTCCTTTTATAAGTACAGTTATTTTGTTTTTCAGGTGAATGACTTACCTTTTTCTATAAACGTTTACTATATAAACTATTCCCTAATTATAGGTTTTATATGTTTCTTACATACGTTAGATTGTAGTCTTTGTTTGTCCCCCAACTAGGGCTCTTGCAACTCGTATACTTTTAAGAGGATACGAGTTCAGCGAATACGTTTCACCATGTCATGTCAGTCGACAGGTATAGGTGTCTACACCTCGGATGTCTATACCTCCCGGTTAACATGGACAACTAAAGTGATGATACATAAGTGTAACAAGAAATGAGAGTCGGAAATTCAAGAAGATGGATATAAGATGAAAAGTAATGATCCTTAATATTACATAAAATGTGTAATGATATTTACAAAAAGAAAAACTAATATCCAACTAGGATTTATTGTCTTTAGTCACCTTACGTAAATATATACATTATACTAACCTGGAGACCTTACTCTCTACATTAGGATTTAGGAATTTGGACACAGTGAGTTTCCTCTCACGATATTTACAATACCATTTTATCCAAGAGAAAAGAGTATGAGGTACCCAACGAGTTTTAGTACGGTGTCAAATTAAATAAAGTCTGAACCTGTTACTGAAAAATACATGGAAAAGGGGATCGTAAAAATTAACGGAAACAAAAAAAAGAACAAATATCGTACCGTACATAGAAATAATATAATAATTGTAGAATATCTAAGAAATAGTATCTTAAGTAGATTACGTATGTAAAAGAAGAACCTCTATAAGAAAGTTCGGAGAGACTCGATAAGTATTATGTCGGACCAACGACACATTTGGACGACGTTCAACAGTTGGACCCTAACAAAAAATAGAGTCCTTCCAGTAAGAAGTAAAACCCTAAATAAAATAAAGAAAAAAATCTTTCACACATACCATTCACTCAAAATGTAGAACTTACAGTCTTTTACCGAGTAAAACTAGAGTGTCAATTAACCGTTAGATAGACTCGTACCTCCAAAAAAGAAAAAAAACATTTTATTGTAACTAGGTAACTAAAAATCGTAAGTCATAAGTGACTATTGTTTCAACTAGGAACAGTGTCCTAGACTGACAGTAGGAAAGTATCCAGTCGACGAACAGAGAGACGTATTCTTCCAAAACCCGAAAAAAGAAATACAAAACGTTCAAACTTTAAAGTTTGTAAAAGAAAGTATGACGACACAGAAACTTACCTTCTAAGTTCAGAGAGAATCGGAATCTTAAAAAAAGGACAATAGAGACGAACAAAGAAAAGATGTTGAGACGAAGACTTTGAGTTTAATCTCCCTGTTACGTAGAAGACTCAAAGAGAAGACACAGAAGTTAAAAAGAAAACATAAAAAGTAGAGAAATAGTGAAATGTAAAATTATATACATACACAAGATATATAGTATATTCATACACTTTTCACTCTCAACGAGTCAACACAGGCTGAAAAACACTGAGGTACCTGACATTGGGCGGTCCGAAGAGACAGGTACCTTAAGAGGTCCGTCCTTATGACCTTACCCAATGGTAAAGGAAGAGGTCCCCGAGAAAGGTTGGGTCCTAAGCTTGGGTAGAGAGGACGTAACCGTCCGTCTAAAAAAAAATGGTGACTCGGTGGACTTTCGGGATTCTCCTCAAGTCAAGTCAAGTCAAGTCAAGTCAGCGTGTCAACATAGGCTGAGAAACGTTGGGGTACTTAACGTCGTGTGGTCCGGAGGGACAGGTAGTGGTTGAGGACCTCAAGTGAGCCTGAGTAAGCTACCTGCACTCACTCAATTCATACAAATTATAAACGATCCTAATTAAGAGGGAGGGGATGACCCAGGAATTCGAAATGAATGAAAAAAGTGCAAAAAGATGACAAGAAAGAACAAAAGATAGATAAACATATGGAGACAAAAATCTTTTTTCTTTTGAGAAACCGGAAAAGTAACTCTGATAATTGAAATATTTAAATGAGTCCTTGTTTGTATAAATACCACCATTTTAGTAGGATAGTTCTTCTTCTTTTCAGAAAGAAAAACAATTTTAGGTGAAAACACAGAAAACCGTCACAAACTTTAAAAGGACTGTATCAAAAATATAACAATTCAAATAAGGATTAATAAAATACAACCAACGATCATCGAGATGATAATTGACCAGTAAAATAAAACGACAACTTAATCCATATCTATAGTTACAGTATAAACGAAGTAGTTATCGTAAAACTTCAAGAGAAAGTCAAAAATCCGAGTCTTTGATAAGAACACCCTAACCCTGAAATATCGGTAACTGCTAAACTTAAGGGGACACTTTAAGGGAACACTTAAACCCGGTACTATTGACAGAGACAAAGGACATACCTGAAATCAGACAAATTTGAAATATAAAAATTACTCCAGTTAAAACCATTTGACATAAAGGGGTCCTTTATTGGATGAAAACAGAACCAAAAGTTCAAATAGATTTATCTCCATACGTTTCATTAAAGATTTTGAATTTAAAAGAACCCAAAGTCACGAATAAAAAGACAAACGATAAAGAATCAAACATATGGACACGAAACAGGTAAAGGGGGGAGGAACTAATTCATCCGATCACAGAATAAAACAATTAAATTTTTTTACCCTAAGACTAAAAAATTAGTCTAGACAACCGAAAAGACAGAAAATGAAATAAGTAAGACGAAAGTCAAGTCAAGTCAAGTCAAGTCAGCGAGTCAACACAGGCTGAGAAACGCTGGGGTACTTAGTGTCGTCCGGTCCGGAGGGACAGGTAGTGGTTGAGGGTCTCAAGTGAGTTTGAGCGTAGGTAGATCAGTCACTACGGTAGGTCGGTAGAGTAGGAGACAACATGGGAAGAAGAGGACGGGGGTTAGGGAGGGTCGTAGTCTTAGAAAAGGTTACTCAGTTGAGAAGCGTACTCCACCGGTTTCATGACCTCAAAGTCGAAATCGTAATAAGGAAAGTTTCTTTAGGGTCCCAACTAGAAGTCTTACCTGACCAACCTAGGGGAACGTCAGGTTCCGTGAGAGTTCTCAGAAGAGGTTGTGGTGTCAAGTTTTCGTAGTTAAAAAGCCACGAGTCGAAAGAAGTGTCAGGTTGAGAGTGTAGGTATGTACTGGTGACCTTTTTGGTATCGGAACTACTCTGCCTGGAATCAGTCGTTTCATTACAGAGACGAAAACTTATACGATAGATTCAACCCGTATTCAAAAGAAGGTTCCTCATTCGCAGAAAATTAAAGTACCGACGTCAGTGGTAGACGTCACTAAAACCTCGGGGTTTTTTATTTCAGACTGTGACAAACGTGACAAAGGGGTAGATAAAGGGTACTTCACTACCCTGGTCTACGGTACTAGAATCAAAAGACTTACAACTCGAAATTCGGTTGAAAAAGTGAGAGGAGAAAATGAAAGTAGTTCTTCCAGAAATCAAGGAGAAGTGAAAGACGGTATTCCCACCACAGTAGACGTATAGACTCCAATAACTATAAAGAGGGTCGTTAAAACTAAGGTCGAACACAAAGAAGGTCAGGTCGCAAAGAGTACTACATGAGACGTATATTCAATTTATTCGTCCCACTGTTATATGTC
>SJYO01020080.1:73790873-73804892 GCA_006410555.1 Capra ibex
TTCAATTTATTCGTCCCACTGTTATATGTCGGAACTACATGAGGAAAAGGATAAACCTTGGTCAGACAACAAGGTACAGGTCAAGATTGACAACGAAGGACCGGACGTATGTCTAAAGAGTTCTCCGTCCAATCCACCAGACCATAAGGGTAGAGAAAGTCTTAAAAGGAGTCAAATAACACTAGGTGTGTCAGTTTCCAAAACCGTATCAGTTATTTCGTCTTTATCTACAAAAAGACCTTGAGAGAACGAAAAAGGTACTAGGTTGCCTACAACCGTTAAACTAGAGACCAAGGAGATGGAAAAGATTTGGGTCGAACTTGTAGTCCCTCAAGTACCAAGTGTATAACGACTTCGGACCGAACCTCTTAAAACTCGTAATGAAATGATCACACACTCTACTCACGTTGACACGACATCAAACTCGTAAGAAACCGTAGTAAGACGAAATAGAAATTATAAAAGAAGGAACACTAAAGAAAACCGAACGAAATAAAAAAAAAGAAGACTCAACTTTTGTTGAGGGTCTCAAGTATCAAATATAATCCTAAGTCAGAACCATAATATGTATGAATCTTAAACCTGTTTACGTACTACTGGATAACCTCTTCCTTTGCCGTTGGGTAAGGTCATGAGAACGGACTTCTTAGGGTACCTGTCTCCTCGGACCACCCGATGTTAGGTACCCCAGTGTTTCTCAGTCTGTGCTGACTCGTTGATTGTGTGTGTGTGTGTGTTTGTGTGCTACTGGATATAGGTGGTAATATCGCAGTATGTCTAATCAAAGTGACTGGATTTTCGGGAGACACGATGTGGATAATAAGTAGACAGGATATGAGGGTGGGGAGTTGGGGATCGTTGATAACTTAAAATAGTAGAGGTATCAAAACGTAACACGTCTTACAATATATCAACATTAGTATGTCATACATTGGAAAAGTCTAACCGAAAAAAGGAAATCATTATACGTAAACAAAGGAAGTACAGAAGGGTACTGAACTATCGAGTAAATAAAACTTATTATCAAATAACAGACCTATATGATGTCAAATAGGTAAGTGGAAGACTTCCTATAGAACAAACGAAGGTTCAAAACTGCTAATACTTATTTCGAAGATAATTACCCGAAGGCACCACCGAGTCTACCATCCTGACACCTGACTCCTTTACCTGTTTCGTGTCCATATGTTTGATTCTTTATCGTTTGTCTTTTTATTCGTGACTTTGGGTTCTTTTAAATTTAAAATCTTTAATGAAACGTATGGAGATAAATCTATTTGAACTTTTGGTTCTGTTTTTATCCAATAAAGGACCCTTTTATGTCAAATGGTTTTAACTGGAGTAATTTTTATATTTCAAATTTGTCTGATTTCAGGTATCTCCTTTTGTCTTTGATCGAATGACGGACGTTACACCCTCTGGGACCAAGCTAGGGACCTAACCCTTCTAGGGACCTCTTCCTTTACCGTTGGGTGAGGTCATGAGAACGGACCTTTTAAGGTACCTACCTCCTCGGACCATCCAATATCGGGTGCCTCAGTGTTTCTCAGTCTGTGTTGACTCACTGAACTGAAAGAAAAAAAAAGATAATTACATTTGTAGGTACATACTCAATAATACACCTGTATCACAAGTTAAGTGAATCCATTTGTGGTCCATCAATGTGAATAACTTAGTGTACTATACTCATACGAATCAAAACATTCTTTGACGGTCTGACATAAAGTTTCACCGACATGGTAAAACTTATGGGTGGTCTTTACTCATTCTCAAGTGTTACACTCCTACACTCATAAGGAAGTGTAGGAACGGTTTTAAACTATAACAGTCACAAATCCTAAAACCGGTAATATTACCTACATATCACCTTACAATAACAAAATTAAACGTCAAAGGATTACTGTATATAACAGGTTGTAGCAAAGTATACGAGTAAAAGGTAGACGTATATAAGAAAACAAGTTATAGACAAAACACAAAACGGGTCAAAAATTAACCCAACAAACAAAAGAATAACACATTACCAAGAAATAGTCTATATAGAAAACATTTATAAAAGAAGGTCAAACACCGGAGAGAAGAATAAGAGAATTTCGATTTTTCAAAACTAAGTAAATAAAGGGGGAAATATAATCGAAAAATATATCCTTATAACGAACGTAGAAACGTTAATCATTTGTTCAAACCACCAAATCCCAACAAATATTCCAAGGATCAATTCTTATGGTACAATAAATATCAAAGATTTATATCAAAGAAAATAATTATTTGCATTTTGTGAAAAAAACAATTCCTTTTCACACACGTAGGATTTAAATAAAAAAACAGTACATCCTACGACTTAAAATGAGAACGAAGAAAAACGGAAATAGTGTCAGTGGTGGAGAGAAAAGTAAAGAAAAAGAGAGGGTCTCGAAACAGAAAGTTTGGGACAGAGAAACTCAGGAAGAGATCAGTCACGGGACTATATGGTCCTGAGACAAAAGTCATAAAAACGTGAATCCCACATGAAAAGACCTTTTCAAAAAATAAAGGTAACGGAGAAGAGAACTGAGAGACATACATAATCAACCTCAAGGAGTCTCTTTATCTTGGTTCCTATAGACGTATGTATGATACCAATTAAATCACACAATTGAACTGACCCGATTCCCTACGGGTAAGTCGACCGTTTTTTAATAAAAGTCTACACAGATACTCCTATAAACTCATCTCATCTAACGGGAGGGGTCACACTCACCCGTAGTGGGTCAGGTAAGTTACGGACTTGTTTTGTTTTTTCGTTTCATTTCCACTTAAGAGAGAGATGAACTCGAACCTGTAGTAGAAGAGAACGGGGACCTGTAGTCACGAGGACCTAAAACACGAAAGTCTGAGTCTAGTCCGAAATTCAGTAGTCGAGGAGGTAAGGTACCGGAACCTGAACCTAACAACATGGTGGTCACAAAGAACAAGAAATCGAACGTCTACTGTCTAGTTCCTCGAAAAACCAGTGATATTGATGGACTCGGTTAAGACATTATTTAGATAAATATTTATATATACACACACATATATATACAACAACCAATGTAAAGAGATCCTTGGGACTATACATCTACATCGATAAATAATATTCCGTGACCGAATATGTTAATACCTTCGAGTCTTCCTCTGGGTTCTTCCGGTCACCATTATCAAACTTTCGGATTTTTAGTCTCTCGGTCAAAAAATCTAAGATCAGACTCGAACTTCCGGACTCTCAGTCTTAGTGACTTCCGCCTTCTAGTTACAGGGTCGAGTTGTCACTCTAACTCTCTCTCGTACTTAGGATAACAGGAAGTTTAAAAACAAGATGAGTCCAGGGTTACCCAACTTACTACGGGTGAGTACAACGCCTCCCGTAAAACCTGTTTGGTCCTACCAACTAATGAGATGTAAACTGAGTCAGAATACCGTTACATCATATTAACATCAATCGATTTATAAAAGATATGGATCCTCCATCACCTCCTCTCTTCTCGGACCCCACAAAGACGAAGTCAGGTACTCCAACGTTTCTCGACCCGTGTTGAATCGTTGACTTGTTGTTTATGGTTCGAATGACTTTTTCCGTTATCTTCTATATAATTACAATCTCGAATTAATTCTTTTTTTGATACACGATATAGTTGGTGTTTGACTAGACCATAAAACCCCAGTCTTGTGTAAATGGAGTCAGAGAATGTGAGTACATAACCCAACCGGTTTCTCAAGAAAACCCAAAGACATTCTACAATCCCTATGTGGGTTTACTTGAAAAACCAGTTGGGTTATAATATGAATTAGTATAAGTTTTAAAACTGTGTAGTTTTTAAGTTAATACAAAAAATGTCTTAATGATTCTAACCTTTACTTCCTTATATCATAGTTTTACAAAAGATATGGTTCTCTCATACTTGAAACACTGAATTCACAACGAGAACTTAAGTCTTCTAAACTTAGAATTGAGACGTATATTACATACTGAAACCTGTTCAATAATAGTAAAATTGGTAGAACTCCTAATCAAAGGAGTAAATATTTCACCTTTATAATAGTGGTTGGACTGACACTCCCACCAACAATCCTAATATAATTTACCATAAATACGTCGATTGATTCTAGTATGCTAGAATCACAAATGTTCTTGTTATTCCTAATTTTGTCGGTTCACAATGGATTTATTTATGTACCAGATCTTTGGGGTAAAGAACACGTAAACCAAATCAACTCCAAAACTAAGAAAACAACTTGGTGGACCCCATCTTTTTATTAGGGAAGTCATCGACTATGTTAAAAGTACAACAAATCTTACGTAAGAAATACGCTCCCTAATATAAGTTTTGATAACAGTACTAAGTAATTGAGAATAAAGACTTGATAACGGACATGTGTTAACACAGTCTTCTGTGACAAGAAATAGAAGGGTTGTCTAGGGCAGGAGAAATGAGTTCTACGAGACCAGAACCCGAAACCGCACGTCCCTTGACTCCTCGTAAACGGGAGTTGGACCGACCCCTTCGGTGTCCCTCCCATCCGCCCCTCGACAAATAAAGTATCTAGTTTCTTGTAGGACACAAATACATGATATAATATAAATGACTCGGAGAGGGTCAAGGTGGAGTGAATTTCTTCACCAACTTCGAAGTGAAGTTGGGAACCTCGTAATTTAACTTATTAAAAAACAAAATTTCCTTTTTCTTCTCTGTATCCTTTGTGATCATTGTCGTTTTATATGTTTTATTTTGACGGTCTTCTATGTTCGTCTAAACGATATTCTTTTTTGACTTCCCCGCGGGACCCTACCCCAATTCTCGTATTCGTGACGATAGTCTCTCGAGACTGAAACTTTAGGTCAAAACGATCATACTACCGTCCGTTCAATAAAATAAAGATAGTCGGAAACAAAGGAGTAGACATTTTACCTCTATTATTATAGATAAAGTATTCTACTTCACTCTATTTTGTATTTATACGGACTGTTGACTATCTTTGAGTTCTATATGTATCGATATTAACAAATTCTAATAACAACAATAATTACAATAATTAAACAATTATTGTTCAATAACAACAAACAAAAACGAGATGATGTCTTACCAAAACCAGTAACAACATACGGGAAACTAGTCACGGACTATGGATAACACGTGAGCGATTCAAACCAGAAAAAATTTTTCAATATATTATAAAAAGGAAAAAGTGTTGAACTTAAATAACTTAAGGAACCTAAAAATTCGATTCAATATTAAATATATTTCATATGTGTACAGTTGACATATCGAACTACTTATATATGGATAGATATGTGATACATTGTTAACCTTTCAAAAGGAGGACTTTTCTTCCAAAGAAAAGATAGTTATAGACGTAAGGATGGGGAAGAGAAGGGGTTCAACTGATCTTTTTTAATCTTTTATAAATCTTCGGTTCGTTGGTGGAGATTTGTTAGGTATTTGATTTCTTCTTTAGTATTTCCTTTGATCTTTCGTAAAAATCGACTTGTTATTACTTTTCTCATATAGTTGTAAATACACTACATCGATTTTGTCACAAAGTCAAGTCAAGTCAGAGAGTCAACACAGGCTGAGAAACGCTGGGGTACCTGACGTAGTACGGTCCGAAGGGACAGGTAATGGTTAAGACCCTCGAGTGAGTTTGAGTACAGGTAACTCAGCCACTATGGTAGGTTGGTAGAGTAGGACAGCATGGTAAGAGAAGGTAGGAAGTCAGAAGGGGTCGTAGTCCTAGAAAGGGTCACTCAGTCAAGAAGCGTAGTCCACCGGTTTCATAACCTCGAAGTCGAAGTCGTAGTCAAGAAGGTTATTTATAAGTTCTGACGAAAGGAAATCCTAACTGACCAAATTAGAGGAACGTCAGGTTCCCTGAAAGTTCTCAGAAGAGGTTGTGGTATCAAGTTTTCGTAGTTAAGAAACCGCGAGTCGAAAGAAATACCAGGTTGAGAGTGTTTCGTCACAAATTCTCCCTTAATATCGAAATTTACCGATGGACCACCGAGTCACCATTTCTTAAGTGGATTGTTACGTTCTCTATACCCAATTTAGGGACCCAGTCCTTCTAAGGGACGTCTTCCTTTACCGTTGGGTGAGGTCATAAGAATGGACCTTTTAGGGTACTTGTCTCCTCGGACCGACCGATATCGGGTCCCACAGTGTTCCTCAGTCTGTACTGACTCGATGACTCACTTGTGTGTATCGAAATTCATGAATATTATTATCTCTTCTTTAAAAATTTTAGTCACTATATTAAAAGATGGAATTCTTCAATTTTATGTGACTGTCAATTTAGGTTTCTTTTCTTTTCCTTCCTCTAACCTTTTTTTCTTTCTTTTTCTTTCCTTCCTTCCTTCCTTCTCCCTCCGTCCCTCCCTCAACCTTTATTTTGTCTTATTATCTCAAGGTTAAATTAAGGTATCACTAGTCTTCATGTTGGACATACTAACGTTAAGAAATTTTACACAACTTAAAACGAAACACCGGACCCTGTTACCTATTACCTGATAAACTACTTACAGGATATATGTAAACTTTTCTTGTCTATGACTTAAGAAGTTTCAGTTTAGATATAGGGACCACTAAAAAACCGATAAACATACTAGAATTTCACAGAGGTTTCTAAGAGTGAAAGACTCAACTTTTAAAATGTATATGTGTGTGTATGTTTGTGTGTTTATATATTTAAGTAAAAAGTTTAAGGTCGTAAGACCAAAGTCTTAGACACGAGTATTGATGAAGTACTAACCATAACAAGTCCGAAGGGACCACCGAGTGGACATTTTTTAGACGGACGTTATGCCCTCTGGACTCAAACTAGGGACCCAACACTTCTAGGGGACCTCTTCCCTTTCCGACGGGTGAGATCATAAGACCGGACCTCTTGAGGTACCTGACATATCAAGTACCCCAACGGCTCGACCTGTGCTGACTCACTGAAAGTGAAAGTGAAAGAGTAGAATGTCTATTCCCTTATCCCAATCTCTCCAATCCACTAACGGGGTGTAGAGTCGCGATCATTTCACCGTCGTGATCCTAAACTTGATCCAAAGTTTCGAGAACGAGAAAGGAGGGTAGGTATTAAAGGAGGGTTTCTCTCTCTTCTTTTTACAAAAGGGAATATCCTGAAATCAAAAATTTTTAAAACACTCTTAAAACACCACTGAAGTCTCCCCTGGTTTGTCCGAAAAAACAAGAATTACTTCAACTATAGAGGAACATGAATGTCAAAACACCGGTAAATACTGGTCCGCGACCTTTCCTCGACAAAAAGGGTAACTGCACACAATAAAGGCTTGTAGACACCCTGACTGAAGATCCCTTCGTACAACTATCGAGGTACTCGTAGTGAGAATCCTCACCTTTCTATCGTCTCGAACTGGAGTTCCAGGAGACAGATGTGACCCTGTACACCACGAGTTGAATGGACTTAGGAAGACGAACAACTCCCAAAGTATGTAAACAGTCGATCTTTATCTCGGGAACTCTCCCAAACTCTGTACTTTATAAAGACGGAACACTTCCGACGGTCCACTCTACTCTCCCTCGGTCAAGGAAAGAACCCCTTCAGTCTGGACCAATAGGGGAGTACGAGACGTCCCGTAAATGTGTCGTTCGGACCTCACTGTACCTCCGTCACCTTAGTAAGACGACTCCCTCGGGTTGTCTTAGGTACACAAAGTAACAGAGACTATGACTGGTGGGAAAAAACGTCACACCTCCGACGGTCGTAGCCCAAGCAGTAACAATAACTGTCTGCTTCCCTGTTCACCTCGAGGTATTTTCGTAGGAACTGTGCTTATCGACATTTATAAATAAAAATATAAAATAATATTTCTATTAAATTTGATAGATAAGTTGATAAAGCGTAGTTTCAGTGGTCCTTCATCGTCAATAAAAGACGGTTCAAACCCTTCCAGAAACATCGTCCCCGACAACACAGTGCAGGTATAGGAGAGACGACGGGCTTCCAGTGAACGTCTGGTAAGGACTCGTACTCAGAGAGATGGAAGAACTGGAAAGACCAGTGACCTCTCCTCGTCCATCTCTCACGACCCTTCGATTACGAGGTCCTCACTGGACGTTGATGACGCAATACCCGTAATCACCTGTTTGTGGGGTCGTAAACGTGGGGAATCACCCCGTCAAGACTCTATATAAACTGTGTCTTAAAGTCTTCTGGGTCGGGAAGAACGGGTATCGTCAAGGAGAGTAACTATGTGACCGACAGATCGGTAGGACAGAGTGGTAGTGGGATATGAGGATTGACAAAGGACCCCAGTGGAGAAATCATTTGAGAACTCTGGGTTTAGGAGTAAAATTCCAAACGAAACCCCTAGTGAATTAAAATGCTGTTAGAAGTAAAATCATAAGTTTAATAAAAAAGTGTTTAAGTTTTCTGTGATCGTTTTAGTCTGTCATATACTGTACTCGAACGAAAATCGTAATTTAACGTGTTGGAACCTAACAAAAGGAAAAGGTAGAATAATCAGACTAAAAATGGGGATAAATAAGGGAAGGTCGTTCACATACGTAGGAAAGGGACATCCCTGGAGTCTGGTTCCTAAGTCGGTGTACTTGAGTCGGTGTCTGTCAACTGTCACGGGTACTGAGAAGTTTTCCAGACCGAGATCTCTCAAGACCAAAGGGTCCCAAGTATCTATTATGAACTTAGTAGACTATGAACTCAGATTAAACAGGTTCTTAATGTGACTAGTGGAAATACACATTTTCTTCGACATCACGACCCTAGTTTTTATACTGATGGTCAGTCTCAGAGAAGTACACGAACAATTTCTATGTCTATAGACTTGAAATAGGGTCAGGATTACTCAGTCTTATAAGGTCCCATTTTCGGTCCAATAAAAAATTATTTGTGAAGTCCTCCAACAAGAACTCTTGAGGACTTTCTTACCTTTTGGTACTCGTTACCCTTTGAACCTAAGGGTTAAAACGGTGATTCAACAATTTACTTGGACAAAAGAGTAATGAGTCCGGGAATGGAGTTCTACTCCCGTTACGAAGAACTCTCGTTGAATCGTTATTCTACGGAACGACGACGATGACGATTCAGCGAAGTCAACACAGGCTGAGACACGCTGGGGTATCTACCGTCGGGTGGTCCGAGGAGACAGGGACCCTAAGAGGTCCGTTCTTATGACCTCACCCAACGGTAAAGGAAGAGGTTACGTACTTTCACTTTTCACTTTTACTTCAGCGAGTCAGCACAAACTGAGAAGCACTGGGGTACCTGACGTCGGATGGTCCGAGGAGACGGGTACCCTAAAACGTCCGTTCTTATGACCTCACCCCACGGTAACGGAAGAGGTTTATTCTACGGGATCCTTGGGAATTTTATGATTTAGAAACTGTCTTTAATAAGATCCTTCGATCTTCTTACAAGGTTTTACATATTTCTAAAGTAAAATGACAATAAATACTATCATTTTCATACCTCCTCAGATTTAATGATTGTTATTCCCTAACAAACTTATTTAACGTGTGGGTATTTTTGTAAGGTTCCTTAAAAATTATAGTCCTTATTTTCGAGTACCATATTATGATTCAATTTTCCGTCTAACGTTTTATAATGATGTCAAACTCAAATACTATTTCTATAAATTCGGTTCTTTTACCGGATCTTCACTTCCTGTCCCTTTGGACCATACGATGTCAGGTACCCTAGTGTTTCTCAGTCTGTATTACATCATTGATTTGTTGTTTTTTTAATCTAACTTTATAATTCTCACCGATACTTTAGTACCCACCAAAAGAATAAGATTATATATGAAATAATATTTAAAGACTTAAAAAGATATTTCTCACATTTAATAAAAAAATTAGTCTTTTTTAAAAAACAAACCAATTAAACAAAAAATTCCTCTCCAAACCTAATATACTCGTCATTCTAGAGAAAGTCGACACTTTATATAAGATTAAGAATCCGTAGGTCCCACAGGTGAAATTGAAACAGTAGATATTAGAACCCGTTCTCCTCTGACTAACTATACTGTAAACGTAACTGTGAAAAATACTAGGAAGGTCCATCGTAAAGGTCCTTTGAACGTCGAGTATAAGTAAGAAGCAGGTAGAGCGAAATAGGTCTCTTGTAAGTGACTGTAACCGTAATTCATGATATCTCTACTTAAATTTTACTTTCACGGCCATTCGTACTGGAAAAACAGAACAGACGTAAATAAATCCCGTACCCCTCTTCTATCTTGTACTCGAACAAAGATTCCTTCCATCTCTTTCTCCTCCCGTAAGATCCGTCTCCCCTTACCGTACACATTCCTGTACCTTCGTCCTTTGTGTGTGAAATACACTTCAGGTACCCCTTCGGGGTAAGAACAACCTTAATGTATATCCTATTAGACCTTCTTTTCCATTCCGTGTACCATATACAGAATTCATATTCCTGTCTTCCAGATCTAAATTAAGTCATTCGTTACCCCCAGGTACTTCCAAAAACTCAACCCATCACTGAACCCATTTCCTCATGACCTTAATATATTTAGGTCTCCATAATACATTTTCTACCATAGGTTCTGACATGTTTCTCTAACTTTTTCCTTCTCTTTAAGATTATCATACTCATTTCCTTTTATTCCTAGATTTTATACCCCCACTTTTTATATCCATTGACACTCATTTTTAATTTTGGTTGGAACACTATACGTATGCTCACTTTCACTTTCAGTGAGTCAACACAGGTTGAGCAACACTAGGGTACCTGACATGTCAGGTACCTTAAGAGTTCCGGTCTTATGAGTTCCGGAAGGGGAAGAGGTCCCCTAGAAGGGTTGGGTCCCTAGTTTGGGTCCAGAGGGTGTAACGTCCACCTAAGAAATGGTCGACTTGGTGTTCCCTTCGTGTTTTTATGACCACACCCATCGGATAGAGAAGAGGTCCCCTAGAAGGGTTGGGTCCTTAACTTGACCCCAGAGGACGTAACGTCTATCTAAGAAATGGTTGACTCGATAGTCCCTTCGGGTACGTTTTTTCCTTTTGATTAATTTTACTGTTCTAATTTTTAAAATGGAGATTAAAACCGTCTCTATACCCCGTTTGGTAGTAAAGTCTGAAACAACTAACCTAACTTCAACCATCACTGATTATACTTTCTGATTAACTGTCATAAATAGTTTTTAATTTTACATGTGTGAGAGACTGGATGGACACTCAATAAGACGTCTATGTAGTGTGTACATGTATTTTGACACATATATTACTATAAGTAACGGTTTAACACTACCATTTACCAACCTTTTTTGTATTGCGGGTTGTTGTTCCCCGACCAATTTCTTTAATACCAGATGGGTTCGTTAATTTATGAAATGTCGGTAGTTTTCACCATTCCACACCATGTTGGTACCATCTTTGTCAACCGTCAAAGAACATTTCAATTTGTATGTGGACGGGGTACTAGGTGGGTTCTCTTTACTTTTGTGTACGGGTTATTATCTACTTATCTATTTCTTTAACACCGTTTAATTATATTTTCTTTTTGTAATACGTTGTTTGTCCTTACTTCATGATTCGTACATTATTGCACCAAAATAGAGTCTTTAAGAATTTTCTTTATAAGAGAATTTTCTTTCTTCGATCTGTAACATATGGGACACCAAGAAAAATGTATTTAAAGTTCTTCTTCATTTTGATTCGATACCACTATCTTTTAATTTTGTCACCGACGACAATCACCACCTCTATCACCTGTGGACTTCCTCCGGATACCCTTGATAACTCCTTTCACCAACCCTTCATCTCGACCTCCAGATACCCCTCCCCACTCTTCTTCTGATAAAAAGATAATGACATCTCAGAAAAGGATAAACTTAAACAATGGTGGATGTATATAACAGACAAATTTTATTTGGGGTTTTGTGAGGCTGAAATTAAATTTAACGAGACTCTTTTACACATCGAGAAGAATCACTTTTGACTAGTAGAGTTTGTTCCTTAAAAAGAGAAAAGGTAAGAATAAAAGGGAGACAAATATCAAGATAAAACATAATTATTGGTTTGAAGAATTTTATGACAGAGGGATATGAAACTATAATTGGTCTTAGTTTTACTTAAAAGGTAAGATAACATTTATGAATAAAATTTTATAAACTCATAAATTCCCTTTACACTTGGTACCTAAAAAAAAATAAGACGAAGGACTTAACTCACTGTTAATTATAATCTCTTCCCTACTCAGGAATGTTCTCCAATTATTTCACCGGTACTCGGAGTATTCGAAAGAAGGGGAAGTCTCTACTACTGATATGTTAACGAAGAATATTGAGTTTTCCAAACCTGAAACTTGACTTGTAACCTGTTTGTAGTACGTAGAACGGGACCACACATATTTTGAGTGGAGACGTTCACTATTATATAACTGTCTGTGCAAACACCAAATACGGAACAGGTTGAGAAACACTGGGACACTTGACGTCGTGTGGTTCAGAGGGACAGGGAGTGGTAGAGGACTTCAAACGGGTTCAAGTACAGGTAACATAAACACTACAGTAGGTCGGTAGAGTAGGAAACTACGGGAGAAGAGGAAGACGGGAGTTAGAAAGGGTCTTAGTCCCTGAAGAGGTTACTCAGTCAATAAACCTAGTCTACTGGTTTTATAACCTCGAAGTCAAAGTCGTGTTAGGAAGGTTACTGATAAGTCCCAACTAAAGGGAATTCTAACTGACCAAACTAGAGGAACAACAGGTTCCCTGAAAGTCCTCAGAAGAGGTGTAGTTATATGAAAATTAAAATGGGATTTACTTGAAAATTTTTTCGAGAATCAGTGGTTTTATACCCGAATATATCATCCTTACATAAAGTTACGTTTTACAAATGGAGTATCAGATCGTAACGTGGAAGGTATCCTCTGACTCGAGGAGGATGTGAGACAACGTGATACATTAAGTCTCAGGATCAATGGTTCGAGCTACATAAGTTTGAAGTCGTATATAAAACGGAAAAGTAAACAAACAAAGAAGGTCAAAATAACACTATGTCGACTGTATGTCGTGACGTATTCAAATTTCACATGTCGTATTACTAAACTAAATACATGTGGTACTTCACTAAAAAGTGTTATTCAAATCACTTGTAGGTAGTAGAGTATATCTAATGTTTTAAAATTTTTATCTATAAAAAGAATACTACTCTTGAGTCATAAATGAGAGAATTGTTAAAAGTATATATTGTTTGTCGTCATAATTAATAGAAGTAGTACAATATATAATGTAATGATCATGAACAAAATAGAATATTGTCCTTTAAACGTGGAAAACTGGTGGAAGTAGATTAAGGGGGAGGGGAGTAGGGACAAAGACCATTGGTGTTAAAACAGAAAAAGATACCTAAACGAATAAACGAAAACTTCACAAATTAGATGTTGTGACGATCAAGGACAATGTATTCTCACTAAACTATAAAGAAAATAAATAAATAAATAAAAATAAAAAATAAAAATATATAAAAATTTAAAAATAAAAATGAAATAAAATGAAATGTTATGACATAACCAAAACGGTATGAAACTGGACTTAGGTGGTGCCCACATGTACACAAGGGTTTGTACTTGGGGGGAGGGTGAAGGGAGGGTTATTGTAGAGAGACCCAGTAGGGGCACATGGTCGGGGTTCGTACGACATAGAACGTAGCCTGTATCTGACCGTTAAGTTAAGAATGTACTACAATATGTACAAAGTTACGGTAAGAGGGTTTAGTAGAGTGGGAGAGGGAGAGAGAGACTCAGGTTTTCAGGCGATATGTGTAGACACAGAAAAAACGACAGAACGTATGTCCCAGTAGTAACGGTAGAAAGATTTAAGGTATATATACACAATCATATAACATAACCACAAAAAGAAAGACCGAATGAAGTGAGACATATTAACCGAGGTCAAAGTAGGTAGAGTAGTCTTGACTAAGTTTACGTAAGAAAAATTGCCGACTCATTATGAGGTAACACATATACATGGTGTCGAAAGAATAGGTAAGTAGACGACTA
>SJYO01020080.1:73804962-73932475 GCA_006410555.1 Capra ibex
GTTGACTGTTTGTTGATTAGAGTTTTTATATGTTCGTTGAAGACGTCGAGTTAAGGTCTTTTTATTTGCTGGGTTAGTTTTTTACCCGGTTTCTTGATTTATCTGTAAAGAGGTTTCTTCTGTATGCCTACCGATTGTTTGTGTACTTTTCTACGAGTCGTAGTGAGTAATAATCTCTTTACGTTTAGTTTTGGTGTTACTAAACTATAAAGATACGTAAAGTTTGACTAGTAGTACTACTATTCAGATCAATCCAGTGGTATGTTTCTATAATGTATCATAAACTAATATAAGAGGTATGACATGTAAAGTATAGGTATTGAGTAAATAAAACGTTGACCTTCAAACATAGTGAATTAGATGGAGTGGATAAAGAAAGAAGAGGGTGGACGAAGGGGAGACCGTTGGTGGACAAACAAGAGACAAAGATACTGACAAAGACACAACAATTACAAACGTATAAACAAATCTAAGGTGCACATTCACTTTAGTGTGTCATATGAGGAAAGGATAAAGTGAATCGTATTATGGAGGATCCAGGTAGACACAACAGTGTTCACCGTTCTAAAATAAGAAAGATACCGACTCATTATAAGATAACTTACTTATACGACGTATAAGAAATAGGTAAGTAGATAACTATCTATAAAGTCAACGTATGCATAGAACCGATTACATTTATTACGGTGTCACTTATATCCCCATGTATATAGAAAAGACTGATCACAAAACCAAAAGAAGTTTATTTATAGGTACTCACTTTAACGGTCTGGATAAAACGGAAAATTTACTGTTAAGTTCGACGAAACAACAACCAAACAGAAGAAATGAAACAAAAATTTTATACCAACGTTATAATCATGAAATAGAATGTCGAGAGACCGGGTAGAATGACACCGTAGAGGGACGAATAAAGATCAATCCATTATCAATATAAAAGTGTCCAACTTCCTTTTCCCTCAAGTAAAACGTACTGAGTCTTCTTAGTTCACCTAGTTCCAACATTAATGTTAATTCAGTGACTCGGAACGACATGGAAATGAACTCCTCTCCCCACGAACTATACCGTTCACCAAAGATTTTCGGACAACGACCGTGAACAGATAGAACCTTGTCGACATAAGTACCGACGGAGTGTTTTAATACACTTCACCGGGTCCATCAGAACGTTTTTAGGGATTTCTCCGAGTCAGTTAGTCAGTCAAGTCAGCGAGTCAGTACAGACTGAGACGCTGGGGTACTTAGTGTCGTGCGGTCCGGAGGGACAGGTAGTGGTTGAGGGTCTCAAGTGAGTTTGAGTACAGGTAGCTCACCCACTACGGTAGGTCGGTAGAGTAGGAGACAGCAGGGGAAGAGGAGGACGGGGGTTAGGGAGGGTCGTAGTCCCAGAAAAGGTTACTCAGTTGAGAAGTGGACTCCACCGAATACCTGTACGTTTAACCAAAGAATTTTACTTGAAACGTTGTCTTATGTCCTTTAAGAGGAAAGTTTTAATTTATAGTATCAAGAGAAACTTTCGTTGAATTGACAAATTCTTTGATCTCTATTCTTGTATTTGTATATGACTTTAATTTTTTTATACTGTAAGAAGTACATTTTGTCGACAAGATTCTTACATGTACAACCTTTACCATACAGTCATGGTCGGTGTCCTCCTTTACTCTTCCTCCGAAACTTCCTTCTTCAAAGAATTTGAGTTTCCAGGGTTTCCTCCAACCTCCCAGTAGTGTACGGGAAGTCCCGGTGTCCCTTCGTCATTCAAAACTGGTCCCCCGTCTTCGTCTCCCCTTGTCTTTCATATCTGGTCTCGGAAATGACCCCAAAGGTACCCTTTCCGTTCCGTCCCGTCCCATTGGTCAAATCCTGACTGACCAACTTTATCAAGGTCGTCCGAACCCCCGTTCATTTAGAGATCAACGGACAATGGACCGGGACCCTACTAAAAAGAAATTAAAAAGTAAAGTAAAAGAAGAAGAAGAATAACAGACGTGACCTAGTAGTAACAACGTGTCCCCGAAAGAGATCAGCACCACTCGTTCCCGACAAGAGATCAACACTACGCGTCCGAAGGATAACACAACCGAAGAGAATAACGTGTCGTATCCGAGATCCGGCGTACTTCCAGTCGTCAACATCGTGTACCGAGTCATCAACATCGAGTTCTCGAGATGTAGTACTCGAGTCACCAACACCACGTGTCCAAATCAACGAGACGTCGTACACCTTAGAAGGACCTAGTCCCTAACTTGGGTACAGGGGACGCAATCGTCCACTTAAGAAGTGGTGACCTGTTCGTCCCTTCAGGGGATCCTACTAAATCCCGTCGTCTTTCCAACTGAACAACATACTCTCAATCAATTCTTTCATCAACCCCCTGTGACCGAACCTTGACCAAAAGTATACTATCTACACGAAGGGAGGTCAGGAAAAAAAATTAGAGATTTTTAATTAATCGGAGAGGGGTCAGTCACTCTGGTATTTACGGTCTTGTAGTTCTTATATCTTTTATTCAATTAAATCAATTATATTGACTGGGATACTTCTTTCCTACGGTTCATCTGTTTAAGTCTTAGATTCTTTTGTGTCTTATTGATAAATTTCCGGTTCAAATGTATGAGTCACTCAAGACACTAAAACTACTCACTTTAATAAGACGAAGGGGAGAATACATCTTAAATTTTACAAAAAGGAAGAACTGGGTAATTTCTAAGTTTCTCTTTTTTTCAAAGTACCACTTTGACGGAGAGGTAAAAAAAAAATTAAACGTACGTCATTTTAAATGAGAAAAACTACAACTCAACTTACAACAACAAGTCAGTACAGACTGAGAAACACTGGGGTACCTGACGTCGTACGGTCCGAAGGGACAGGTAGTGGTTGAGGGCCTCAGACGAGTTTGAGTACAGGTAACTCAGTCACTACGGCAGGTTGATAGAA
Source organism: Capra ibex (assembly GCA_006410555.1). NCBI lineage: Eukaryota > Metazoa > Chordata > Mammalia > Artiodactyla > Bovidae > Capra > Capra ibex. The sequence continues at coordinate 73,807,900 of SJYO01020080.1, forward strand.
TCGGAGACAGTGGTGGAAGAGGAGAACGGGAGGTAAAAAGGGTCGTAGTCAACATACTCAAAACTGTTTGTGTACCACAATAAATTGGTTTTGGTGTCATTTCTTTGTGTAACCAAAGTAGTGGGAGGTTTTAGAGGACTATAACGGGGCAACATGAGTCGAGATTGGGGTCGTCGGTGACTAGACAAGAGGTAGGGATCTTAAAACGGAAAAGGACTCTCACGGAAAACTCAGACTGAAGAAAGTGCATCGTGTTTTGTAAACCTGAAAGTGAATCGTATTTTGTCAGACTGAAGAAAGTGAATCGTATTTTGTATTTTGTTGTAGGTACAACAAAGTAAGATTTCATCTAAATAGTGAACTGATTGTGCTACATTATAATCCCCTTTTCACATATAAAAGTACAGGAGACTGGTTCTTAGACAAGATTCTTACATATACAACCTATACTGTACCATTTCAATCATAACGGTGACCTCCTTTTCTTCCGTTCCGAAACTTCCTTCTTCAAATAATATGAGTGGTCAGTTTTGTTAGTTACTGACTTCTTTATACAGTAATCAGTTTCCGATGTCATCCCACACAGAGTCTCTACCCTCACTCATCCCCATACTATACCAGGAACCCTGTCTCGACCCTGGTACGGGAAACGTCCTGGTGACGTCTCCTCCTATTTCCCTGTCAAACCTCACACAGTAGGAAGACATCTACAGACCCGTAAGTAAGTCGTCGTCCGAGCGATTAAATACTTTTGGGTGAGGGATAGTGGAGGTTTGAAGGAGGTGTGTTCTAATCAACCCCCGTATAGTGGTAAGAAGTATCTTCCCTGTAGTCACATCACTTAGAAGAGTTAGATATGAGAAGTTACCCAGGGCAATTTTAAAATAAAAGTATAAATGGTCAGGTGGGAAAACCTCTTCCTTTACCGTTGGGTGTTATCATGAGAACGGATCTCTTAGGACACCTGTCTCCTCGGACCACCCGACGACAGGTACCCCAGTGTGTCTCAGCCTGTGCTGACTTCGCTGAATCGTACGTACGTACGTAACCTCTTCCTTTACCGTTGGGTGAGATCATAAGAACGGACCTCTTAGGGTCCCTGTCTCCTCGGACCAACCGACGGTAGATACCCCAGTGTGTCTCAGCCTGTGCTGACTTCGCTGAATCGTCGTCGTCGTCGTCAGGTGAGCAATAACCTTATAAGTAACGTCTAAAAATCCAGAGTCATGCCGTAAACGAAAACCACCGACTTGCCATATAGAATTGGACCTTTGAAAACTGTTTTTAAATCGATTTGTTCTGGACTGAATATCCATCGAATCTTGACTCGAGTAGTAAAACAACATCCGACAAGTTATGAGGATAAGGAGGGAGTTTCAACCCTTTACCTTTCTCTAAAAGTTTACAAAGAGATGACCTATATTTACGGACTAGTCGGTTCACCTTCATGAATAAATCATCTCAGCACTACTCGATGAATTAATAGACACTCCTTATATAATCCAAAAGAGACAATATCTAACAATACAATTTGAGGTAAAGACTGGAAGTACTGATGTAACTGTTTTCGGTTAACTGTCGCCTGAATCCCCCTTGAAACCTTATAACGGTGTCAGTCACCTATTTAGTAGCTTGACACTCATGGTTGAACGCACGGGAAAAGTCACAGGGAGGACCACAAAATCTCTGTCCCTGAATTTCTAGTTGACAACCTGTCAGTAAAGGGTCCTGATGGATTGTAGTCCTTCCAACCCAAAAGATTTACTGTCCCACCCCCTCTCTTTCCCACCTTCCTATTTTCGATCCCGAAGAGGACGACTAATGAAACTAGAACGGAGTAAAAGACCATATCGCCAGAGCTCCCTGAACTAAATCTCACATGGGTCCCTCAAACGTTTTATGGCTATGAGACCATATGGAGTTCCTTAAATTATATGAACTAGACCCTACTGACAGTCCGTAATCACCCGGTGTTCGAGGGGTCTATTAAGATCACATGTCTGTCTAAGTTTGGACGGTTCAGTCTTCTTCAACGTAGATTTACATCTGTGGTAACTCATAACAGACTCGAGTCCACTCCATGATTTGGAGAGATTCAAACAAACGAGGAAACAATTTTACCCTGATTGTGTCACCCAAGAGTCGACTTCCGTTATAACGAACGACTCCTGTAAACAGTTCCAAAAATCCGTCTGTAAAAAATATTAGTATTGAACCCCTCTTCCTACAATTGACCGTATAGGACCCATCTCCGGTTCCTATGACGTTTTGTAGCATATTACGGGATCTGTCCAGGGGTGTTATTTCTTAATAAAGTGTCTATTTCCTTGTCTGGAAGTCTCACTTCTCCATTAAATAGATTCCAGTATCCCAGTTCAACACCGTCTCGGTTCTGATTCTAGTTTGAAAAAACTCAGTGGGATAATTCCAGTCAAGGAAACGTGGAAAAGGTGAATCACTAATAAGTGATTAGTCTACGTACCTTAGTTCAATAAAACAATTATCCTGAGTGGTGTCCTTTGGAGACCGAAAGGGGATAAAGATCCTACTGTAAAGGTCCGGAATGTGGACTAACAAAATCAAGAATGACAATGCAAACATTCCATGAGTAGACACGGGTTCTAGGAAAGTTTAAACGGTAAGGAAAACTAATTTTTTTTTTTTTTTGTGGTTTTTGTCTAACTGACCTAGGACGGAAGAAAGGAAGGAATAACGGGATCTTATACTAGAACCGGTCAAGTAAACTGGACAATCTTGAAATCAAGAGAGAAGATATTTTACCTCTATTTTACGGAGGGTGAGATCTAATGACTCCACGATCTGTTTACATCTCGTGTTTCAAGTTACGTACCGGATGACGCATATGAGTCCTTTATGAAGACAGGACAATTCTGTCGTATAACCACTTTTGTAAGTGTAATAATACTAACAGACTGGTAGGTCCGGTAACTTTTGAAACGAGACCGTAACTTCTGGTGACGGGTCTACGAAGTCTGAAAACCCCGGACGGACCGATGTTGTCTCGACGGGTCTTCGTAGGGAAGGTGACTTCTGGAAGAGTACAGGGTGTACTCCGTCGCCTTGTTCAACGTCCACTCACCAGTCACTAGAGAGTCTCCGGTCGGAGACACGACCGTCTACCAGTCGAAGAACCTTTCAAGACCCTCGTTTTAATTTTCAATTCGGGAGAAGAGGTCACTGAACCGTCGGTGGTTAGTAGAAATTAGAAGATCTATCCGTTATATACTTCTCTTTTTAGAAACTTACTGACCATCATGTACATTTTCCTAACTTCCATTCTGGACACTTTTCGTCGGGGAGGTTTCCCTTGAGTAAGACCGAACCACGACCACTCTGTTCCCTACACTCGTAGGTAAGTTCCACGTGTGAGGATACTAGACGAGTCCTGTCTTGTCCTATATTACCTGACTTTGACGTCCCTTCCTCCCTCCCTACCCTCAACCGAGAACTTCGTATTTAAAAGGACTCCAACAACACTTCAAACCCCCGTCTTATTATTTCACTGAATAACGAAATGAAGAGAGTCCCTACACAGAAAAATCAACCCTTGGTTAAACTCTTTATCCTGATACTTTCACGAGACTTAACCTAAATTCCTCTCCATGGATAATTTCCTAAGTATTTTCGTACAGTCTTGGACGACCCTTCCGTCGAACCGTCTAAGAAAATCCGGTACGTCTTTTCTCTTTAGAAGAGTCCAGAATGACCTACCTACAGTCGGCGAAAGGTGGTGGTCTTCGTGTTTGTCTGGTTTCGATAATAAACCGCTCTCTCCGGAAGGGGTTACCGAGTCACTCATTTCTTAGAAGAACGTTATGTTTGTTGTGTCCTCTACCTCCAAGTTAGGGACCCAACCCTTCTAAGGGACCTCCTCCTCTACCGTTGGGTGAGGTCATAAGAACGGACTTTTTAGGGTACCTGTCTCCTCGGTCCGGTCGATGTCAGGTACCCTAACGTTTCTCAGTCTGTGGTGACTCTCTGATTCGTGTTTTCGTGAGGTCATGAGTTGTTCCGTCGTTTAGTTCCTATCTTCCAACTATGTAGTATCGTAATTTACATAAGAGCGACACAACTCGTATTCTTCTCGACTTGAGAGAATAGACACTGGGTTTTATACGTTTTTAAAAAGAAACGATCCACCAACTCAAAAATAAGTCGTCTATAAATAGTGGATGGTAGTGTAAGGTTCCTTTGTTTGTTTTACGTTTGAGTTTCTTGTGTATCAAACCAATCCTTTCAGTCTCAGTCCATCAACTCCGTTTAATTAAGAAGGTACACAGTCCCTTTTGACATATTAAGAAAGAAATTCCCAGAACCAATGGTTTTTCTCAAGTTTTATATAAGAGTCTTAATGAGACTCATTGGTTTTTCAGACCAAACTTTGATATCTTTGGACTTTTAAGGGACCTTTACTGAAAATCTTCGAACTGAATAAAGTAACGGTTTGGATAACCGGTTCAAGTGGAGGGTACCAAGAACCTTCTACCGTACCCCACACCTTCCGACCCAGATCCCGTGGAGAGACTTCAGACGATCTTTTCCCGACCACTAGGTACGCGTGTCCAGTGTCTGGTGTCCTCTGACGTCTCGTAGTCAATTATATACCCACACTACGACTTGTAGTCTCGGACATCCTTCCGTAACACTTGTCCCGAGGTCGGACCCGAGTACTCGTTCATACAAGACACACAGCAAGGTTCTTCGCGACCCTCTCCAACGTCTCGTCTTCGTAGTTCTACTGGTCCACCGGTTAGTCCCTCCGGAGACCCCTTTTCTATTTGTCTTTAACCTAAAATCTACTCCTGTGTATAGACTCCCCACTTTGGTCAACATCCACGTCACTCCCAAGTGTCCCTTCCATCTATTCATTCATAAGACAGTAGAGATGTGTCCGTCTCAAGGTGTCTCCATTTCCCTCCCTTTCTTGGTCGGAGACCCTACCTCATTACAGTAAAAAAATTTAAGTGTCATCGGTCGTCAAGAACCTTAATTTTGTCCTACACAGGTTCAGTTTAATAATACGACATGTGGGACTTTGAATGTGTCACGATATACAGTTAATATAGAGTCATCTTGACCTTCTTTTATCTCATATTTCGCTTAAAGCCAATTTAAATTTAATAAGACAGAAATAAACTGATTCATTATAATTATAAGAAAATTTCTGTTATGTATCACAAAGAAGACACTAATGATTAACAATTGGACCATGTTGAAACTAAAAAAACGAAGTATAGAATATTTAATCTTCGTTTTTAAGGTTTTAGTAATTTGATCTAAATCTAAAAAGGAGAAAGACTAGGTTTTTACTAAATCTCTCTTTCCCAAATATAATGTTTTTTTCCTTCTGACAAATTTGAAAATGATTATTGAGTCAAAATACTAGTGTATCTATATTAAAATAAAACTACTCTCATAAAATGGATGAAAATTTTGGTTTCAAAGATATTAACTTATAAAAAAGGTAAATCTTTCGTAGAAAAGGTTTACTTTTTTAACACATTCTAACTAAGAGTCTTGTCACTTGAAGATACAGACAAATTTATAGATATCTTCAATGTCACACACTAAATGCCGAAGGAGGATCGGACCTCTCAAAAACAGACTTGTTGTGTCGTAATTCTCTGAACCAAATTAAAGAACTAAAGGAAAGGGGTCCCCCAGAAACTCTCGGGAATAAAATCTAAGTGTATTCGTGTATAAATGGAGATGTTAGTCGGTTACTTTCATCCTCTCAACAACTTGAACTCTTGAAAATGTCGGATACGTGACTAAGACATACATCAACAATGGTGTAAGAAGTCTTAATAGCAGGTTTTCTTAGAGAAGACAGAACTGGTGTGAGCATATAGTTTGGTTAGACCAATGTTTCTTTTTTTCAGAGTCTAGTATTTATCGTCTTCTTTGTTTAGTTTAAAAGTTCGTTGGAATGGTGAAATTTCCTCGAGAAGAGATCTGTTTTGTATGTAAGAAAGGAATTCCGTCTCGGTGTGCAACCGAGAATTAGGTATAAATCTAGTTTTTCCGAGAGTTATCGTTATACACGATAAAAGACAGGTTAGTCTAACACCCGTGAACCCGAAGGATGATTCTGAACTTTGAAATAAAAGAGACACTAAAGCGATATGGTACCCGAAGGGAACACCGAGTTGACCATTTCTTAAGAAGACGTTACGTCCTCTGGACCCAAGCTAGGGACGCAACCCTTCTAGGGGACCTCTTCCCTTTCCGATGGGTGAGGTCATAAGACCGGACCTCTTAAAGTACCTCAGTGTTTCTCATATCAGGTACCTCAGTGTTTCTCAATCTGTGCTGACTCGCTGAAAGTGAAGTGAAGTGAAGTGATATGGTAGACTCCTTCTCTTTCCTTCTCTCTCAGGACATGTGTGTAAGTCGTAACCAGAAGAAATCCCCCTCTGATTTCAGGAGTATTCAGTTCTGTTCGCGTGTATTGAGTCGTGTGAGTAGGGAAGGGACGTACACGAAGAACGTGTACTACTTGTCAACCTCGCATGTAAATCTCGTACATGTGTATCCCTGGGGTTTGAGGAGACTTTTAACCTAGGAAGAGGTTCCTCTCGAGAGTAAAAGACTCCTTTCCGTCGGAACTGTCTTACTTATGTCCGAGAGAGAGTCACATGTTCGTCATACCGGTGTGAGTGAACGACGGTGATCCTACGATAGACGTGTTCTCTTTTGAGTGGCTTTGAGGGTTTTTGTATATATCTACAAGAGTCTTCGTTCAGGGACTCGAGGAGGAGGTCGGACTTACGGTCGTCATTTTTTTTTTTTTTTTTTTTTTCTGGTTCCTATAAAAGAAAGGTACCCCTTTTTTAATTTTTAGGAACCCGACATCCTGTTGACCCTTCGTTCAAGGGTAGATGCACTTCGTTCCCTTTAACTCCGAACGGAGTGTGGTATATATCTCAGAGAATTTTAACTAGTTTCTTGATTTACATTTTAGATTTTGATATTTTGTGAATCTCCTTTTATGTCTACATTTAGAAGTACTGAAATCTAATTCGTTACCAAAACATCTATACTGTGGTTAAGAACAGTTGAATTGGTATTTTTCTATTCATTGAGTTAAAATTTTGTTCGTTTCCATCAATCCTGAGGAACGACAGTGACGACTCCCGGACCCAAGTTAGGGACTAGATCCTTGATTCTAGGGTATACGGTGTCGTTACGGTTTGTTTTTTATTCATTTTTAATTTTTTATTTTTACCCGTTTCCTAAACTTATCTGTACCCAACGTTTCTCAGTTTGTGTTGATTTCAGTAAATCGTGTGTGTGTGTATAGGTTTCTTTCATATATTTACTGAATAATTAAGCGTCCACCGAGTCACCAATTCTTAGACGGGCGGTCATGTCCTCTATGTCCTCTGAGTCTAAGTTAGGGACCTAACCCTTCTACGGGACCTCTTCCTTCACCGTTGGGTGATGTCATAAGAACGGACCCTTTAGGGTGTCTGATTCCTCGGACCACCTGGTGTCAGGTACCTTAGTGTTGATCAGTCTGTGTTGACTCGTTGACTCGTGTTTCGTGCACTTCTGTAGACGTTATAGTGATCAGTCATCTCTTTACTTTTAATTTTGACGTTACTATATGGATGATCCTAGCGATACGTCAGACTGACGACATAAATACCAAGAATTAGGTTCCTAAGTTTGATGGCACCAAACTTTTATGAAAAATTTTTAAGGTCTATTTTCGTTTTTTACCTTTAACGGAACATGGACCTTTACTGGATGTATCGTAAATGTAACATAATCCATGATATTCATTAGATCTCTACTGAATTTTATACGTCCTTCTACAGACATACAATATACGTTTATGATATAGTAAAATATATTCCCTGAACTCGTAGACGTCTAAAACCATAGACTCCGCCCAGGACCTTGGTTAGGGGACACCTACGGTTCCCTGTTGACACGACCGTAACATTTAAACTGAATAAAAGAAACATCCTTTAGGGTTATTATTACAATTAAAATAAACCTTAAATTTTATGGATATATTAGACTACCAAAAACTTTTGTACAAAGGACCGAAACAGATGGGTTTTCCTGGACCTTCGTTTCTGTGGGATTATTGTTACGTATACGGTCGATCGTGAGTCTAGAACTAAATATTTATAGTGAAAGATAGTTTTCTTTCGTTCTGAGGAACCTCTTTATCCTTTTATATTTTCTGTTCTTTCCTTTTATGTTCTTCCTGGACCTTATAAAACAAAACGGTTTTTGGATCTTTCCAGGGTTTTTAATTAGTTCCGAGTTAGTTTTTCCCTCTTGGTCGAGTTTCTCCCCGAGTGTTACCGGTTTCAACCTGTGAAATTGGTAGTTTTTGTTATTACTGATGTTGACTGATTGTAAGATTTTTTAAATTTTTAAACTCATACGTTATTATTGGGGGTTTTATTATCTTTTGAATAGATCACCGGATATGAGAAAATTTTACACTCACTAATTTTCTTATTCTCCGGTTTCTTGACCAGGACTAATTTCTGATTTCTCTATACTGTTAATTTATTGTCACAAGTTCAGATCTAACCTGGGACCTAATATCTTTTTCCTTAAAATATTCCCTACAATGACCCTGTTGTCCTCTTTAGACTTATACTTTAAACGTATAATCTATAACATAGTCACAATTTGTAGTTGACTGTTTGTCGATTAGAGTTTTTATATGTTCGTTGAATACGTCGAGTTAAGGTCTTTTTATTTACTGGGTTAGTTTTTTACCCGGTTTCTTGATTTATCTGTAAAGAGGTTTCTTCTGTATGCCTACCGATTGTTTGTGTACTCTTCTACGAGTTGTAGTGAGTAATAATCTCTTTACGTTTAGTTTTGGTGTTACTAAACTATAAAGATACGTAAAGTTTTGGTGTTACTCCATGGTAAAGTGTGGTCAGTCTTACAGACGCTAGGTTTTTAGACGTTCGTTATTTACGACCTCTCCCACACCTCTTTTCCCTTGGGAGGATGTGACAACCACCCTTACGTTTGATCATGTCGGTGATACCTCTTGTCACACCTCTAAGGAATTTTTTTGACGTTTATCTTGACGGAATACTGGGTCGTTAGGGTGACGACCGTATGTGTGGTTCCTTTGGTCTAAACTTTCTCTGTGTACATGGGGTTACAAGTAGCGTCGTGACGAATATTATCGGTCCTGTACCTTTGTTGGATCTACAGGTAGTCGTCTACTTACCTATTCTTTCGACATCATGTATATATATGTGTTACCTCATAATGAGTCGACAATTTTTCTTATGTAAACTTAGTCAAGACTACTCTACCTACTTTGACCTCGGTTAATATGTCTCACTTCATTCGGTCTTTCTTTTTGTGGTTATGTCATATGATTGTGTATATATACCTTAAATCCTTCTACCGTTATTACTGGGACATATGTTCTGTCGGTTTTTCTGTGTCTACACATATTGCCTGAAAACCTGAGTCTCCCTCTCCCTCTCCCACTCTACTAAACCTTCTTACCGTAACTTTGTACATATGATAGTACATTCTTAACTTAGTGGTCAGATACAGACTACGTCCTATGTCGTACGAACCANGACAACCACCCTTACGTTTGATCATGTCGGTGATACCTCTTGTCACACCTCTAAGGAATTTTTTGACGTTTATCTTGACGGAATACTGGGTCGTTAGGGTGACGACCGTATGTGTGGTTCCTTTGGTCTAAACTTTCTCTGTGTACATGGGGTTACAAGTAGCGTCGTGACAAATATTATCGGTNGTCGTGACAAATATTATCGGTCCTGTACCTTTGTTGGATCTACAGGTAGTCGTCTACTTACCTATTCTTTCGACACCATGTATATGTGTTACCTCATAATGAGTCGGTAATTTTTCTTATGTAAACTTAGTCAAGACTACTCTACCTACTTTGACCTCGGTTAATATGTCTCACTTCATTCGGTCTTTCTTTTTGTGGTTATGTCATATGATTGTGTATATATACCTTAAATCTTTCTACCGTTATTACTGGGACATATGTTCTGTCGGTTTTTCTGTGTCTACACATATTGCCTGAAAACCTGAGTCTCCCTCTCCCTCTCCCACTCTACTAAACCTTCTTACCGTAACTTTGTACATATGATAGTACATTCTTAACTTAGTGGTCAGATACAGACTACGTCCTATGTCGTACGAACCACGACCATGTGCCCCTACTGGGTCTCCCTACAACACCCCTCCCTCCACCCTCCCCCCAAGTACAAACCCTTGCGTACATGTGGGTACCACCTAAGTACAGTTACATACCGTTTTGGTTATGTCATAACATTTCATTTTATTTCATTTTTATTTTTATTTTTATTTTTCTCAGTACGCGAATCCCGTTTTCCACGTGTTATAGTCACTTGTTACAATCTACCAAGTCTTTGTTAAATACCCTGTCCCTCTTTTCTTCCTTATCTCCCTTCCTCTCTCTTTCGTTTACTCTGTTTTGTACTTGTCAACCACTTATCCCTACTTTTTCATATACCCTCAAGAAACATTCAGACAAAAGTAAAGTTTTAAAATTTCAAACTTTGTACTTTTGAGAGAGAGAGAGAGAAAAAGAAGTCCTTTGTCGATTATTTACATTTGTTTATTGTCTCAATCTTTTAGGATTACTTTATTTACTGATCCCGTTGTTAGTAGTTAGTAGTCCAACATAGACTGAAGGCACGACTAAACAGTCACCGGACGAGATATATCCATAATTTATAAAACTTAACAGTGGTGACACTTGTTCCTGTTTGAGGTAAAACCCCAACCCGTTGAATGGAAAGACGACAGGTTCATGGTATCAAGGAGTCAGAAAGGGAGGTACAATACCGTCTAAAACCATTGGGATAACTTCGAAAAGATATCCGTCTTCCTCTTCCTTTTTCGATTCTCTTAAATGATTACTGACGAAAAAAGAGGGGGGTAGTATAGAACAACAATTAGGTAGACGTTGGATTAAAGAAATCTGATAAAAATTAAGTAGGTTGGATATTTATAAATTACTCGTGACTACTCTATTCTTTACTCCCGACTATGGACTCTCACCTTTTCTTCCCAATACAGGTCCAGGGTCTGTCCTTATGGTCAGTCCACCGGGTGAACCCCGTAATGAAACTCTCCTGTCTAGGTGTCCCAGACAGGTCTCTTAAGACTAGTCTCCTCAGTTTAGACAGTAATCGGGTCTAGAATCCTGTTAAAACTCCGATCCACATCCATCACCTCCGGAAGGGTCCCCACTTAGGACTCCACTCTACCCCCTGTTCCTCGTTTCCATATTCCAACTCTCCCGGACTTAAAGACACACTGACCTCACCTCTCATATTTTGGGAAGGTGCCCCTTACTTACACGAGATGTAGTCACTCCAACCACCACCGATCGGAAGTTCTTCTCTAAAACACAAACACACGTAGTTTCTCTAACGAACCATTAATACCCGGAAAAGAATGGAAATTCCGTATGGTTTAGCGTAGAACTCACTAGGTTCTTAGTTTGGGGTTTGAGTGTCGACGTTTTAAGATCCGGTCTGAGGTAGGGAAAACCGGATGGAATATACATTACTAGTCCCGTGACTCTCTAACGGACGTCATACGTTCATCTCCTGACCTCGGTGACCTAAACCTTCCTCTATTGGACTGTAGAAGGGGTCAACGTTACGGGATTCAGGGGTGCATTTTTCTCTCTTATCTTAACGGAACCTTTACACTTAGAAGGGTTCAGTTTGACTTTAACGACGAGTAGAGGAGACATGAAACTAACAACTTGTTCCGGTGTGAAACCCCCTCCCTGTCCTGACCTTTCACAAATAACTACTCTGGTCTCCTTCAAAAAAAGTACCAATTGACATACCGTAGAAGGTAGTGAATTGTAAACTATAGACAGTAAAAGAATAAAGACCGGTGATAGAACCTAATTTTTTTTCTAAAATAATTGATTAATAAAATTTAAATATCATTGAACTCTATACGTGTTTTAAATTCTCAACAACGAAAACCTTACCCTTACACCTACCCGACACCTGTATTGTGTACCAAAAAGTTATACACGTACGCATGTACGATTCAGTGAAATCAGTACAGACTGAGAACGATACGGTACCTGATATCGGGTGGTCCGAGGAGACAGGTACCCTAAGAGATCCGTACTTATGACCTCAGCCAACAGTACGGGAGGAGGTTCCCTAGAAGGACTGGGTCCCTAGCTTACACGTAGAGAATACAGAGGACGTAACCGTCCGTCCAAGAGATGACAATCGTGGTGGAACCTTCGGGGAAAAGTTATACATGACAAAACATATAAAACTTAAAACATAGTACACAAACATAATAGATAATCCTCGTTCAATTAGTTAAATTTTTCGATCTCGAACTGAAGATGAATCATGAATTAAACGATTTATATTATTATATTATTTTTATATGAATGGTAACATGAGTCCGAAGGGTCCACCACGATCACCATTTCTTGGGCTGAACGGTTACGTCCTCTGTATTCTCTGAGCCCAAGCTAGGGACCTAACCCTTCTAGGGAACCTCCTCCGTTACCGTGGGGTGAGGTAATAAGAACGGACCTCTTAGGGTCCCTGTCTCCTCGGACCACCCGATATCAAGTATCCCAGTATTTCTCAGTCTGACACCGTTGAATCGTACGTGTGTACGTGGTGACGTGAGTAGACTTCAGATGGATCTTAAACGAAAATTAAAGAAGATTCTCTCTGACATAAAAGGAAAGAGATCCTACTCGACTTTAATGAACCTTTCGTTCCCCGGTGTAACGACAGTACGTACGTTCTTAGTCGTTGGTTTTCAGGGTGGTCGTTTGAGTCAGAGTTACTTCAACTCTTACGTTGATGGTACCTTTCCACTCACTCTTCCCACCATAGACGAAAAAGACCTCTCTTATGTATCTTGGTCTATTACACTTTGTTGGTTCTTGTCTAACCTTGTCGACGGCTACCCAGAGCCACCCCAGTTCCTTCTTCTTATAAACTCTGTTGTTTCCTTTTTGGTATCACAGGAAGACCGTAGGTAGATGACTCTAGAAAAATACTCTTTCGGTAAGGGAAGAGGATACCAGACGAAAGTAGGGTCCTACAGTTCCTTATATCATCATAAATGACTTGGAAGTAACGGGTTTTTGACAAACCAATCCACGACACAAACGTGTGGACAGAAGAATCCACCTTTCTTTATCTTTCCATTTCAATGGACCTCGTGTAAAATTTCCAATGGTCCCCGTGTAAAATTTCGTACCGTCGACGTAGACTCCAAAAACGGATCACGACTCCCACAGGACTAACTCTTTACCTTTTATCCCCTTGGTCGGCTTGGTACTCTTTCAGTATGCACTGTATCTGAAGTTTCATTCCTCTAGTGGTGTCAATCCTTGGGACTGACTTTTGTACCCACAATAGTCGTACTCGGACACCTTTACTTGCGATTAGTGTACAGGATAGAACAAGAAAGAACTGTCCAATAATCAAGTCAACCTACTTTATCTTTTTTGGAAATCAGTCAAGACCAGACTCGTAGTGGACTTCGAATTAGTTATGGATGTTGATGTCGTGAAACTTGTGTCAAAAACACTCCACAATAAAAGAACAAATTATTTTGAAGGAAAATACCAAGACAATCCCCTCATGTGTCAAGACACTGAAGACCAAGAGAGAAGGGGGAATTTAAGACCCATAGTCCGAGACGTAGGAGAGGGATTAGGTCAGGGAAGGTATATAAAAACTAAGGAGAAGAGTGGAAAAATCACCCCCATCGTTACATGGTCTTAGAGTAAAAGGGTGTACCATAAAGTCACTACCAAATGGAAGGAAAAACTAAGTCACATCGAAGCTATAAGGTAGATGTGTAACAGAGTCGTGGGGGTCCACAAAAAAAAAAAAATGTATTAAGTAAATGAAATTAACCCCTAATCTACTATATGAAAATTGTAATAATAAACGTAAAACTTAAATAAGAAGTCAGTAAGTAGTGTAAATACTCCATAAATAATACTGTAAAGTCATGGGGGTCGAATTAGATTTTCGACTACTCGACAAATTTTTTTTCAGATATATCTATATGTGTATAAGACTTAACAAAAACCTAAAAGTTCAACAGATCTCATACTGTTCGGATATGGACTTCTACCCTACAGGTGACCGAATAAAGACCCGAAAGATTGTACAAAACATCCAATTCGATCGGGACCTGTTGAACAACCGTCTCGTTCGTCTCAAAAGTCTGAAGCCTCTGTCACACTACGTACACCTTGTCGAAGAATTCCTTGTGTTTTTTGACCTTCCTCTGCCGGTCCAACCAAACAAACGAAAAAGGTCAAAACACCTGACCCTTCTTCCAGGGACACCTATCACTGTCTAGTGCCGGTGGGTAATTAACAATCTTCCAACGGTTTTCTGTGTCCTAACGGGTTTATGACTGAAAAATCACTGGGCTGAGGGTGGGAGTCCAGGGGTCCCTTAATACGTGTAATTGTTGATACTCCTTATTACGTCCGTCATGTCTCAAGACAATTCCGACGTCCTCGTGGGTCAACTCCGATCTCCGAATCTACCCCAAGGTCCACCGGGACGGGTAAGTAAGTCACTGTCCCGATCTCTCCTTATCGTCCTTCATTCCAGTGTAACCCACACAATGGGTGACCCGGCCTACACCTCCGCCCGAACCACCATTCCTCCCCTTTGAAATTTTCCTCTTTGGTCTTTTTTTTTTTTTGTTTTTGGTTTTGATCAAAATATTATTCGTTCTACCACTTTTTCCCCTTTAACCAGGTGTAATCAAGACAACGATGTGTCTCAACCATTTCGAAAGAGGAAAGAGTACGAGTTTCTCAACATTTATAGTCTGAACATTTCCTTATATACGGAGTTCAAGAGTATGGGTTTAATTTGTCAAAGGGTCTAGACATGTGTCTAGTTATGAATCCTCATCCAGATAGAAGTTAGAAATGTCTAAACCAACAATGTTTAATTCTTTCTGGTCAGTCAAGAATGGTCTCTTCAAGGAGAGACGAAAAGAAATTAATCCCAGGGAAAAAACAGAGAACCCTTCAGAAGATATCAACGGTAAAGGCAAGACTCGATTAGACCTCCGCAGGAAGGAGATCTAATACCATCTACCACTAAAGTACCATGATCTCCAAACGAAGAGTTTTACACTAGGAAACCGGTCTTCGTATCTATAGTGGAGTCACTCTTGAATAATCTTTATACCCCTTTAGAGTCCGGGGCGGAGTCTTAGTTTTAGACGTAAAATTATTCTAGAGGTCCACAAACTTTACGTGTAATTTCAATTCGTAAACTGTAAGTGTAATAACAATCTCTGTAAAAAACAACAACAAACCAACGATTCAGCAAAGGTTGAGAAACGTGGGGTACCTGACATCGGGCGGTCCGAGGAGACAGGTACCTTAAAAGATCCGTTCTTATGACCTCATCCACGGTAAAGGAGGAGGTCCCCTAGAAGGACTGGGTCCCTAACTTGGACGCAGAGGATGCAACCACCCGTCTAAGAAATGACGACTCGGTCACTCCTTTAAGGGAATTTTTTACCATTGTTTACATTCGGTTCCGGTCAGACCGAAATTCTCGATAGTCAACACTCAAGACTCGACTTTCATGAAAACGTCACGTACTCGTGTGTCCGGGTGGACACGTGTGTCTGAGAGTAAGTCGTCAGGGTGGGAAGGGAACACTCGTGGGACAATAGGTACTAGCAACTGTCGATTAGCGAAATCACGACTTCCGTACTCAATACTCTTTACAAATAATTTGTCACTTTTTTCGACTTAAAACACATACACTATAGAGACACAGATCCGCAGAGGTTCTATGAGTCAGAGTCTCAGAGTTAAAATACATTAAAATCAAAAAAAGTTCACTTGAGGAATAATTTACACCTATGATACATAAAAGTAATACATGTAAGTATAAAATCCCTTTTATACGGAGTAGTTAGGGTCATGGAAGTAAAAACCAAACTTTTTATAACAAAATATATATTTGTGTATGTGTTTCCATCGACGACTGGACTATCTTTCCATAAGTAAGTAGTGGTCCATAAGGAACAGAATCTAAGACACCGATATTCACCACTTGGTCTGTCAAGTCAAGTCAACGAGTCAGAACAGACTGAGAAACACTGGGATACTTGGCGTCGTACGGTCCGGAGGGACAGGTAGTGGTTGACGACCTCAGATGGCTTTAGGTACAAGTAACTCAACCACTACGGTAAGTTGGAAGAGTAGGAGACAGCAGGGGAAGAGGAGGACGGGAGTTAGAAAGGGTCTTAGTCCCAGAAAAGGTTACTCAGTCGAGAAGCGTAGTCCACCGGTTGCACAACCTCAAAGTCGAAGTTGTAGTCAGGAAGGTTACCTTGTGGGTCCTGACTAGTCAGTTCTGGGATAAAAGTGTGTTCAACGCAAGATGACCCCTCTCTGTCTGTTCACTGTCATTAGTCTATTTAGTTGTAGTCTATCACTGTTTACTCTACCTCTTTTAATACCCTGTACTCTCTTTCACTCACCCCCCATGATGAAATCATCAATCCTTTCCGGAGAGTCTGGAAACTAGACTCTAGACCTATCGGTACGTTTCTAAATCCCTTATCGTCAGTTCCGTCTCTTCGACGTTCCTGTTTCCAGAACTCCATCTTTGCTCCAACCCTCAGGGTCATCACACCGACCTGACACCACGCGATCCTTTCTTGTCCACCCTCGGGACCACCACTCCTAATCTAAAATAAGAGCCACCTTACCTTTCGACAACCTGTCACGAGACCCAACACAAAATTCATGACCTAGACGTACTGACGTAAGTGTAAGAGAGAAGACGGGTAGAGGAATCTGAACGCTAGAAACCATGTATGAAAATTTCAGCGACTGACACTCATCCCCGCTTTGGACACCAGTGTCCTGTAGAAAGAACCCGTTACAAGGACTTGGTCGACCTGAGTGGGTGACGTCTACTGAGTGTCTCAGGTGTAACCAAAATGGACAAGACACGGAACAAATGGGACCAAAAAGTGAACAAAAGAGTTCCTACGTCCTCCGGAAAGGTAAATGGAAACTCACTAGGTTTGTTTCGGTAGATCAGTATTAGCCCTGAAAAATTTGTAGGGAAGTGAGTCTAAAGATTCACCTTAACAAAGAAGTTCACTATACCCGAACCGATTAGAGAAACAGGACATTTAACAATTTCCTTTCTCCACTACAAACCTATCTTAGATGATTTTATACGAACTCCAAACAGAAAAGAGTCGTGAAAGAGTGGAAGAAAACATCGTATTGGTGTGTGACTGAAGACCCAATAACGGTCCAAGGAATAAGACACATCACCATAGTAGGAGTGTCCAATGGAGACTCAGTCGAGATTGGTCTAGAAGAACGTATGATTAACTTGGACGAGAAAATGGGACAAAACCAAACTCCCAAATTAACAGAAAACCCACGAGTCGAGAGTAAGAATCTTCGCTACCAAAGTCAGGGGGGAGTAAAGAAATTTTCGTCTTGAAGGATATCCCAAAAACGACACTCCGTACGAGTCCGGAAACCATTACCCGGTCGCTCCTTACCTAGGTCTGTTTTGTCACTCTGGGTTGTAAAAAAGTCGGAACTGTAGAGGGAGGTCCCAATCCCGGGTCCTCAGTGGGATGACACAGGTTCTTCCGTACCTTGGGTCTAGTAATTGGATCTCTATGTTACATCGACCTTCCCGATGTACTGAAAAAAACATCACCTTTAAAAGTTCATGTGTTTTTTCATCCAACTGATCATGTTCCCTGAGGGTACACAGATATCGAGTCAAGGTTGTTGGTAATTGAAAGACGGAAAGAACAAAGTGGACCGAGCAAAGGGGTACGTACGTGAGGTGAGGAGACGATAATGATAGACACCCAGAGAAGACCCAAGGGACTATACCGTCGTAGTGGGGAAGAAGTGGTAAAAGAAGATGTCAACTGTACGGGTAGAAGGTAATATCGTCATCTCAGAAACCACCCACCCCCCATACTATTGAACAATAATGTTATTTCCGAAACTTAATGTTCGACGTTGAACTGGTAGGTCGGAAGACTTTAAAAGTCGTAGACTTTCTTCGGTCTGTCTGAATACTAGTCTCGTGGCCTAAAGTCGATAAAGAAAGAATAATAAAGAAAAAAATGAAACCTCCAAAACAAGGGACTAATGGAACTCATCTTCGACATATCTGACTTTTTGTTCGACGTTAAACCTCTAAAAAGTCATTTCAAGAAACGTCCGTTGATTTCCTAAACTATCAGTATCGACCTGTCGGTAATAAGATCGTGGTACACCTGACCTTATACACCTGACCTTCCACGATTCTGTGTCCGAAACCTCGGTCTACCTTGACCTAAGTTTAGAACCGAGATTGTTGATGATTGACACACTATGATCAGTTCAAAGAATCGGAAAGACTTACATAGGAGAGTAGATATTTTACCTATTATTACTAAGGATGGAGTGTTCTCAGGGACCCTTCTACTTACTTGGACTACATATCATTCCTGAATCACTCACGGACCTTGTATCATCCACCAGTCTCGAATCTTCGATAATTATTATAGGTAAGTAAAGTCATTAAAAGGTCGGTAGACCATAACTGAATACACAATATAAATACCTAGAGAAGAGGTTTAGATAAACCTGGATAATGAGTGTAGAAAGGAGGTTGTAACGTTCGCAAAATTCTTGTCAAGACTTCCACACTACGTCGTACGGTTTAGGCCCCGTCGACACTGGTGGTGTCCTACGGGCCCCTCGTAGGTAACCATTTCAAGGGATTCGGGTCTTTTGAACGTGATAAGAATTATTTAATCCACGACCTGAATCTTTTTTCAGTTGTCTCTAAAGGACCGGTTCAAAAGGATAAAGACATAAACCGATTTCAGTCTGTCCAAGTTAGTTGGTTTACTCCAGAGACTCGAGCCCGTTCTGTTCGTGTTGGTAAAAAGAGACATACACAACCGACGTCGATCTAAGACCTCGGTCTGACGAACTCAAACTTCGGACCGAGAAGAGAAAGGATGGGCCCAGTGGAACCCGGCAACACAGAGGTGAGGAGAAAACATTTTGTGGAGGGATGTAATTTCCAAATAACACTTCTAAATTTCCTTATCAATTACATTTGTAAGTCTTGACATGAATCGTATACCATTCGAGAGTCACTTACAAAAACAACTATAGTGTCTCCACCACCCCATTTAAGACCCGACGTCTTACAAAGGATCCAAGTTAGAAGTCACCGACTCGTCAAAATGAAGAATATAAGTAGGACGTTTATAAATAACTAAAGGATGGTACGGTGTGACGAGACTCAAGACCTGTGTCCTCACTTGTTTGGTCAGGTTCCTTAATCGTAACATTGGAAGAAACTCACTACCACTGGTTACGGAGATAGACCCGGAAACGACAAAACTTATTCGCGTGACCCATAAACAGGGATTCAAGAAGATTTATTGGGACGAACTAAGTATAGTATAATAAGGGTATAGTAATAGGGTTTTGTTGTTAGTACACAACAATTCATGGATTATACACGACACATGAGAATTTCTCGTCGACTTTTTCTCGACCACGTACGGTTGTTCACAGACACCTATTACGCCCGTCGTCCGTCATCTATCGACTAGTGTTGTGTCAGTTCAAGTACAAAATCAACCTTTTCCGTATCTCACAATACCCTCGAGTCTACTCCCCGTAGTTTTATTTTACCACCTCAGTCTCTTTCAAAGGACTTCATCTACTTGAGATTTCCCACCAAACCTCAATCAAGGTTTCATCACACCCATGCACCCCTCCCCACTCCTCCATTCCCCTCCCAACTACTCCCTTCCTACCCCGAAAGATCCGTCTCTCTCGCTCATCTCTTCCATACCTCCGAGTTTCGGTAGACTGACAAACCTCTTGATGTGTCCTCAGTAATCACGTCAATGTCGTCTCCTGTCCCACTGTCTCACTCGCTCCTCCTCCGTGTCACACTCGGTCCATCACTTTCTGGAAAACACGTAAAGAGTCCTCAAACTTGAAGGAGGACTTCTGTCGTCCCTCAGTTCTTTCCGAGACTCCGAGACTTCACTATATCTGTACTTATCTGTAGTACTACCTTAACGACGAAGTAGGCGTCACACCTCGTACTGAACTTCCTCTCAAATTTCCTTTAGTTCCTCTGGTCGACAGGGTCAGTCTTTCGTGGTTCCAGACTTGTGTGCCACTGTTCCTCCACCATCCCTTCCCGAGTCACAAGGTTTCCATAATTCTTCCTCCACACAAGACACCCTGAACCACTTACTAACTGACCCACCCTTCGTCCCCGAAATTCGAACAACTTTAGAATATTTGGTGACATTTAATCCTCTGACAGTGCAACAGCAGTAGACCCCAGTAGTACTAAGGAACACAATGATACTTTTCGATTTGGTCGCGTTTACACCATCGAACCTACGAGTTGTACCAGCCACTCCCACACTCACCCGGAAGACAGCACTCCGGAAACTCCTGTACCGTCAGGAGACAGAACTGAGTCCAGTCACAGTAAGTGTGTCAAGGTCGGTTCGTCTAGTGACGTAGGGGATCAAGTGACCAAGTAAATAAGAAAATAGAATGACCGGTTTATAAATACCTTACGGACGATTCACTAGAGTACCTCGAATACATTGGCATCCGTACCCACCTTCTTCTTCCTTAGTATATAATTGCATTTCTTTCTTTTATGAAAGTCTATCTCCATTCACCAAAATTTTTTACTTTTGTCTCACTCCCTCTCCCGGACCCTCCAACCGATTCTCGAAACGGGACCCTCCTTGTAGGGTCCCTTCCCACGGCTCTATCGTCGATCAAACCAACGAGTGGACCTAATGTCGTCAGCGAGGCATCGACCAGAGGAACGGAAGGGATAAGAGACGGTAAAAACTGTGGTGTCGACTTCGTTAGGAAAGTTTTTATACTTACTCTAGGAGAGGAGTTTTGGGAAGACGTGTGGGGTACAGTATTACTCATTTTCTGTTTCGTGGGTGTTACCGTCGTTCCGGGAGGGACCAGTCTGGGAGAAGAAAGGAGAGACTAGTACAGAGGAGGAAAGGAGGGAAAGAGACGACGTCGGGGTCACCGAAGGAGGACGACGGACTTGTACAGTTTGTACGAGGGTAGAAAGACGGTTCACGACGTACCAACAGGAAGTGAAATCCAAAACCGAGAACACAGTACAACCACCGGAGACGGACCGTATTTCGTCTTAAGGTCTGAGTTTTCTTTCGTCCAGAAGTTGTATTTCGTATGAGAAACGTGTTTGTCAAATCCGTAGTACTCAGTAATAAAAAAAATTTTTTTAAAAACCCCCCCACGAGACCCAGAAGTGACGTCACGAGTCTGAAGAGCAACTTCACCGAAGAGAACACCTCGTGTCCGAGATCCGTACGTCCGAGTCATCAACGTCGAACTCCCGAGATCTCGTGTCCGAGTCATCAACACAGAGGACCCGAATCCACGAGGTACCTTACACCTTAGAAGAGTCTGGTCCCTAACTTGGGTATTGGGGACGTGACCGTCCGTCTAAGAATAGGTGATATGGTGGTCCCTTCAGGGAACTCAGTAAGATTAATTCCTACTATCCTTGGGAGGACTGAAAGGGTTCACGGTCGGTGCCTGGCCGGAACGTTTGTCTGGAAAGATTCCTGCTATCAGAGTCCGACGATACGAGTGAAAAGACGTGTCGTGCCGATCGTGGAAGGGTCACTCGAGAAGAGAGTGGCGGGAGAAATTTTATCGTCGAGGAGGTGGTCGTGAGGGGCGGGAGGAGAGGGACAAATGAAAAAGAGGTATCGTGAGTAGTGACTGATTCTATGATATAGCAGATGTATAAACAAATAACGGACGTAGAGGATGATTTTACATTCGAAGTACTCCCCTCCCTAAAAACGGACCAAACAAATGAGGGTTTGGGGGTCGTGGACCTGTCACGAACCATGTACCGTCCATGAGTTATTATATACTACTTACTTAATTTTTGTCCTTTTGTACCGTGTACACCAATCTTGTTTTGTTCGACACGACTTTCTCCATCCTCTACGCCAACGACTCGATTACTCAACTCTCGTCTGTCCCTGGAACACCCGACGTCCTTTGTCGAATCTGTTTGTATAAAGAATTCAGAGTACTAGAGAGGTATCCTAACGGGTTTGGTCTAGAAATGGTAAAAGAGTTGGAGTTGAGTGAGAGGAGAGAGGAACCCCGTTGTACAGATAGAGAAAAGGAAAAGTAAATCAACTGTCCTATTAAGTCAGAGGTTAAGACAGGTCACATTGTGAAGTACGAGAAGACGGGATCTTAAATAGTGTCAACATTATTCAATTAATAATGTAATTATTATTAATTATTAATTATTATTATCAATTATTAAGTAAATCATAGACTCAAGAGGTGACTTGACTTTTTAGGATAGAACAATTACGATATAGGAGTCACGGATTGGGTCTTAAGTTGTTTATAGACTTACTTACTGAACGAAAAGAAGTCTCACGTCTACTGCGACCTGATCCGATCCGGAGGACCCCTGGAACTTGGTGGGGTCGCGAAAGGGTACGAGAGTCGGATTTTGGACTAGTGGTGAATAAAGGGATTGGAGAGGGGTCTAAACTTCGTGTGTCACGGTCCATTTAGGGCCGGAGAGGTACTGAGTCAAAGACTACGAACCGACACCTACAAGTGAAACGTCCTCAGGAACCTTTTCCGGGTCGACGAACGTCATTAACCCCTGGTCGAATAGGTTTCGGTGGTAATACGTCACCTGAGGTAGTCTGGGTCCACACGCCTCGAGTCCGTGGAAACACTACTGAAGTAGTTACTTTTGTTTTTCTTTGTACTGTAAAATCTTTTCAGGAACCTCAACGTATCTTCCAACCTGTTCCACTCGTTTTGATTCGGCACTGGTATTACACACGTTTTACAGGACACTTCTTCAGAATTAGTATAAACGGGAGGGATGAGAGTAATAACAACTCTCCTATTTCACGAAGTACACCTTGTCGTGAGTTCTCCGTAATTTTTGACATGGTTAGACTTCAATATCTTCATGACTTCCACTTTTTACGGGATCGGTAGGTGGTGTAGGGTAAACTTACTTTTTTTCAGGCGTAGAAGACACACCTGAGTCTGAATTTCACACAAAACTGGACTGGGTCGGAAAGAACTACGGGGTAGTTCACATGTCTCTTACTTCGTGATATCAACGTTTCACGAAGAGGAGTAATTTCCGTAGTCTAACACTTAGGAAAACTTCCTCGGATTCATTATTACTGGTAATATGTGAGGATGATATATAACTCATGGATGACACAAAGATGGTCCTCGTATTAACGTAGTAGATAAATTAGGAATTATATTGGACACTCCTTCTATTATTACCGGAGTAAATTCTCTATCTTTAACTATAAGTTGTATCAACTTACACAGTTACTCAGTGTCGTAAATCATGTATTCCACTCGCACGATATTAACGTCTAAAGGACTACCTGGTGAGACGTCTGAGACTAAGTCATTCAGACCCTACTACGGGTTTTTAGTTATAAAAGTAGTTCACAGGTCCACTAAACTACGTCCACCATGGATCTGTTGTGACTCCTTGGGACCTTATTTTCCAACGGGTTCTGGTGTGTACCCCATTTATCCCCTAACGTCTAAAGCCCAGTCCTACCGATTTAAGGTTCTGAGTCTGAGGAATCTGATCTGACGTTGAGACATACGTCTCACGAGTGCCCCTCCCCCACGGAGGCGGGTGTGGGGTGACGGGAAGTCACCACTAGAGACTCCGTCCACCGGTCAGTCGTCCCCGGAACTGAAGACCTCGGAAGGGATAGTCGACAAGGTCGGTTGTGTCCCGAGTATGGTACTCAGTCGTACGAGGTAAGGGTGTCAACAAAGAGAGACTATCGACCCTCGTGGGCGGGTCCGACAAATGTAGTAGGGCAACGGTGTCCCTAAAATCACAGTTCCTTTATGTCGACGAGGTCTTCGTTCACCGAGTCTTCCCGGACCTCGTGTCGGACGAGACACACGACACGAGAATCGTTCTAATCGATCGACGACAAAGGGAGTGAGGTAAAGACGAGGTCTGTATTATCGGATTACGTTAGACACCCCCCACCCCCACACACACACACACACACACACACACAGTCCCTTGTTCATCGACGACACTGAGACGTCTTCTGGGCTAGGATCATAAAAGACGTCTATATCCGTACTAAAATTTCTCTTTCAAAAGTGTCATACATAGTTTCGTATTAAAGTATAATAAAACTTTTAAGTTTTTATAGTCTTCCTCCTCCTTTTGTTAATAAGTACCTACGATGAATGTAAGGTGAGGGGAGGAGTAGGGGTGTGTTACCCTTAGTAGGTAAAATTATATAGAAATATACTAAAGAAACATTAAGATTTTCATCATGTGTAAGCCACATCCATTAAATCCCCTTTTCAGTTCTGTTTGAATTCAACGGATATTAAAAGGGTGAATCTCTATTGATGAAGTCTCGAGGTAAACCTAGAAAAAAAGAGACATGTCAATAAAATGTATGGAGAAGTCCAGTGCGTTATTTACCATTACGTCTACAGGAACGTTCCCATCGAAGAAAAGTATATTTATAAATCTGTTCCTGGGAACAAACAAATTCAAAAAATTTTTAGTTTAACAATCTTAAGAAATGGATACACTAAAGTAGGGCCGTAAGACCTTTCAAATTCATGACGACAAGACTCAGTTCTCAAAACGTAGGAATCTAAGAAGGGAACCTTTCTGTTTATCTTTACACCTGTCTCCTTTTACCATAAGAACAATTTCCTCTGTAAGGGAGATAGTCCTCCCGTACCTCCCGGGTCCAGACTTCAGAGTAAAAAGTGGGACACGAGAACATTGGTTAATTCTACGTTCTTTTCACCGGATCTCCAATCTGGGTTTTTCGGTAAACACCATAAAAAGTTACCAATCTGGTTTGTATCTTTGTTGAGTTGAGAGAGGAGAACCTCTACACCGTTGATAACAGTCGCCTCTTCTTACAAATACACTAAATAAAAAACTAATTCATTGAAAGGATTTTTCAGACGTCTATATTTTAACTAAACCGGAACAGGTGGAGTACCACTATAAAAACCTGGAGATTTGAACTAGGACCTACTGTAATGTAGAGTACTACTAACGGACAACAGAGTCTTAGGAACACCTGGGGTATACTCGAACCTGGAGGACTCCTACCACCACCGACTCGAGACCCGTCCGATTGACGTGTCCCGTGACACAAAGAAAGGTTTTCCAGTCGGTCACCACACTTCGTCCTCAGATGGAGAACCGAAGGGTTCGACATCTGTTCACGGTCAGGGCTCTCCCACAACTGTAACGGAACTTACTGTAACTCTGTAAGGACCCGTGTCGTTTCCTCATGGTCAACGGGTCGAGGTTCCTGAAAATGTTGGTCATACTCAACTACGAGTGAGAACTATATTTCCATTACAAAGACTCAATAAAACTAGACACCAACCCTTTCCCTACACCCCCCTGTAACGTACAACGGGTTCGTTTAAATACAACTTACATGACTCTTCTAATTGGTCGAGAGTTCACCGGAGAATCTGAGGACCAGACACGAAGGACCTTTTGACTGGGAAGTACAGAACTAAGTTTATTGAAAGTAAGAGACAGTAAGTAAAGAGACGTTTATGAATACTCGTAGAGACTGTATAGTACGAGACACGACTTCCGGTTCCTGTGTCAATACTCGTCTTTATCTACACCAAGGTAGGAAGTGACTTGAATGTCAAATACATGTCCTCTCCGACTGTAATTATTTATAGTTTATGTTTTGTGTTTTTACATAACGTTTGGTTCTATTCACGAATTCTCCTACATAAGTCCCAAGATAACCCATATTTTGTCTCCTTGAACTGGACCTGACTCCCAGTCCCTTCAAGGGACCCTTCTAAGTGAACTCGGTTCCGGGCCTTTTACTTATCTCTTCTACCCTCTCCGAAAGGTCTAACTTCCTAGTCGTACACGTTCCAAAGTCCCGACTTCCCTCGGACCGTGTTCAAGTCTTGGGGTTTAAGTCTTGTTAACCTCATGTCTTGTGTTTCCCACAAACCCCACTCTAATCTCTCCCCATGTACTCGACCCCGAAACACCCCGTATACTTCCTCAAACCAGAAATAAGACTCTTTGTGACTTCCTAAATTCTTCCTCTTATTGACCTAGTCTAAACGTAAAGCTCTCCTCGTGAACAAGACGCTTCGGTTGTCTTAATATCTGTTATGTGAAAGGAGAATCTCGGTATAGTGGAACATACACGAAGAAGACTTCCCCGAAAAAATTTGGAGAAAACTCAGTGTCTGGGAAAACTCTTAGACTATGTGTATAAAAATGCCAAGACATGAGTCTTACTAACTTACCTTGAACTACATCCATGACAAATGTTTCTATACCCGTCTTAAATCCTTTGGGTTATACCTACCACTTCGTGGGGCCTGATCGTTCTTTATCCCTTGTCAATGGTGGTGATTCGGACTTTCTGTTTACCCTTGAGTTCTTCGTGATATCGACACCGACATTCTCTCTATCGGGTATTCTGGACACCGGAACCCGTCTCCGGTGTCGGCCACCCCTTTATATATCGGGATGAAAAGAGAGGGAGAGTCTAAAGGATCACCAAGTAGAGTGACCGGTTTAGGTTGATTTTCGGGTACCCGGAGATCACTCGGGTAAACTACCGCTGACATCTCCAGCCGAAGGACCCTGTGTCTCGTCACATCTCTTCTACATTACCCCCTTGTTTGTTCCTTACGGGTCATACATATCGAAAATACTAATTAAAATTCCCTTGTGGAACTTCCTATAGGTACCTAGGTCCGATTCTAGGAAACGAGGTTTTACTATGTATCGTTTGACATAAGATCAATAAATAAAAATTACAGACAGAACAAATAATATGACCTTCGACGTCACTCCATTCTCGGAGTGGGTGGAGACACAAGGACACGGATCGGACACGGACCATAGAATGTCAGGTACAAACAACTTTTTTACCTGTCCGTCCACCGTTCACCCGGTTCATGTCACTCCCGTCGAACAACACCCCAACACGGAGTCAGTATCAGAAAGGGACTGAGAAGGACCACACAAAACCACAATTCTATACTAGAATTTCACCACAACCCCCATCAATCCGACCAGGGGAAAGGGATTGTGTCCCTGGGAAGATGAAGGGATGTCTCTCCTGTTTCTCTTCCACGTAGATCGTAGACACGATATAACATCTGGGTCCTAAACCATCGGAGTCTAGCATAAGGGTTTCGTCTTGCCAGAGTAAATCGAGGTGCAGGTAATCGACGTGTTTGTTCAAATAGTCCAGTTGGTCCCTCTGAACACCGGTGTCTACGGTAAAACCGGTTGTGGTCGTTTACAATATCGGTGTAGAGGGTGGTCTTTTACTCACTTTGAATTTTTTGGTGAAGATTCTTTATCCGTCTTTGTTCCTCCTTCCTCCTCCGGTCTCTCTTTAAATTAAAATTTTGGGTTTTACCTGGGAGGTTCAGGGGGTTTGGGTAGAAAAAGAAGAAAACCAAACTTCATTTTAAGATCTACAATTATAAGTCTATAGGATAAGACAGTCTCTCAAAATAGGTGACTCCTCATTACTGAACCAACAGTTTTACTCATAAGATATCTATATCTTTATTAGGAACAATATACGTATATGTGTGTAACCATATCTATGTACATAGAGGAATCAACCTGTCAACCAAGGTCCGTATCTTTGTTCTGGGGATCATAGTTACTCGTGTGGGTGGAGACTATAGAATCAAAGATTATGGTAAGAGGTCAATTTCTCTTGACCCGAGGAACCTCTTTACCGGTATAGATTCTGACCCTTTCCTTTACATGTTTTACTAGGATCTCTCCCAATAGTTCTAACGTCTTATCCCCCTACGCTTCAAGTTGAGAGGGTTTTTTGTGTAATTCTAATGTAGCTGTGCACCTTGTTAAGAGTGACTTTTGTTTACTCTGACCATCTTTCTGTGAATATGTTGGTTTCGATATTCTTTCTAGGTATACCTTAATCCAGTCCTGGTGTGGGGACCCTCTCCTGTGTTTTTTCCTCCCCCTAATGTGTCCGGAAAATCCCTCACTCGTTAAACTTGGTGTATACCCGTGGGGTCGGGACCCTAGACGTTGTTCCTTCTACTCAGGGAAATCAACCAAACTTTTGACTTTGTTCCACCTACTTCGTGTAACTTTAAGGGGTCCTAAGACCGATCAAAGGACACAGACGTGGTTACTGACTGAGTCGGGTTCGATTCACGAGTGAACCGTCAAGAACGAGACACCACGTCGAACTGTGATCCCGTTCTCGACGGTGTCGAAAACCTTCTCATGTCAACACCCCCAACCCCACATCTCGACCGAGTCTGGACCGTGTCGTGGGTTTGACCCCGCTCCCGTCGGCAATGACCACGAGTACCTCCTCCGTCTAGGTCTCATCAGACTTAAGACTGAATACACGACCTTGGTGAGGTCGTGTGTGGGGTCAGGTGTGGTCCACGGGTGAGACTGGGGAGAACAAGGTCGTGACAAAGGGAGACCCCGTTAAGACCCCTTTCCCCCCTCTCGTGTGTCTTATCTTGGTGGAGTCTAGGTTGAGAGTCCCGGAGATAAGGTCGTTAGACTCTAATCTGGGGAGTGGGTTATCCCGTCACTATCGGTGACTCGACTCCCCTTCAGACTCAGTATGGACCGAGACCGAAGTCGGGGAGGTAGAGGTCGGGTATTGGATGGTTCCACGATCGACGGTCGCGTGGGATTCCTTTCTGTACTGAACACAAGTACAGTCTAGGTCGAGAGGGTGGTTTCGGTGACCCGTGTACGTCTGATAGATCCCTACGAGGGTGTGTTCCTGTGGGGAAGTTCTGGTCCTATCTCTTGACAAAGTGGATTAAAGTATTTCTGTCTTTTTCAATTCGTCTTATTTTTCTGTCATTTTCAACAAACAAAGTTTACTTTCTTGTTCTTTTTTTTTGGACTTTTTTGTTGATTACTTTGTCTCTATTTATTAAATGGTCTACTTATCAAGTTTCACAACCATTATTCTTACGATTGACTTGATCCCTTTTCTTATCCACTTGTGTCACCTTTATAATTGTTCCTTGATTCTTTATATTTTTTCTTGGTCAGTCTTGAATTCTTATGTTATTGACTTTACTTTTTGTGTGATCTTCCTTAATTGTCGTCTGGTCCACTTTGTCTTCTTATGTCTTCACCAGACCTTCTGTCTTATTACCTTTGATGGGTTAGTCTTATCGTCTTTCTTTTGTTTAAAATTTTTACCTTATCTAATTCCCTGGGGACGTTTCTCAGCCTGTGCTGACTCGCTGACTTGACTTGACTTGACTTGACCTTGTTGTAATTCGTATGGTCGTAAACGTAATATCTCCGGGGTCTTCCTTTTTTCTCTCTCTCTGTCTCCTCAGTTTTTACATAAACTACTTTAATATCGACTTTTGAAGGGTTTGGGCTCCTTCCTTTGTCTATTGGTCCATGTTCTTCGTGTCTCGTCGGGTGTGGTCTACTTGGGTTTCTCTGGGTGTGATCCACATTAATTTTACTGTTTTCAACTTCTATTTCTCTCAAGATTTCCGTTGTTCTCCCCCCCTTTTTTCTCGATATATGTTCCCTTGGGGGTATTCCGATAGTCGATTAAAAAGACGTCTTTGAAACGTCAGGTCTCACTCACCGATACTATATAAATTTTACGACTTTCTTTTTTTGGATGTTACATACTATGAGATGTGTCATGCTAATGGAAAATCTTAACTTACTCTCTATTGAATGATCTACTCGTTTTTGATTTTCTCAAGTAGTTATGATTTATTTACAATTTTCTCTACTAGGTCTCACCTTTCTTTTACGATGTTCATCATTCTTAGATATCCTTTCCTTTTTAAGGTTATCATTTTCGTTTATACATCACTTCCGACACCTACTTGGTGAATTGATTCGACCATCCTTCTAATTTTCTATTTTTTAGTATTTTAATTTGTATTCATGTCACTTGTCACTTCTCTATGAGTACTTCTACATTTTATGTGTGGTTTTTGTGTTTTGTACTCCCTCCCCGTCATTTTTTCATATCGACAAAATCTTACACAAAATTAAATTGACTCATGGTCAAACTTTGTTTACTTATATCAATGTCTATTTGTATATACTTGAGGTATTATTGGTGTTTAGTTTTGGGTGTTGTCTATATGTTTTTAGTCTCTCTCTCCTTGTGCTCGTATGATTTCTTTTAGTACTTTGGTGCTCAATTCTTTGATTTTCTTCCTTTCCTGTCTGTTGTCGATGTTTTTGGTCTTTTGTTCATTGTTTTGCCGTCCTTCATGTTTTGATAGTTATTAATAAATATACAGTCACCTTATTTAAGAGGTCAGTTTTCTGTCTCTTACCGACTAACCTAATTTTTTCTTATGTAGACATATACACTGAATGTCCTCTGAGTGAAGTCTCGATTTCTGTGTGTCTGACTTTCACTCTCCTACCATTTTCTATAAAACATGTTTACCTTTGTCGTTATTTCTCTTCCATCATTATAGTCTGTTTTACCTGAAATTTTGTTTCAGATATTATTTCCTGTTTCTTCTCATAATAAATTACTATTTCCCTAGTTATGTTCTTATATGTTCCCCATATTGAGAATAATTGTACATACGTGGATCATATCCTTTTGGATTTAGATATTTCGTTTATAATTGGCTGAATTACCCTTCGAAGGGTCACCGAGTCACCATTTATTAAACGGACGTTACGTCCTCTACGTCCTCTGTCCTAGAAGACTGGACCTAGTAGAACACCTACTAGGTCCCTCCAACGGTGTAAACCGTTGACCTTTTTCATTTAAACAGAAAAGATACGACTTGGTAGAAGACTCCTTTCTCGTTTCTAGGACTCCAAACCTTACAATCGATACCTTGTTGAGAAGGGGATATCGGATTCCGGGACAGTTCCGACTGAAGACGTGATTTTAGACTCAGACCGGAGTGAGGAACCTCCTAGACTTCCGTCTGGACTTGACAGGTAGGTCATGGGTGACCGGTGTACACCAATCACTCGTGGACCTTACGTCGATCAGACTAAACTCGACGTAACAAATTTATGTGTGACCTAAAACTTGTAAATGAACTTTTTTCTTGTATTTTATAGAGTAATTTTATATCAATTAATATGTTGTCACTAAATGCAACTTTATAAAACGTGTTTCCACCTTCTTTTATAATAATTTTAACTAAACAAAGGAAAATAAAAAATTTTACGTCGATGGTCTTTTAGAACTTAATGTACGTACCAGATGTAATATAAAGATAACTTTTCAAAACTAGATCTGGTGTCTAACCGTTAAAAAAACTTTTCCTGGTTTGTCGTTTATAAAGTCCGAAACGTCTAAAAGATCAGAGACTACTTAGACGGTTTGAACCGATAAAATCGTGTTTTCGTCAGTATCTACTATCTATTGTGTATTTACTTTCACTCGTTGACAAAAGACTATTTTGAACTAAATATTTTTATCCATCGTTAGGGAATACTAATATGTCACCTCCGCTACTTATCTACATGAGGAAAGGGTTAAAACTTACTACAAGTACAAGTACCTCGTAACAAGGTACAGGTCAAGATTCATATTCAATGAAGTACCGTTTATATTCCTCTTTATCACCTTCGTGACTGACTAAAATAAAAGAACCCGAGGTTTCAGTGACGTCTGTCACTGACGTCGGTACTTTAATTTTCTGCTAACGAGGAACCTTCCTTTCGATACTGTTTAGATCTGTCGAAACGGTTGTTTTCAGATATATCAGTTTCGATACCAAACATAGCAAACATCAGCACTCTCGACCTGGTATTACTTCCGACTCACGGTTTCTTAACTATGAAAGCTTATCACCACAACCTCTTCTGAAAACTCTCAGGGAACCTCTCGTTCCTCTAGTTTGGTCAGTTAGGATTTCCTTTAGTTGGGACCTATAAGGTACTCTTCCTGATTACGACTTCGACTTTGAGGTCATGAAGCGATGGACTACACTTCTTGACTGAGTAAACTTTTCTGGGACTACGACCCTTTCTAGCAGTAAAGGAGGAGGTCCCCTAGAAAGACTGTTCTACCTACAGTCTCAGTCGTACTGTTTCTCTTTCGATGGGTGAAGGAACTGGGTGGTCTTAACTTCCCTGTAGTACGACTTTCTTTGCATAAAGTCGACCTAAGTCTGGAACCCCTTTGGGTCCACTTTGGCAAGACCAAAGAACAAGAGGACTTAGAGACGGAATCCCTTGTATCAGGGAACACTCTTGTACAAACTCAAGGTAGAAAGAGGACCATGAAGTAGTCAAATAAAGAAAGGATGAATATATCTCTCTTCTCCAGAATGTCTTATTTTAAATTTACATATAGGAAAAGTAGTGTGTAGGAACACCAAGGGAACTAGGACGGAGTTTTAAATCGATGGGGAAGGGGATATTATGAATTTCAGAAAAGAGGTGCTCCCGGAAATAAGTCCAATGTAAAGAGTAAAACCTTAGTAAGAAAACATTCAACCGTACACTGTAGGAAAAGATGGTACTTACCTAAACCGAATCACTCGCAAATGGACGAGTCGTATATAATTGAGTATCAGTTGTTTTCTCAGACTTCATGAACGTCATTGACCTACGTTAGAGTTTTTACTGTCTTACTAGAGACAAGTAAAGGCCGTTTGGTAAGTTATAATGTCATTAGGTTCAGATACGGGATTGGTCATTACGACTTCTTCGACTTCAACATACCAAGATACTCTAGAAGATCTTGATTGTGGGTTTTTTCTACAGGAAAAGTACTATCCCCTGACCTTACGCTTTCATCCTTCAGTTCTTTATGGACCTCATTGTCCGATTAAACCGGAACCTCATATCTTACTTCGTCCCGTTTCCGATTATCTCAAAACGGTTCTCTTGCGTGACCAGTATCGTTTGTGGGAGAAGGTTGTTGTGTTCTCTTCTGAGATGCACACCTGTAGTGGTCTACCAGTTGTGGCTTTAGTCTAACTAATATAAGAAACGTCGGTTTCTACCTCTTCGAGATATGTCAGTCGTTTTTGTTCCGGCCCTCGACCGACACCGAGTCTAGTACTTGCGGAATAACGGTTTAAGTCTGNATCGTTTGTGGGAGAAGGTTGTTGTGTTCTCTTCTGAGATGCACACCTGTAGTGGTCTACCAGTTGTGGCTTTAGTCTAACTAATATAAGAAACGTCGGTTTCTACCTCTTCGAGATATGTCAGTCGTTTTTGTTCCGGCCCTCGACCGACACTGAGTCTAGTACTTGCGGAATAACGGTTTAAGTCTGAATTTAACTTCTT
This sequence comes from Capra ibex, assembly GCA_006410555.1. Classification (NCBI taxonomy): domain Eukaryota; kingdom Metazoa; phylum Chordata; class Mammalia; order Artiodactyla; family Bovidae; genus Capra; species Capra ibex. The sequence continues at coordinate 73,841,385 of SJYO01020080.1, forward strand.
TCATCCCTTTTGGTGGACTGGTAATTCCATACTGTATTTAGTTTAGGGAATACTAATATGTCACCTTCACTCTTTATCTAAGTTCCCTAATATAGACTATGTGTCTCACGGACTTCTTGATACCTGCCTCCAAACACTGTAACATGTCCTCCGTCCCTAGTTCTGGTAGGGGTTCTTTTTCTTTACGTTTTTCCGGTTTACCAACAGACTCCTCCGGAATGTTTATCGGTACTATTCTTCTCTTCACTTTCCGTTCCCTCTTTTCCTTTCTATGTGGGTAAACTTACGTCTCAAGGTTTCTTATCGTTCCTCTTTATTCTTTCGGAAGTAGTCACTAGTCACGTTTCTTTATCTCCTTTTGTTGTCTTACCCTTTCTGATCTCTAGAGAAGTTCTTTTAATCTCTATGGTTCCCTTACAAAGTACGTTTCTACCCGCGTTATTTCCTGTCTTTACCATACCTGGAGTGTCTTCGTCTTCTATAATTCTTCTCCATCGTTCTTATGTGTCTTCTTGATATGTTTTTTCTAGAAGTACTGGGTCTATTAGTGTTACCACACTAGTGAGTGGATCTCGGTCTGTAGGACCTTACGGTTCAGTTCACCCAGAATCCTTCGTAGTGATATTTGTTTCGATCACCTTCGCTACCTTAAGGTCAACTCGATAAAGTTTAGGATTTTCTACTACGACACTTTCACGACGTGAGTTATACGGTCGTTTAAACCTTTTGAGTCGTCACCGGTGTCCTGACCTTTCCAGTAAAAAGTAAGTTTTTCAAAAGTAAGGTTAGGGTTTCTTTTCGTTACGGTTTCTTACGAGTTGATGGAGTGTTAACGTGAGTAGAGTGTGTGATCGTTTCATTACGAGTTTTAAGAGGTTCGGTCCGAAGTTGTCATGTACTTGGTACTTGAAGGTCTACAAGTTCCACCTAAATCTTTTTCGTCTCCTTGGTCTCTAGTTTAACGGTTGTAGATAACCTAGTAACTTTTTCGCTCTCTTAAAGTCTTTTCGTAGAGGAAGACCAAATAACTGATACGGCTTCGGAAACTGATACACCTAGTGTTGTTTGACACCTTTTAAGAAACTCTCTATCCTTATGGTCTGGTGGACTGGACGGAGGACTCTTTAGACATACGTCCACTCCTTCGTCGTCAATCTTGACCTGTACCTTGTTGTCTGACCAAGGTTTAGCCCTTTCCTCATGCAGTTCAGACATATAACAGTGGGACGAATAAATTGAATATACGTCTCATGTAGTACTCTTTACGACCTGACCTACTTCGTGTTCGACCTTAGTTCTAACGACCTTCTTTATAATTATTGGAGTCTATACGTCTATACGGTATACGGTGGGAATACCATCTTTCGCTTCTTGATTTCTCGGAGAACTACTTTCACTTTCTCCTCTTACTTTTTCAACCGAATTTCGAGTTGTAAGTCGTTTGATTCTAGTACCGTAGACCAGGGTAGTGAAGTACCGTTTATCTACCCCTTTGTCACCTTTGTCACCGACTGAAATAAAACCCCCCGAGGTTTTAGTGTCGTCTACCACTGACGTCGGTACTTTAATTTTCTGTGAACGAGGAACCTTCTTTTCAATACCAGTTAGATCCGTCGTATAAGTTTTCGTCTCTGTAATGAAACGGTTGGTTCCAGGTAGATCAGTTTCGAAACCAAAAAGGTTATCAGTACATACCTACACTTTCAACCTGATCTTTCTTTCGACTCACGGTTTATTAACTACGAAAACTTGACAGAATAACCTCTGCTGAGAACGCTCAGGGAACCTGACGTTCCTCTAGGTTGGACAGGTAGGATTTAATTTAGTCAGGACTTATAAGTAACCTTCCTGACTAAAACTTCGACTTTGATGTTAAGAAACCGGTGGAGTACGTTTCTTGACTGAGTAAACTTTTCTGGGACTACGACCCTTTCTAACTTCCACCCTCCTCTTCCCCTACTGTCTCCTACTCTACCAACCTATCGTAGTGGCTGAGTTACCCGTACTCAAACTCATTCGAGACCCTCAACAACTATAACTGTCCCTTCGGACCGGACGACGTCAGGTAGTCCACCGTTTCTCAGCCTGTACTGACTCACTGACTTGACTCGACTTGACTTGACTTGGTGAGCCACGGACCGTCACAAGGTCCACGACCTCTATGTCACCACTTTTCTTATGTCGGCGACTGTCAGTTCACCCTCCATGTCCGAGAATCTTCGTGTTAAGACATGTTCCGTTCTATACGTTACTGGACGTATACCTACGAGTCTCTTCTCCCCTTCTACCCTCTTTCCCTTACGGAGGACAAGAGTCTAAGTCATGTCTCTGCGGTCGAGTACTAGATGAAAAACAAGAGTATCCGATTTCGGGTCTTTCAGAACGTCTTCGACTCGCTGCACGTCCTTTATAAAGTGTTCTCTGTTTACTCAGACTACTTTGACCGTCGGTCTGTCTGAGCGGGTCACGTTGGGCACCGGGGGGTAGGACTCAGGAGGGGTTTTACCCACAGTGGTTTTTAGTCGGTCGGGAGGTGGAACCCACTCAATAAACCCCTTCCTTCAAAACACCGAAATACAAAGTGGGTACGAGTACTCCTGAATCTAATACGAACAAATTCTACGTATTACCAGTGACAAAGTTGTCTATAATATATTCTATACCTTATCATGTCCGTAACTTCTGAATATTTAAATACATTATAACTTACGGACCTACGGTCCTCTTCAAGTGTCAGATCATCTTCTTGTTATATTTACGTACTTCTCGTAATCGTATTTTATTCGAAGTAATTTTTGGAAATTTTCCGGTTGTTCTAAGACAATCGTTTTCTCACCATTTTAACCAAGAAACTTTTTTTATTTTTCTACTCGGGAATGTAGTTAGGAGGTACCAGAACTAATGATATCGGATGATTATTCTGAACTCTAATCCATCATATTCAGAAGGTTGAAACAATAAAAAGTTCTAACAAAGCCGATAAAATCCAGGAGAAGTAAAGGTATATTTAACATTTTAGTGGAAAGTCAAAGAAGACCCTACTTATACATCTAGTGACTTACTCATATATCAAGTCAAACCCCTCTTGAAAATAGAGTGGTTACAACTTAGAGAGTCGAATATTTACAATATTACAAGGTAAATAAATCCAGAAGAAATTAAAAGGAGTTGTTATATCATCAAAACTCACATTTCTAGAATCTATACAGTACAAAAATTTTTCGGCATACTATTTACCTTAAATGGTATATATTGATAATAGTTATCCTTATATAAAGACATATCTTTACATTAGTATAGTAGACATTTATTCCTGTTAAAATGAAGACAAAATCAGAAATACGAAAAAAAGGGGAACGGGATACTATTACCGACCTTGTAAATCATCTTGTAACTTATCTTCACCATTCTAGTCTGTAGGTACTAAAAAGGGTTAAACATCCCTTTTTTGAATAACAAGTGGAACTTCATATACAATCGTCATTCAAAAAGTGTCTGCATGAAATACTCTAACTCTTTCAAGGGAAGACAAGGTCAAACAATTCTCAAAATAGTACTTACTAGCAACCTAAAAAGTCTACGAGACAAACCACGTATATCAATCAATGATCATCAACGAGGGACCTCTTCCGTTACCGTGGGGTGAGGTCATGAGAACGGATCTTTTAGGGTACCTACCTCCTCGGACCACCCGACGTCAGGTGCCCCAGCGCTTCTCAGTCTGTACTGACTCGCTGAAATGACAGTGAAAAGTGAAAGTACGTAACCTCTTCCTTTACCGTTGGGTGAGGTCACAAGAACGGACCTCTTAGGGTCCCTGCCCCCTCGGACCACCCCACGGTAGATACCCCAGTGTGTCTCAGCCTGTGCTGACTTCGCTGAATCGTCGTCGTCGTCAACGAGTCATCACAGGATGAGAAACGCTGGTGTACCTGATACCGGGAGGTCCGAGGAGATAGGTACCTTAAGAGGTCCGTTCTTATGACCTCACTAAACGGTAAAGGAAGAGGTCCTCTAGAAGGGTTGGATCCCTGACTTTGACGGAGTGAATACAGAGGACGTAACCGTCCGTCCAAGAACTGGTGATCACAGTGCACCCTTCGCGATACATACTAAAAAGAGGAAATAACCAAATATACCACCTAATGTCACTAAATAAAAATATTCAATTTTGTTAGTACGTAAGATCCATTTGTGACAACCTATAAAAATATATTATATATATATTAAACAATGGTGTACATAAAACTTTGACAATAATTCGTATGTGTCTAAGTATTAATAAAATAGAACTTCTATATAACCGGGAAAATATTACTACTTTATAGTGACAAAGGGAAGAATAGAAATCATTATCCGGGATATAACTTCAGATGAAACAGTCTATAATTATAACGGTAAGGTCGAAAAATACGAATTACAAATGTACTATGTGAAAAAGGTAAGAAGATAAAGACTGAAATAAAAATTTCATATAAAGAATATCTGTCGAAATGAACCCAGAGGGGAAAATTTTTGTAATACAATTGAAGATAGAAGATTAATCACAAATTAACTAAAATGTATTATACATTAATAACTATATCAACCTAAATCTCGATGATAAAGTAATAAAGAAGAGATAAACAGAGTATAAAAAAAATAAGGAGAATAGAGGAAAGGACTGAAAAAAGTCCAATCGGTAAAAAAATCATAAGACAAAATTAAGGAGATGACTGAAAAATGTATGTATGTGTGTATGGAAAAACGTAACGAAAAGGGGGTCACAAAGAAGATCCATAATGGTACACACAGGGATTAAAGAGTGTTAGATGAAACTCAATTATAACATCGTGTAACACATTTATGTCCTTTAAACGTTGTCATATCAACGTATACGGTAAATTAGTAGAAGACACGATAAGAGTAGGATTTATAATGCAGTTATATACAATGCATGGGGTTATAACACAATATTAAAAACGAAATTTGTCCGTATATAGAAAGTTGTTTTAAACCTCTTTCCTGTTTTTTTTCCTTGTTTATATATCTGTTAAAATATAAATGAGGGATAAGTAGTAAAGACTACAAGAAATAAGGAATAACTTAATGGTAGGACATAAAACAGAGAAGACCGACTTTAGGAAGGAAACCGTAAAGAACAAAATGTCCAGACAAACGTTGTTTAATAAAGTCCAAAATAAATAGACTTCTAATACCCCAGAAAACCATTGAGAGGTAAATTATGTTAAATGTCAGGGGACAGAGGATGGTGTATAATTCGAAAAATCTTAATTTTTCAATTATTGTCAAATCACAATATTGAAATCACAAATCAAGTGATTTAAGTTTCAAAACACTTAAAGAAAGGTTTTAAAAAGGTGTGTGTGTGTGTACATGTGAGTCTGTGTGAATACGTACGTGTGGGGTCTATGTGTGTCTGTACGTGTGTGTCTCTGCAGAAAGAATCTACCAACCTTTGTCCCGAACCAAGAGGACTGGAGAATATATCCAGTGAAAGGGTTTTGATTAATATGAGGAAATATACTGAAACGAAGGGAGTAATAATAGTAATAATAATAAACCTAAAGGGAGTAATAAAATTTCCTGTATATAAACAATGTTTATTTGTTTCGTGTTACTATCTAACAAAGAGTCGAAAAGTTTGTGTTCTGAAGTGTCATTAATTACTAGGATCCTAGGTGTCTAGAAACCGTACAGACTTGTCCATGACACCTGAAACCAGTCCGCTGAACGAATAAAACATATTACGAGGACACGAAAACAAAACCTCTAATTGGTGACTCACACCAAAGATCGACCGACTATTGTCCTAAAAGTTTGTGTAAGTAGACTAAGGAATCATTGACTCAGGTACGGTACTATTTCATAATATAAAGTGTCACCTTCCTTGTACCAGTCCCGGTGAATCTCCATCCTCGACCTTAGAGTCGAGACTGAGAACCATCGGTTCACAGCACCCATGAAACTTGGAGAGACTTCATGTGTTCCTTGGACTTTTGTAAGAAAACACCGATACACACGGGTAAATACAGACTGAGAAACGCTGGAGCACCCGACGTCGGTCAGTCTGAGGAGACAGGTACCTCAAAAGATCCGTCCTTATGACCTCACCAAACGGTAAAGGATGAGGACCCCTAGAACGGTTGTGTCCCTAACTTGAACGTAGAAGACACAGAGAACGTAACCGTCTGCCTAAGAAATGGTGGCATTTCTTAATGGACCCTTCGGGGAAAGCCACCGATATTATCATCGATTTTATATGACTCACGAATGGTTCTGGATTTGTGAAACACGTATAATTTAGTGATTCCGGAGTATGTATGTATGTATGACAAGTCAAGTCAAGTCATCGAGTCAGTACAGGCTGAGAAACACTGGGGTACTTAGCGTCGTGCGGTCCGGAGGGACAGGTAGTGGTTGAGGACCTCAGGTGGGTTTGAGTACACATAGTTCAGCCACTACGGTAGGTCGGTAGAGTAGGAGACAGCAGGGGAAGAGGAGGACGGGGGTTAGGGAGGGTCGTAGTCTCAGAAAAGGTTACTCAGTTGAGAAACGTACTCCACCGGTTTCATGAATTCAAAGTCGAAATCGTAGTGAGGAAGGTTTCTTATGTATCCTGACTAGAGGAAATCTTACCTGACCAACCTAGAGGAACGTCAGGTTCCCTAAGAGTTCTCAGAGGAGGTTGTGGTGTCAAGTTTTCGTAGTTAAGAAGTCTCGAGTCGAAAGAAGTGTCAGACTGAGAATGTAGGTATGTACTGGTGACCTTTTTTGGTATCGGAACTGATCTACCTGGAAACAACCGTTTCATTACAGAGACCAAAACTTATAGGACAGATCCAACCAGTATTGAAAGGAAGGTTCCTCATTCGCAGAAATTTAAAGTACCGACGTTAGTGGTAGACGTCAATAAAATTTATTTCAGACTGTGACAAAGGTGACAAAGGGGCAGATAAAGGGTACTTCACTACCCTGGTCTACGGTACTAGAAGTTAAAGACTTACAACTCGAAATTCGGTTGAAAAAGTGAGAAAAGAAAGTGAAAGTAGTTCTCCGAAAAGTCAAGGAGAAGTGAAAGACGGTATTCTCACCACAGTAGACGTATAGACTCCAATAACTATAAAGAGGGTCGTTAGAACTAAGGTCGAACACGAAGAAGGTCGGGTCGTAAAGAGTACTACATGAGACGTATATTCAATTTATTCGTCCCACTGTTATATGTCGGAACTGTCTGTGGAAAAGGGTGAACCTTGGTCAGACAACAAGGTACAGGTCAAGATTGACAACGAAGGACTGGACGTATATCCAAAGAGTTCTTCGACCAGTTCACCAGACCATAAGGGTAGAGAAAGTCTTAAAAGGTGTCAAATAATACTAGGTGTGTCAGTTTCCGAAACCGTATCAGTTATTTCGTCTTTATCTACAAAAAGACTTTGAGAGAACGAAAGAACTACTAGGTCGTCTACAACCGTTAAACTAGAGACCAAGGAGACGGTAAAGATTTTGGTCGTACTTGTAGTCCTTCAAGTGTCAAGTACATAACGACTTCGGACCGAACCTCTTAAAACTCGTAATGAAATGATCGTACGCTCTACTCACGTCAACACGCCATCAAACTCGTAAGAAACCGTAACGGAAAGAAACCCTAACCTTACTTTTGACTGGAAAAGGTCAGGACACCGGTGACGACTCAAAAGGTTTAAACGACCGTATAACTCACGTCGTGAAAGTGTCGTAGCAGAAAGTCCTAAACTTTATCGAGTTGACCTTAAGGTAGTGGAGGTGAACGAAACAAACATCACTACGAAAGATTCCGGGTGAATTGAAGTGTAAGGTCCTACAGACCGAGATCCACTCACTAGTGTGGTAGCACTAATAGAACCAGCATTTCTAGGAAAAACATGTCAAGAAGGTACATAAGAACGGTAGAGAAGAATTATAGAAGACGAAGACAATCCAGGTATGGTAAAGACAGAAAATAACTCGGGTAGAAATAAGGGGTGAAACGTCTTCTTATTCGATTTCGGTAATAGAAGTGATGGAGGTGGTATCAAACCGGGGTCCATTTATTGTCCCTCCCTTGTGTCGGAGTGGGTAGTTATCTTTTAACCTAATTTCTAAATGACTCGTACCGTGACGGGTAGTCTTGTTGGGTCAAAGGGGGAGTCAATCAGAGAGAGTATTCCTTCGAAGTTATTCGGAGAATAGGAAGAGGTAGTCTCCCGTCTGTCTGACTTTTGGTATTAGTGTCTTTTGATTGGTTAGACTAGTGTACCTGGTGTCGGAACAGATTGAGTTACTTTCATACTGGGTACGGTACATCCCGGTGGGTTCTGTCTACCCAGTACCACCTCTCAAGACTTTTTTACACCAGATGACCCCTTCCCCTACCGTTTGGTGAAGTCGTAAGAGCGGAACTCTTGGGGTACTCGTCATGCTTTTCCGTTTTTCTATCCTGTGACTTTCTACTTAGGGGTCCAATCATCCACGGGTTATACGATGACCTCTTCTCATATCTTTATTGAGGTCTTTCTTACCTCTCTGTGTCGGTTTCGTTTTTGTTATGGGTCAATCCCTACACTGACCACTACCTTCATTTTAGACTACGACATTTCTCGTTATAATGTATCCTTGGACCTTACAATCCAGGTACTTAATTCCGTTTAACCTTCACCAGTTTGTCCTCTACCGTTCTCACTTGTAACTGTAAAATGTTTAGTCGTTTGATTTTACCTGACCTTACCCACTTAACTTGAGTCTACTGGTAATATAGATGATGACACCCGTTCTTAGGGAATCTTCTTTACCTCATCGGTACTACCAGCTGTTTCCTCAGACTTTACGTAATGAACCTACGTTAGAGTTTTTACTGTCTTACTAGAGACAAGTAAAGGTTCCGTTTGGTAAGTCAAAATGTCATTAGGTTCAGATACGGGACTGGTCATTACGACTTCTTCGACTTCAACATACCAAGATACTCTAGAAGATCTTGATTGTGGGTTTTTTCTACAGGAAAAGTACTATCCCCTGACCTTACGTTTTCATCCTTCAGTTCTTTATGGACCTCATTGTCCGATTAAACCGGAACCTCATATCTTACTTCGTCCCGTTTCCGATTATCTCAAAACGGTTCTCTTGCGTGACCAGTATCGTTTGTGGGAGAAGGTTGTTGTGTTCTCTTCTGAGATGCACACCTGTAGTGGTCTACCAGTTGTGGCTTTAGTCTAACTAATATAAGAAACGTCGGTTTCTACCTCTTCGAGATATGTCAGTCGTTTTTGTTCTGGTCCTCGACCGACACTGAGTCTAGTACTTGTGGAATAACGGTTTAAGTCTGAATTTAACTTCTTTCATCCCTTTTGGTGGACTGGTAATTCCATACTGTATTTAGTTTAGGGAATACTAATATGTCACCTTCACTCTTTATCTAAGTTCCCTAATATAGACTATGTGTCTCACGGACTTCTTGGTACCTGTCTCCAAACACTGTAACATGTCCTCCGTCCCTAGTTCTGGTAGGGGTTCTTTTTCTTTACGTTTTTCCGGTTTACCAACAGACTCTTCCGGAATGTTTATCGACACTTTTCTTCTCTTCACTTTCCGTTTCCTCTTTTCCTTTCTATGTGGGTAAACTTACGTCTCAAGGTTTCTTATCGTTCCTCTTTATTCTTTCGGAAGTAGTCACTAGTCACGTTTCTTTATCTCCTTTTGTTGTCTTACCCTTTCTGATCTCTAGTGAAGTTCTTTTAATCTCTATGGTTCCCTTACAAAGTACGTTTCTACCCGTGTAATTTCCTGTCTTTACCAAACCTGGAGTGTCTTCGTCTTCTATAATTCTTCTCCATCGTTCTTATGTGTCTTCTTGATATGTTTTTTCTAGAAGTACTGGGTCTATTAGTGTTACCACACTAGTGAGTGGATCTCGGTCTGTAGGACCTTACGGTTCAGTTCACCCTGAATCCTTCGTAGTGATATTTGTTTCGATCACCTTCGCTACCTTAAGGTCAACTCGATAAAGTTTAGGACTTTCTACTACGACACTTTCACGACGTGAGTTATATGGTCGTTTAAACCTTTTGAGTCGTCACCGGTGTCCTGACCTTTCCAGTAAAAAGTAAGTTTTTCAAAAGTAAGGTTAGGGTTTCTTTCCGTTACGGTTTCTTGCGAGTTGATGGTGTGTTAACGTGAGTAGAGTGTGTGATCATTTTATTACGAGTTTTAAGAGGTTCGGTCCGAGTTATCATGCACTTGACACTTGAAGGTCTACAGTTCCACCTAAATCTTTTCCGTCTCCTTGGTCTCTAGTTTAACGGTTGTAGACAACCTAGTAATTTTTTCGCTCTCTTAAAGTCTTTTCGTAGATGAAAAGAAATAACTGATGTGGTTTCGGAAACTGATACACCTAGTGTTGTTTGACACCTTTTGAATGTCTCTACCCTTATGGTCTGGTGGACTGGACGGAGGACTCTTTAGACATACGTCCACTCCTTCGTCGTCAATCTTGACCTGTACCTTGTTGTCTGACCAAGGTTTAGCCCTTTCCTCATGCAGTTCAGACATATAACAGTGGGACGAATAAGTTGAATATACGTCTCATGTAGTACTCTTTACGACCTGACCTACTTCGTGTTCGATCTTAGTTCTAAAGACCGTCTTTATGATTATTGTAGTCTATACGTCTACTATGATGGGAATACCGTCTTTCGCTTCTTCTTAATTTCTCTGAGAACTACTTTTACTCTCCCCTCTCACTTTTTCGACCGAATTTTCAGTTGTAAGTCGTTTGATACTAGTACCGTAGACCAGGGTAGTGAAGTACCGTTTATCTACCCCTTTGTTACCTTTGTCACTCTATCAAATAAACCCCCCTGAGGTTTTAGTGACGTTAACCACTGACGACTGTGTTTTAATTTTCTGTGAACGAGGAACCTTCTTTTCAATACTGGTTGAATCCATCGTATAGTTTTTCGTCTCTGTAATAAAACGGTTGGTTCCAGACAGATCAGTTTCGATATTAAAAAGGTCATCAGTACATACCTACACTCTCAACCTGATATTTCTTTCGACTCACGACTTCTTAACTACCAAAACTTGACACAACAATCTCTTCTGAAAACTCTCAGGGAACCTGTCGTCCTCTAGGTTTGTCAGGTAGGATTTCCTTTAGTCAGGACTTATAAATAACCTTCCTGACTACGACTTCGACTTTGACATTATGAAACCGGTGGACTACACTTCTTGACTGAGTACACTTTTGTGGGACTACGACCCTTTCTAACTCTCGTCCTCCTCTTCCCTGCTGTCTTCTACTCTACTAACCTACCGTAATGGTGTAGTTACATGTACTCAAGCTCATTTAAGACCCTCAACCATTACTTGTCCTTCCGGACCGTATGACGTCAAGTACCCCAGCGTTTCTAGCCTGTGTTGACTCGTTGACTTGACTTCACTTGACTTCGATTCCGAGAAACTATTACATACGAAGTATACACCTTCTCGTTTTGAACTTGAGACCGTTGTAACGAGGGTGCAGTAACGGAAATTGAAGTGACGACATGAATTGTCTCAATTCCCCTTCACCAAGAGTCAGTACCCATAACGGTTAGTCATATACGTAAAGATCGAAGGACAATGATACGGATCTTAGTAAGTCCAATGTCTCTAGGACGTCTCTTACTCCTCGGGTTACTCAACAGGTAGCAATATTTTATCCAAGTCGTCAGTATGTTGGACCCCGTCGATAGACACGTGAAGTGATGTCTAAAGTTACATGTACAAATCTTTTGGGCGTCTTTCTAGTTCCCCGAAGGTCAACCGAGTTTCTCCGAACCCTCCCGGACACCTCCGTTCTGTCAGTTGGAGGTAGTTCAGACGGTGTGTATTCGTAGGCCCACCATAACCACTGTAATCCACCTACTGTAAAACCGGTGGCCTGGATCTTTACGAGTATAGGACAGGACCCAATTAACGTACATAGGACACTCAAAGGGTTTCCCTGACATATATGTTCCCACCACTGTTCATTCTTGCATTTCATGGCGAATTAATGATCAGAACATCAGTAGTGGGGGTCCCGTCGGAAGACCATTTTGACCTAATCTTTCGATGTTTAGATTGATCCCGAAGAGGAGGGGTTTAGGGTTAGAATCACGGTTTACTGACACCTCCAACTTCTGCCGATAAAGGGTCCGCAGAATCACGGGACACCCTTCCTCTCCTCCCTCTCTCTTACTAACTCTCCATTCTCATTCTCGTTCGGACGGGTTAAAGGAGGTCTGAGTCGTCTAAGAAGTGTGTCAGTAGGACAGGTGATTATTTACGTTAACGTAGTCAAGACCTTACGTTGACAATCCAGTAATCCAATCGTTGTTAAAGATAGGAGAATGTATTAGTATCACACAAATTTACCATTCTAAAATCATAAAAAGTTTAAAAGATAATCATTAGTGATTAATTAATGGACATATTACCTTTCTTATGTGAGTCATCTCACACCATGGATCTTAAGTTAGAAGGTTAGGTTCTTGTTGTAGTTCACGTTACAATATGTAACGTTCACTTTTACGATTTCGTAGTCACATATTTGTCTTAGGTACTTCGAATCTTATCAATTCCTTCTGAAGTACTTCTTTTGTTGAAAAATTGACCCGGAATTTTTACCCTTACTACCTTTCATAGTAAAAATGGTGTAATGGAACTAACTAACCAACGACAAACTACAAAAGACACCACAACCCATACTGAAAAAAGAGAAACCTAGTTCACGGACCCTAGTTTCTGAGAGAAAAGGTAGAGTAGAAGTGGAGGTTAAAGTAGATGATAAAACTTTTAGTGACATCGTCGAGTTAATTCGAAACAATTAGTTGACGTAGTCGTACTAGGTTCAGTCCCATTCACGAGACTCAATAATCGGTTGATCGGTTTAATTACCGTCCAAAGGAAATAGAGAGATCAAGGGGTTGTCTTTTGTAGACTCCTTGGAATACGTCTCTGTCTAAATTTGAGTCTCCTTTTCCTTCTACTACTCTGATTTAGACTTCAGTTCCATTCTAGTGGAAAGGAAATGACTATCTTTAAAGACTGTACATATTTTCACGACGGTAGTCAGTCAGTCAAGTCAGTGAGTCGACACAGGGGTACTGTGTTGAGAAACGCTGGAGCACTTAGTGTCGTACGGTCCGGAGGGACAGGTAGTGGTTGAGGGCCTCAAGTGAGTCTGAGTTCAGGTAACTCAGTCACTACCGTAGGTCGGTAGAGTAGGAGACAGTAGGGGAAAATGGACGACGGTATTAATAGTTATTTGGTTATTTAACACAAAGGGATAAAATATACATAGTAGTGGGGGTCTTCTACACGGGTATTTCCGTGTATCGTGTCAGATCCCGAGGATTCTCTACTCGAAACATCTTAAAGAAGGAAAAGAATTAACGTTGATTTTTACTTTTCGATAAACCAGCATGTATTGTACGAACCCCGAAGGGTCCACCGTGATCACCATTTCTTGGTGATCACGTCCTCTGTCTTCTCTGTACCCAAACTAGGGACCCAGTACTTCTAGGGGACCTCCTCCCGTATTGTTGGGTGCGGGCGTAAGAACGCATCTCTTAGGGTACCTATCTTCTCGGACTACCCGATGTCAGATATTCCAACGTTTCTCAGTCAGTGCTGATTTCGTTGAATCGTATCGTGTATGTCGTATTACATATACTAACAACCATCTATTACAAAATAACTTCTTTTTTAGTAAAATAAGTAAGGACATTAGACTGAAGTATAAATTTTAACCATCTTGTCACATACGTATATTTTCTTGTACTGTTTTAACGTATGTCGATGTGTGTGTGCGTGTGTGTGTGTGTGTGTGTGTGTGTGTATATCGACTACTTGAGACTTATTCGTGACACCTAACACGGTCAGTAAAAGAGCGAAAATTATGATATGAGATCAACACACTCTACAATTGTAAACTCCTCCAACCCCTTTCTTAAGTACCCTGAATGGATATGTACATAAACATTTGAGTACACTTAGATGTTAATAAAGTTTTATTTTCAAAAAAAAAAAAAATTTTTCGTATTCGAAACCTTAGACCGTCTGGATCAAATTCGTTATATTGGAGAGATATGGAGTCAAAGAGTAGACATTTTGACCATTATTGTTGTCGATGGAGGACTTTGACAAAGCTTGTAGTTATCTTTTAGTCTTTTACCGGTTCGTGAGATATTAACATTTCATTGCGATATAAGTTTTTTGGTTCGTTTTACTTAATACTTATTTATAGCGACAAATCGTTGGGGTCGTGTCCAGGGGAAAGGAGACGGAGTGACTTTTTAATTTATAGACCGACTGACTTACCAAGACTTCGTCTTCGGTCATCTGACACCCGAGTTTACATGAAGTGGTTATCAAGTATAAGTAGTAGTCGAGGATTACACAGGTTTAGATCCAAGGGGGTTGTCTCTTAGGTGACTGGTAATTCCTCAGTCCGTCTTTCGTTCAGTGTCCGAAAAGAAGGATCTCCGTCTTTGTTACACCCTTGATCAAGGGTCGTCTGAAAAGAATCTTTCAACGTAAGAAGACACAAACAAGTCGGTAGGAAGACATAAGGTCCGTCTGCTCCCGTGACAATAACGACAAAATCGCAGGGACTGTCAACATCCATAATGTAGTGGTACAGAAGGTCGCAATCCTTTGTCAAACGTTGAAGTATGTCAGAACATTTTTTTAAAAAACAGCTACAGAAACAGACCAAAACCATAGTCCCATTACCGCCGAAGTATCTTATTGAAACCCTCACAAAGGAGGAGAAGTCGGAAAACCTTTTAAAACTCTTACTAGTCACATTCAAGAATAAACATACACACCATCTTAAGGGGTCATTTCGGGAGACCAGGACCTGAAAACAAACGTTCCTCAAAACTAGTAATAATAATAATACCTAAGATAGAGTGAAAGTCACTAGTTAGACGAGTCTAATAGATAAAGAAGAACTAAGTCAAAATCACCCGACATACAAAGATTTTCGAACAGTTAAAGGAGATCCAACAGGTTAAACAACCGTATATTAATAAGTATCATAGTATGTCAGAACCAGTCTGTAAAAGACTTTACCCGTCTACATTAATTTGAAGTTGACTGTTGTAAGTACTTCAGACACTTTAGTAATTCAATATGTTTTTCCCAAATTGACACTAGTGGAAGTTTTGACTCTTAGTTAGATCAGAAAAGACATGGGACCAGAGGTCCCTTACAGTAGAAACTTCCACTCCAGACACAGTTCACGTGGTCTCGGGTCTAACCCATGGACTTGAGTATACAGTAGCGTAACTGAGTGTCACACTAAGGTTGAGTAAAATATAGAGACACTGAATGAAACGGATAGAAATCTGTCGTATAAATACTGGACGTGTGAAAAAACAATAAATAAAAATTAACTTCCTATTAACCAAAGATGGTTTGTATTTGTACTTAGTCGGTATCCAAATGGTATGAAATATTTCTACGGTACCCTCAACAGTCATACATTTCCAAGAGTATATATTCTTAAGTTTAATCTCATTTAATAAAGTTATTAACATTTGTTATACTCACGATAACAAAATAAACAACATTTTCTTTTTATTTTCCTTTATAACAGTCATTTTATTTCGTGGAAAGGAGTCCCTTTTGGAGTTTCATAAATTCCGGTTTCCAAAGACATTCGATATAAATAGTAAATGGGACTATAATGTATGACCATTTTTATTTGTCACGTCCTTGTCTCCATCGATATCTGTCTCCGGCTGTCCCAACCTTTTACAACTCATCCTAAGTCTTTTGAGATTGGTTGTTTGGAGACTAAATAAGGAAGAAGACGACACGACAAACAAATTGAGTCCGAGGTTCGGGTAGGACGATTCTACGAACGAGGGTGACCCAAATCCGTCTAGTGGTTGTCGTCTCCAGGAGGACTCGTCTGTGTCCATGTCCGATAGCGGTAGGAAGACGCGAACACAACGAAAAAGGGAACGACAACGGAACAAATCCGTAAATTACTTCCCGAAAAGAGTGTTCTTGAATATACAATTGTCAGTTCCATCTTTTCGTTCGTCTTATCCTTGTCTCCGACGGTTTGAAGGAGTAAAACCTCTTGTCACCGTACAGTCTGAAAACGAATATTTCGGATGCCGATACTCTTCTCATTCGTCTTAGGTCAGTACTTGTTATATTCATCCTTCTATCCTCTAAACACGTGATTTCGGGGTTTAGGACCTGGATCTTTAGTTAAATCTTAGTCACTTACGTTAATCACAAAGGGTACCACTCACCATATTGGTCCTTTTACTAGTAAGATTTTTTACATTCTTTTGATCATTCTTTTTTCCATTTAATCTTTTCTTCCAAATCTACGTACGGACCTAACAAGTTTTGTCCCTGTTCCTCCAACTTACTGTGGTTCTTGTTAGTGACTACGAACACAAAATACCGGTGACAGGTTTCGTCTACTGGTCCTATCCTCCTGTGTGTAGACGGAGGTCCATTGTTAAGGCTGTAGAAAATTCGGAATCCGGTCCTTGAGTTTCTACTTTACTTCGGTGTCGGTCAGATCCTCTCACTTAGTATTCCAACACTATTTACAAGGAGGAACGGGAGTTCTCCTTTATGAGTACTCCACCCCACCCCCCCCCCTCTAAATTTGGGTTTAGTAAGTACTAACGATTACCTTAGTACTATGATGGACGTCCATTCTAGTACTATGTTAAAATAGTAGTAGTCTCTTAAGTAAGGGTTTTTTCCGCAGAGGACAAGACACCGCCCTCCTAGAGACGGTCAAGTGTTCTTGAACTGTTCGAGTTGAACTCCTCCGTCGACTCTGAGTACCCCGTCAGGCCGTCGACACTTCCGTACGCGAACCGGGGGACTGTGACAAAGACCCTTTAGGTGTCACCTCAGTAAACGATACCGACGACCGTCATCACTTCACAGATGAAAGACAGGAAGTACAGTGGTCAACCTTCAACTTTCGTACTGAGTGGTTCCGACGAAAGGGACCCGACACGTATAGTGACGGAGAAACTTCGACATTCCTTCGGTTTCCGACCACTCTCAAAGAAAAAGAACTTGCGGTTGGGAGTCCTTTTTCCTTCGCGACAACCGATACTCGTGGTAGTTGTCACAAAGACCCGTGGATAATTTTATCGTTACTGAAAGTCCGAAGACTCGTTTGTCCGAGGAAGTATTTTAAAAAAATTTTCGTATTTTTCGATTCCATCTTTCTTTTGACTCCACTCCCTTACCAACGATGGGACCGACTCCCGGTCTGTAAAACGACCCAGGATACATATGGACTGAAGTAGTGATCAGGAGTTAAACACTCCTTCCACTGGGGAGGAAACAAAATAGACACTACGACAACTCTGAGACTCCTTGATTCACTCAAAGGGGTCCCGAGTGTGTAGGTCATTTACTAACTTAACCTTAGACTTTAATCGTCAAATGGATTAAGAACGTAAATGAAAAAATAGATTAAATTGGATAGATGCAATATTGAATGAATTAGATGGATTGATCGTTAAATGAATTGGAAAGTAGAAGATTGAAAGGAGAAGACGTTTTACGTCTATTTATTTCACTGGAGGTTCACCGTCTAATATACTCATTATGTATCTTTCGTGGATCGTACTACGGACCGTATGTCTTCTAAGAATCATTACAATCAAAGGGTAAATTAGGATATAAATAAATATTTGTATTATTTGTATCTTATTAGACACATTCTCTACTTTTCTTCGATTTTCTTCCAGTCTAAGTCCAGAATTTATCGAAGAGGATTAAAACTTATACATAGAAAAACGGTTTATTATTGTCTAGTACCGGTTTAAGTCAATTAACGAAAGAGTAAGAAGACTTAGGGTCTTAGAAAGTAAATGGACATAGAGTGGTTCTCTTGATACACATGATATTCGTGTAAAGTGACAAGTGAAAGACACTACAAAACTTCAGACTAGTAAGAATCTCTATTATTCTTTAAGTTTCTTAGGTGGTTTAGAACTCGAGGGGTCGGTTCGAGAGACTAGTCAAAGATCTTACTTCTAAGAATTCCAAAGGATACATGATGTTGGGACTCTTCGAATAAGTGTTTTCTAAGAGTCCGAGGTCGGTGTCTCTACGATTAAGTCCTCCAGACCCCATCCCGGGTCCTTAGACTTAAAAATTGAACACGTATGTCACTGATCTTACGTCCACCATATTCCTGACATGAACCAGTGTACCCCGATCTCCGATATACACATCTATATCTATTTCTTCTTTAATAAGTCTATTTCTTCTTTAATAATTCCATTTATAGCCAGAGTATCCGATTATGTCCCAGGTCTTCCATCCTCTCACTCCTACACTGATATAAGTAGATACTCTTACATAAAAAGTGACTTCCTTGATGTACTTTTTTTTTCTTATTGTCATTCTGGTGACAACCGAAACGAGAAACTGCTTATGTTTCAACTGGACTGATTTTATAAACTACACAGGTTAAAGCCACCGAATAAGTCGAGTTAAATTATTTATAGTTTCGATAACGATACTCAGTGTATACCCTTTGTTAAGATTGTACCCTGGATTTGAGTTCTTTGAATATTCAAAGTCCCCTCTTTGTTGGACAAAGATTATTAAATACTATGTTTCGTCTTACTGTGTGGAGACCATTTTCCTTATAGTACATAATCTTCCGTCTTCAAACTCATTCGAGGTCTTCAACCACTACCTGTCCCTTCGGGCCGTACGACGCCAGGTACCCAAGTGTTTCTCAGCCTGTGCTGACTCGTTGACTTGACTTGACTCTTCCGTCTTCTCCCCTGTCAAGTATCGTTCATACAACCCTTACAAAATAGTTTCTTCCACCGTAAACTCGAAATTTCTTGTTTATGTCTCACGGTCAGACCTAAGGACCACAATATATCGTCAAAGGGTGATCGATCGATAAAATATGTACCATCACATATATCCAGTCACGATGAGAGAGTCAAACAGGTATAAGAGGGAGACCACGAGACACTGTTGGATCTTCCCATAGTTCTCCCTCCCCTATCTATGAATACCGACTAAAGGTAATAGTCTGTGTATATCTACGAATATCGACTAAAGATAACAATATGCCGACTTTGGTTGTGTTGTGACATTTCGTACATAGGAGGTTGACTTTTAAAATTTCTTTCTTATTTACGTTGAAACTTGTACTACGTCAACTTCCGTGGCTCCACTTTTCCGATGTTCGACACGTTAAGGTTGAGATCCTGCAAGAACTTTTCCGTCTTGGGTACCTCTGTCGTTTTCTAGTCACCAACGGTCACCAATCACCTCTCCTCCCTATTTATCCGTCTCATGTCTCCTTAAAATCCCGTCTTTTCATGAAATACTGGACAGTCACGTCCAAGAACAAACGTCGTTCATATGGGAGACCCCTCCACTGCCACCCCCGACCCCTGTTCCCTAGAGACGGAAGGTAAGTGAAAACGTACCTTGGATTTTGACGAAACTTTTTATTTTGGATAAATTTTTTTTGTTTTTCTTATTTACGTTGAAACTTTCCATCTATTCTGTCTCTTCCAGTCAGGACCTACCCCTTCCTCATTTCGGAGTCTTTAGACTTCCCTCGTGTTGATGATACCCTTATCAGGTTCTTTTGACCTTTCCATCTGGTTTCTGTCCAACGAATTCCGAAACCAACTCCCAAAAACGGTTGTTCCCGTGGACACATAACCGTTCTGTAGCTATGTCGTTACCTCTCATTTAATCTACTTCTATCCGTCCGACTGGTGGACGGTCGTAAACAGTCAGATCGACTCTAAAGCTACAACTCTCGGATGATTACCGTCACCGTTTTTTTCTTCCACCTGTCTCGAGTATGGGTAATCAGGTCTACAAGACGACGTGGGAGGGGTGGTCGTTATGAGATCTGACAAGTTCTTTCAAACTACTTACTTCCTGATCTAGTTCCGTCTCTTTATTCTCCTATCTAAATTACCCCTTCCTTTCCTTTTATAACTGCTCGGGAAGTTCAAAAAGTAGAATCTAGGGAGTCCTCTACTTAAACAATCGGTTGTATCTCGTGAGTCGAGTCAAGTCAAGTCAGCGAGTCAGTACAGACTGAGAAACGGTGGGGTACTTGGCGTCGTGCGGTCCGGAGGGACAGGTAGTGGTTGAGGGTCTCAAGTGGGTTTGAGTACAGGTAACTCAGTCACTACGGTAGGTTTGTAGAGTAGGAGACAGTAGGGGAAGAGAAGGACGGGGGTTAGGGAGGGTCGTAGTCCCAGAAAAGTTTATTCAGTCGAGAAGTGTAGTCCACCGGTTTCATAACCCCAAAGTCGAAGTTGTAGTCAGGAAGGTTACTTGTGAGTCCTGACTAGAGGAAAACCTACCTGACCAACCTAGAGGACCATCAGGTTCCCTGAGAGTTCTCAGAAGAGGTTGTGGTGTCAAGTTTTCGTAGTTAAGAAGACACGAGTCGGAAGAAGTATCTGGTGGAGAGTGTAGGTATGTATTGATGACCTTTTTGGTATCGGAACTGATCTGCCTGGAAACAAACGTTTCATTACAGAGACGAAAACTTATACGACAGATCCAACCAGTATTGAAAGGAAGGTTCCTCATTCGCAGAAAATTAAAGTACCGACGTTAGTGGTAGACGTCACTAAAACCTCGGGGGGTTTTATTTCAGACGGTGACAAAGGTGACAAAGGGGTAGATAAAGGGTACTTCACTACCCTGGTCTACGGTACTAGAAGCAAAAGACTTACAACTCGAAATTCGGTTGAAAAAGTGAGAGGAGAAAGTAAAAGTAGTTCTCCGAGAAATCAAGAAGAAGTGAAAGACAGTATTCCCACCACTGTAGACGTATAGATTCCAATAACTATAAAGAGGGCCGTTAGAGCTAAGGTCGAACACGAAGAAGGTCGGGTCGCAAAGAGTACTACATGAGGCGTATATTCAATTTATTCGTCCCACTGTTATATGTCGGAACTACATGAGGAAAAGGATAAACCTTGGTCAGACAACAAGGTACAGGTCAAGATTGACAACAAAGGACTGGACGTATAACCAAAGAGTTCTCCGTCCAGTCCACCAGACCATAAGGGTAGAGAGAGTCTTAAAAGGTGTCAAATAACACTAAAGTCAAGTCAAGTCAAGTCAGTGAGTCAGCACAGGATGAGAAACGCTGGGGTACTTAACTTCGTGCGGTCCGGAGGGACAGGTAGTGGTTGAGGGCCTCAAGTGAGTTTGAGTGTAGGTAGCTCAGTCACTACGGTAGGTTTGTAGAGTAGGAGACAGCAGGGGAAGAGGAGGACGGGGGTTAGGGAGGGTCGTAGTCTCAGAAAAGGTTACTCAGTTGAGAAACGTACTCCACCGGTTTCATGACCTCAAAGTCGAAATCGTAGTAAGGAATGTTTCTTGTGGGTTCTCACTAGAGGAAATCTTACCTGACCAACCTAGAGGAACGTCAGGTACCCTAAGAGTTCTCAGAAGAGGTTGTGGTGTCAAGTTTTCGTAGTTAAGAAGCCACGAGTCGAAAGAAGTGTCAGGTTGAGAGTGTAGGTATGTACTGATGACCTTTTTGATATCGGAACTGATCTGCCTGCAAACAACCGTTTCTTAACAATGCGATTGTAAATACGTAATTTCAATTTTAGTGTACTTTAGTTTGTCGGACTCTTTTAAACCCTACATACCCGTTGAAGGAAAGTCACAGGACCCGAATGAATAAAGGAAGTGTAAAAGAACAACCCCTTACCGTCTTTCCATAGGACACTGTATAAGGAATGAAAGACTATAAAAATTGTCTTGATATCTGGACGTATAGTAACCATTTTGTTACAAACGTCAAAAAACTCTTCTGTAAAGGAAGGTATTTGTTTATAATATTCATTACAAATCTATGATCACGTTGGGTACTTTCCGTTAAATTGGTCATTCTTGTCACTTGATTAATGATTGTTAAGATCGACCCTTTAAGTTCTAGAATCTATGTTCTCTGGGATCTTTTTAAACATTTCAAACGTAGACCCTGGGTAAAGGAATAGAAAGAGATCAACAAAGGAGAAAGGTGTTTCGAAGACCTGGTGATTACGGACAGAGGAGTTCGAACAAGAAGGGGAATTTTCCCGAAGTCAGACATTTTACAAGATTTCGGAAGGAGAAGACGGAGGAGAGAAGAGGGGAGGGAGGGCCTTCGAAGGAGGGTTATGTCGACCAGACCTGGTCTCCACTCTCTTTAGACTTACTCGATCAAGTGTCGTTACGTACCGACTTGCTGACCGTCAGGGAATTGGGAAGACGCTTATGAACCGTAGAAAATTTTCCCTGACTCACGGGGAAAATAGGTTTCCTTAAAAACCTGACACCGAAGAAGTCACTTCACATCCTTTTTCACGCGACCTTTTTACAGACCCTCTCCCTCGTTTATCCGACCTTGTCGACCGATCCCTAAGGGACCTTCCTATCCAAGAGATTAACCAAGGACAAGTCTTCAGGAAGGATAAGAGGTGTAATCTTGGGTGACTTGGAGTTTTTAGTCACCCCACCGCAAAGGGGAAAGGACCATCAAGGTCGTTACCTCTCCCGTCCGATAAAGGAGGGTTCGACTATAAAAAGTGAGACTCTTTATGTCTCACTTCCAGTAGGATCTGACTCCGACCTCCAAAGGAAAGGAAGGACGAGAGGAGGAGATTCGGTACGGTTAGATAAAATAAGTCTCCAAGAATGAAAGGTATGGAGAAAACGAAAAAACCCAAAAGTAATAATTGAATGTCACGGTCTTCTCCGAATTGGAATTTCTGAAGAACATTACTAGTGAGAAGTATGAAATTTATTTATCCCATCCTGAAGGGACGACCAAGTCACCGATTGTGAGATACGAGGGTTATATCCCGCGGGTCAAAGTTAGGGGTCAGTCCCTTGATCTGGGACTTACGACGTTGATTCTGGGTCATGTCGATTCATTTATCTATTTGTTTATAAAAATTATTTTTATTTATTTATTACTTCTCCCACCAAGTCGAGGAATAGACGGAAGGTAAAAGAGAGAGTCTTAATCCGGATCGTCGAAAGGAAAAATTCTTTACACTATTATATTATTCGGTATGAAAATTTAATGGTCTATGATAGAGAAATTTTCTCGACCTCTACTTCAACGAGAGACTCGTAAGGATTTTAGTATTTTAGTGAATTAAAGTCCCCTTTTGATTAAACTAAGACAAAGTCTACAACGACAGAGAAAACCCCCCTTTTTACAATTATTAGTTAACTTTTAATCGAGAACTATTATAAATGGTACATTCAAAATTTTTCTATCAGAAGTCTCTTTAACTCTATTTTTTTTTAAAAAAAAAAAAAATGTTTTAAGGAAATCCAAACCGTCAATCGGATAAAAAAAAGCTCAAAACTTTTATACAGAAAGAAGTTTTAAATCCCCTCTGTTTTGTTAGTCTAAGATACAACTCATCTATATCCTTCAGTACTAATTTCCACTTAGTCCTTTTTAACGTACACCCAACCACAGTGAAACTTTGGTCCCTCTCCGATTCCATGGTCCTCACTACGTCCCGGACCTCGTCGATGGTCGGACGGACGGAGTTACTTGTGTGTCATCCTCCCCCAAGGGGTGGACTACCTGGAGGGTTTCCTCATCAAATAAGCAACCAAGGGAAAATGTCGTGGTCAACTGACGCTTTTAGGGAAGAAACCCTACGGGACCCCATAAAGGTTCAGTCCCACTGACTTCCTTTTGTCCTATACTAAAGTGTTCTTTGAACAAGACGAAAGTTTAGTGGAGTAAAATATTAAGTAAGTCACTCCGAACATTCCTTTGGGATTGTCTCTTTATTTCGTCGTTAACCACCCAACCAGACACCAGTCAAAAGAACCGAGTAATAAACTTAGTTTCCTGGTTATAAACTTTCATTCGTAAATAAACATATACAAGAGGAGGAGTATCTCGAAAGTCCTTCGAATTAAGTTTTCAAAGGGTTTTCATGAGATCGACATCCAATCGAAAGTAGAGTTTTAACCTTCGTTATTGTGGATACAACTATAAAATATAATATTTGTCTCCTTGTAAATTAACGGTTTAATGAGTGGAGGGAGTAAAATGTGTCTTCTTTTACCTGTGGGTCCTTCTAATTCACTGTACCGGTTGTAGAGGGTCGATGACTGTTTACACCCCCGAGATAATACATGTACTCGTCCATCGTTGACGGGTCGTTAATGACTTCTAGTCGTACGACTCACGTAATGTATTAACGGATAACATTAGAGGTGGGTCATCTATAATTTCTTGGTTGGTATTTACGGTAAATAATTCGAAATGGAAACACGATTCATAAAATTATAAACGGTTGTTTCCAGGTATATCAGTTTTGATACCAAAAAGGTCATCAGTACATACCTACACTCTCAACATAGTACTTCCTCCGACTCGTGGTTTGTTGACTACGAAAACTTAACACGACCTCTTTTGAGAACTCTTAGGGAACCTGTCGTTCCTCTAGTTTAGTCAGTTAGGATTTCCTTTAGTTGGGACTTATAAGTAACCTTTCTGACTACGATTCCGACTTCGACGTTATGAAACCGATATTTCTCGATTCAGTGACCTTTTCTGGGATTACGATCCTTTTTAACTTCCGTCCTCCTCTTCCCCCGCTGTCTCCTACTCTACCAACTTACCATAGTAACTGAGTTACCTGTACTCCAACCCGTTTGAGGTCCTCTATCACTTCCTGTCCCTTCGGACCGGACGACGGCAGGTACCCCAGTGTCTCAACCTGAGCTGACTCGCTGACTTGTTGTTGTTAGTGTTATTGGAAGACTATATCTACAATAATGTGGATAAAATGAGTATCTCTTCATTCCACGATGGGTTCCGGTGAATTTTTTTTTTATTCGACCCTTAAGGGTGGGTCTAAATGGAGAGTACGGAGTCAAACATACAAAAAGTGAGTCAAAAGTGAGAACTTCTCTAAAACTTTAATATCCAGTGTCACCATTGTCACTTGAGTCCACCCAAATGATCGTAAATATTTATTTATTTTTCTTATCTCACGTTACCCTATCTTAAATTTTATCTTATATAGGTTAGTGTTTTAGTGTGTTTGTAAAAAGTCAATGTACATGTAGACAACATACAAAAAAGGTCACGGTGGTTTGTTAATTGAGTCAAGATGTGTCAGATGGACCTCTGTCGTAGTCTAAGGTTTGTTACTCCTAAGTAGGAATAATTCTGATGAGGGTTCGGAGAAGTCTCCGGTTTCCGTTTGTGGTCAACAGTGGACACGAAGACTCTTTGACCGATCCACGAAGGATTTTCAATGGAGTAATTGTATTTGGGTTCACACCAACTTTCCCTAAACAATATTTATAGTTCTGTGAGAATTGTGTCCTTTAAAATCCTCGAGACACGGTCTTTATCTTACTTTTGGTTTATAGCTAAAGAGTTGATATTTAGTATTATATATACACATTCACAATAATCCATTTGTAAAAAGGACACCTGACACCAGTCTAAAACTTTCGGTGACGTGGTTTTGATTAGGTAGATTTGGAACCGTTTTGTGACCATATATCACGTCCATTGACGTCCGAGAGTAATTTTCTCAGGGGTCTAGACTACACCCAGGAAGGGTATACCGGAGTTTTTGTACCCACAACATAAGGTAGTTGGAACTAACTGTCTCCTGAGAGAGAGGTGGGATTGTGGTTGACAGACTGTACACCGGTATTCTTGTATCCAACTGTGTGGTTCAGGTATAGGTCCGTAAAGTCGTTGGGACACTTCAGGAGAAGCATGTACTGTCAGACATTTAATCTCCCCGTAGTAGTAGGACATATTTTCTACTGTTTAAAGGCTGGATGTGGAACTCAGTGACAATAAAAAGGTAGATATTATCCAACAGTACTTTATTCTCTGAGATGTTAGGTGATATCATTGTTATCTAGTGATCTCAATCTTTCTCGTGTCAAGTAAAGTGTTCATATTCGCTCAAAATGTCACTCTCCCTCAAAACAATTATTACTATCGATGAGAAAGACTTCCATAACGTACAACACCTAAGTTTCCACTCATTCCGACCTCGCGTCTCAGATCACCCACAAAAACAGCACCATCGTAGTGTCTCCTCCTTGATCTTTCCCTACGTCACATTGTAATTGACGGTATCATTAATCGAGTTGTAATGTATATTTTACACTTCTTTCTCGAAACTATCACACCATTTTTATGGATCTAACCAAACTTCGGTTCCTGACCATAAATGAAGTCATATACTAACTTTACTTTTTATTTAAGATCAGAGACCAGTTTATATACATTCCGCCTTGATTTTTAAATCTAAGAGTAACTTTACTATGGGATATGATTTTCTTTTTTATACTTGGACTTACCTTCTAACAAGAATATAAAATCTCGATTTAATCGTTTCGATCATAGAGTTTAGGAAAAAAACAATCGGACGAAAGACCTATACTATGGTCCAAACCCGAAGGGACCACCGAGTCTCCAATTTCGTAGACGGAGGTTACGCCCTCTGGGCCCAAGCTAGGGACCCAGCCCTTCTAGGGGACCTCTTCCTTTACCATTGGGTGAGGTCATAAGAACGGACGTCTTAGGGTACCTGCCTCCTCGGACCACCCGATGTCAGGTACCCCAGCGTTTCTCAGCCTGTGCTGACTCGCTGAAGTGAAGTGAAACCCTTCTATAGATATTTTCCTATCTTTTAGGAACCAAAAGAAAGTATGTGACTTGTAAAAATTTAACGACAAAGACACCAGACGTAACACCTATTATTATGTTGGAATTGAACTGACGAGAGACGATTAGGTTTATCTCCTAAGAGAACGTAACAGATGTAGATAGACTCGTCGGACAGTGAGACTGGACAAGACGTTCAATCAAGTAGACTCTGACCCGTTTCGAGTAGGAAGTTGAAAATCGAGTTTAATGTTCCTTAGAAATACAAATAAGTAATTTAAAGGGAATTGCTATGAAAACGTTCGCCCGGGGAAGATTTAGAGATGAGAGAAAACACTGTCACATTTTATTGAGTAAATTTGTCTTGGATCGTCCGTCCTTCTTGAGTTTACGACCGATTAATAAATGAACGAGTAATAACCAATTATGGAAATAATGTTATGAAGGCAGCGATAGTCATACTATGTGTTTAAGTGTAGGAACAATTTTAATATAAAAAAACTTTCATTTAAGTCATCCCCAGAACAAAGAAGAACTCTTAATTTACGGATCACAATAAGACTTTTTCTAGGTGTTGGGATACACCGTCTATCACGACAATGGTCTTCCCCTTGGTGGGGGGTGTGAATGTCCCGGGTTCTCACCCGAGATTATGAGCCTTTACTTAACAGGCTCCTCCGTGTGCATGACTGTCTCGTTCTCTCGAAAAACCCTTCCGCGAACTCACCTCTCATCGTCCCCTTTGTTTCGGTCCCTTTGGACGGTGTACTGAGAGTCCAAAATACCATTCCCCCAATGGAAAGACCCGAGAGAGACCGGTCAGTAGAACGAATCGGGTATAAATCAGACTGAGTTCCAGGAAGGACCGCCTTGTCTGTAAAGAGTCGATTCTACATGGGGTCGTGTTCCCAAAGACCCTCCAACCGTCCTGTATAATACCTAACCGTGGAGGAGGAAGGAAAACCGGGGAGAGTTTAAGAGAGCCTTCGTCGTGAAACAAGGAATAGTCCTGGAAGACAACACTCTGTCGAGTACGTTCACCAATAATAACACGGACCGGTTCCGTCCGTCAACGTACCCCAGGTACAAGATCCCCTCCTTTAGTTCTCTAAGTCACTTAAACGGGTTCCAGAATCTCCGCCGAGTATCACCTCGTCCTGAAGGTTGATAGTCGACCGAAATGGTCGATGTAACCACTGGTGAGACGTGACGGGTTCCTCCGTCACACTATCTTGTCTGAACACTAATGGTCGGACACTTTTCACCTGGGATCTGAATAGAGACGGAAATCGAGAGAAAGATTCGAACTCGTCCAGTGTTGAAGAGGTCTGGAACTAAAGAATGGTTTCTTTATCTTCTGTAAACCCTTATCTTTTTATATCCATTCTCGGGAGGAGGGGTTTGTTTATCTACTAGAATGGTTTTAAAGAAAGTGAAATCTTACTTCTTTATGAACTTTCGTCAATACTACGCCTGTTGGGACTCGGTCTCGTTGGACTGTCAAGGTTTTTAGATAGAGGGTCGTCCATTCTAACGTGTAGGGAAACGTCTTCAGTAAAATTGGGAAATTTCCCCACTCACACCACCCCCCTCCTTCCACCCTATATGAGCGAAAATTTAGAGTATTGATTAGAAAGGATCTATTTAAGTGTATAAATAAGACATATAATTGATTGGAAGTAATAAATGGGTACTTCTTTTAAGTACTTAAAGTATTTTCGTTGTTCGTCCTCTACTTTTTACCGTGGAATTTTCCGAAAATTTTTTGTGACTAATAGTTCTTTTAACATTTACTTCAATAAGGATTATACTTAATAACTAAAATTTCGTAAATTTCCTATATCCAAGAGGTCTCTGTGTTAAATATGTTTACATTACGATAAACCCCCCGAAGGTACCACCGAGTCACCGTTTCTTAGACGGAGCGTCACGTCCTCTACGTCCAAAATAGGGACCCAGTCCTTCTGGGGGACCTCTTCCTTTACCGATAGGTGAGGTCATAAGAAAGGACCTTTTACAGTACCTGTCTCCTCGGACCGTCTCATGTCAGATCCCCATAACTAACATAACTGTGCTTTCTCAGCTGTGTTAACTTACTGATCTGTCGTCGTGTCTACGATAAAAACCGGATGTCTTTCCACAGACGTACGTATACTTACGAGAGAACTAGTCTTTCGGATTTAATACCGTCAATTGTTTTTCCTACTCTACCAACCTACCGTAGTGGCTGAGATACGTGTACTCAAACTCAGTCGAGGTCCTCAACCACTAACTGTCCCTTCAGACCGAACGACGTCAGGTACCCCAGCGTTTCTCAAACTGTACTGACTCGTTGACTTGACTTGACTTCTGGTTTTCGTACTCTTCTTTGAGTGAAAAATTTTCAGAAATATGAGTCTTAGGAGTAGTAATGGAGATTAAATCGTAAACAGTACAAAAAGACTGTGGTAAACTGCGTATTTGAGGGAATACTCGACGAAAATAGCGGGTCTCAGATGGTACAAACCGAGAATCGTCCGGAGGTATTTATACGAACATTACGTTACTTGTCTATAGAAAACCTTGAGCGGAGAACTAATTTCCATTATAATCAAATTAATCTGATGAACGATAAGAAAGGGAAATTTGATAAGTTCCTTTGTACACCCGAGAATGACCAACTTTATATAGAAACTCAATATCGTTTTCCACGTTAAGTCGTATAGACTTTCACACAATCCAACCCAACATAGACTCTACTTGGTGAACCGTTACACAAGACAGCAAAAGGAATTAACTGTCCTATAGAAACCCCTGAAGAGATAATGATGTTGGTGTAAATGAAAATAGTAATATCAAACAGAATATCACTTACGAGATTCAATTAACCACTTAATAATATAATTAAATATCATCACCAAATTAGTGATTCAGTATAGGTCGAGAAACGGTGGGGTACCTGACATCGGGGGATCCGAGGAGATAGGTACCCTAAGAGGTCCGTTCTTATGACCTCACCCAACGGTAAAGGAAGAAATCCCCTAGAAAGGTTGGGTCCCTAACTTGGTCCAAAGGACGTAAAGTCCGTCTAAGAGATGGCTGACACGGTGTTTCGTTACTAATTTAGTATGGAGATTACTCTTTATGTTTATCCTTTTCAATGTCGTAAATTACTTTGTTTTTATAGATTCTAAGAATGTTTTCTTAAAACTCTTGTCCGGTTTAATCGATCACCTAACTGGTCCTCTATCCTCTTTGACATTCTAATGAGTAAAACAGGAGGGTCCTCGAAACTTATTGATGATATTCTAGTGTGGAAACGACATTGTTAAATTAGACATAAAGGAAAAAATGAAAACTAAAATGTCAAAACTCAAAAATTACATATTGATTATATTTAAACAACCCGATGTCAATCTGTCCATATACGAACCGTATATCATTCGTAAGTCTAAAACAACTTATTTAATATTTGAAAATTTATCATGTCCATTTTACAATATTGTTACAGGTAATTCCCAAGACTTATTAATTAGAGAAAAGTGTAAACCTACCGAACGGTCTTATTGTAATGAAATAATATAAACCTTTTTCATTACTAAAATTCGTAAAACACTATTATGACCCGTATCAGGGATTGAAGTCTTGAATGTAAAATCGATCCCTTTTTTGTGTACTTTACTAAGGATCCATCGTGTTATTATATACACTAAGTCATATATAAAATCTCCCTCCCCTTCTCTACGAATTACCTTCTAGTCTTAACCCCAACATCTATATTCTAAAGTTGTCGAAGTCCTCTTTCACAAGGACTTTTCCCTTTGGTCAAATACGTTCCATTCCAACCAGTACTCACTTTAAACATTACCCATTACCACCGATGTTCCTCACTTCCTCCTTCTCTTCTAATCTATCTTGGAACTTTTGGTCCATCTTCTCTAACCTAAACTACGACCTCCGTCATTCCTCGGAAACTCAAGACCTCGTCTCATTGTAGTATTACTTTCGACTCCGATCAGGGTGACGTCCTATTTGTATCAATGCCTCTGTAGATTGTAAAGAGAGTAATAATGTCTTCTTGCTTATTGGGACATATAGTGATCAAGAGACAAGATTAAGAGTAACATCGACACCATAAGTTAATTTCAGGGTTTATGTCCAGTTGAGTTGAGAAGGAGTATTAATAGTAAAATCAGGGTTGATGTTTGTGGGGTCGGTACGGAGTGTTCATTTTTCAAGACGACGTTGCTTTATTAAGTCTACTAAGACTCAAAATTTTTATATATAACTTGGTGTGGTAGATCATACTATTTCTTAGTTCTTTCTTAGTCCACGTTTCGTCTACTAGTGTATGATACATGTTTAGATGACTTTGTGGTTTGCGATGTCTCGTCCGGATTCTTGTAAGGATTACAATTCTCTGATCCCGATTTAAACTTAGTTGCAAACCGATCAATTACTGTGGTTTATTTTCCTTTTACCACAGAATTCCGTGATGCCGATATCAAGAATAAAGTAGAAAAGGACTTGTCAGATAATCCTCTCTTCTGAAGGGCGTGAATCTGCAAGGTCTTATTTGGAAAGTTGTTTGTTTTCTTCGTGAAATCTACCGAGGTGTTACGTCTCTTGTGTCGTTAGGAGATAGGACCCGTGTCGTCGTTCAGACTTGTCCTTTATCCTAATTCTTGTGCATAATGTCCGGAGAGACTGTAATTTGTCTTGGTCAACTACTGTATTTGTTTATCACAAGTGGGTCCTCAAATTTTCGGAAACACTTTTATGTGTAGACAACTGTTAAAAGTTCAACAAATAACCTTTAGTATCTAAATAAAAATTTTTGGGAGATTAATAAAACGGTATATTCTCGTTTTAATTTTATTATATTTATTGTAAAACCATATTTTAATTATTATACCTTTTATCTACGTTCGGTTGGTTCTCCATTTTTCACAAATCGTTATTATGACATATATTGGTAGTTAACTGGTAGGTCGGACTTTCAAATAAAAGGGAAATAACTACTGAAAATTTCTATCGGAACGTGACCTCGTGGTTTTTCAAAAAAAAAGGAAGGAAAAAATTTTCCAACCTTAGGAAATAAATGTTAATAAGAAGAGTCATGAAATTCAGACTACTTCCTTCATAGATCGTTAAAGGAATAATTTTTTTCCTTCACGGAAGTATAAAGGAGATTTAAATTTACAAAGTAAGACACAGTTCCTTTTTACTTTCTACTTGTGTTGACTTCCCTCGAGAAAGTGTTTATTTATTGACAAAGTGTTTTCATAACTACATTTGTTCTAGTAAAACTACCCGTCTCTGTGCCTACAAGAGTTGGTTATCGTTTAAATTTGTCAATGTTCATATCTATGTGTCCCGTATATATACTGGTTTCCTGTTTACCATAATTTCCTAGTTGATTATTTTTAATTAATGTTTGGACGAAACGGTTTTACGTGAAAACAAGAGATGTCAAAAATTTTAACCAGTCTTTTAAATTTAACATTACTAGATTTTTGAGACTTAGATGAGACTTTCATTGATGTTTGGTCTTACAAACTGTGGTATCAAAACTGTACTCAATTTTTACGATTTAATAGACTTGTTAGTTACATTTGTTCGAAACTAAAAGTTTTATCTTTTTTAATTGTTTTTCGAAGACATTTGTTACTTTTCGATGGACGTTGTTTAATATATATATATATATATACACATATATATATATATATAAATATATAGTAGTAGTAGGTCAATACATATGACTCTTAAGAAAAAATCAAAAAAACACACAAAGTCTACAGTAGTAAAGTTCACTATGTAGAAACAAAAGGGATTGTGAGTGGAAACGTCTGTTTCCCAAATATTAGTCAAATTGACGAAAACGACTTCAGTAATAAAACGGAAAGTATATTAGGGGGATTGTTGTCTGGAGTGGATCAAGAAAGACATCACTCCTCTCCAACAAACATAGTATCGGTGTAAAAGTAGGACGGTACATTTTATTTAGATTGAAGGCTATAACCTAGAGTCGGTGTAGAGAAAATAATGTTCCTTGTATGTCGAAATGTTTACAAAATTTGAAGTAAGTCCACTGAAAAGATAGTGAAAGTAAAACTTTATAAATCTTCAACTTATAGTGGAGACTATCAGTAAAACTACTTTCTTATGTAAAAAAATCGATGATGTCAAAACTACAAATTATGAGAGTCAAAATTGTCGATTTGAGTTTTGGTTGACCAAATACTCTGGGACAACCTCTCCCCACCCGACTAAAATCATTAATTATGTTAAATCTGTAATTTTGAAAATAAAATATTTAATACCTCTTTTCTCAGAGTATTTCAAGATAGAAAGAAAAACTTAAGAAGAGGTAATAATTATAAGGAAATACATTTGATGTAAGTTTATCGACGGAATTTTTGTCTGACTATGACTTATAAAATTTTGGTCAACTTTAAAGTAATTTAATAACTATTTTAGTTGGATAGACTTAATTGTTACTAAATAGAGATCGTTTCCTGGGAGACTCATTCTGTGACAGGTACAAAACACAGTAACAGATTATTATTATTTTTTTTTGTATTATTTCATGATCAATCCTATCTCGATTACTGAAGAGTTTAAAGTGTAATTTGAAACTTTTTTACATATTTATATAAATTTTACTGAGGTTATGACAGGTCCATTTTGTCGATGTACTTACACTGTCATTTACTAAACCACTAAATATTTCTTTAACACATAGAAGAGGATTCAGAGGAGACTTCTTCTCCTTTGAAAGAAACTGGTCCAAGTACATGAAAGAAGGTACGGTTAGGAGGGAACGGGGGTGGTTGAGGGAGTTCACGAGAAATTATTCATGGACCAAGTCGTTGTATAGGTAAAGAACCTTTACAATACGATATGTAAATGAACCATAAAAGGTTTTCGTCAATAGGATTGGATCCGTGGAATTATTGAAAATATGAGGAGGTTATATGTGTACCATGACTATTGAACTTTAAGGGAAATCAAAACAAAAGTATACTTGGAACAGATTTACATTTAGGGAACTTTACTTAAATCCGTTACTTCATCCATTCAATATAACTTCCCGAAGATCTTAGTTTCTTTGTAAGACTATCTGACCCGAAAGTTTTATAAGGAAACAAGAAGTATAAGTAAAGTGAATACCATATCTGTTTGTAAATTTTCAAAGAAATAGGTCCAAACCGAGTCACTGTCACTATTTTATGTTGTAAGTTCATGATAATCCGTTTCCGTCGGGATGTCCCTATACATAGGTGTATCCAGTCAAACGTTTCCTCTTGATAGAATTAATAAGACGTCATGTAGACTGGTTTCTTTGGAAAACTTTAACAAAAGTGAAAACCCAGACACCGTAGGTAGGTCTCCAGGACTTCCAGAAGATGTACGGGTACTCTACAGTAGTAAAAAAGTATCTACGTTCCTACCATTCCCCAAAATGGAAGGGGTCTTTTTTTGTGTACCATAACACCATGATAGGGATAAAACAACCGTGTCTCCGGGTACTTGTGTAGCAGATACATTTCCGATCTCAATTCACAGACACTACGGAGTATCTGAAACCGTCGGTGTAGTGGTCTCTAGTGCATCCGCCGAGGTCGCCATATCAGTCCCATTCGGCCGGTGACCATGTAAAGTATTCTTTGTATCATAAACGACGCAAACAGAGATTGCCCTCCTCGTGGTGCCACTTGTGCTGGTTAGGTTTTCAGAACTTGTGGTTAAACAAGATTTGAAACTTCCATAAGTTATTCTAAACCGTACACTTATTTATACAGCAGTAGTCGTCAGTACTCCTTAAACCGTACACCTGTTTTCGCTAAACGGGTTGACTTGACCTCTTCTTTAAATTCTCATTCTAATATCTTTCTTAGTCGTTTCAGAACGACTTAATATAGTGACATGTAGACTAGAAGGGTTTGGTCGGAAGAGACTTCAGAAAGAGAACAGTCACCCAGTCTTCCACAAGGATTCTGTTTGTCTCAAAACTACAACCGAAATTCAACTCTCGTTTGTATGAAAAGTAACGGGGTACAAAAGGATTACCGTCTTGCCGCTAACATTAAAAGTCCGCGTCAGAAATGTTTGTCATTCTCGTCCTGTAGAACGCGAACTGTGAATAGGAGTACCAATTAGTTCATGACCATTGCTCCTTGGGGGAGGAGCGACGCGAATTCTCTGTCCGACAGTAAGTGTTTTAACATCGATAAATACTCCATAGACATTCTCATCCTGAAGTATACCGAGTGCTACACTAATAGCTAGCTATAGGTCTTCTTGTAGTCCGAATCATGTTTTGTTCACCGTTTATTGACTTATTTGACGGTAAAAAAATGAGAGGACGGTGATTGTTTGTAAGACTGCAGGTAGGTCCAGACAAAAATAAATCCCAGTCAATATTTGTTCACGAACGAAGAAGTTTTGGTATCCTGACACATAAGACATCTTGTCTACAGGTACAACCAGTAATTTTTACATTTTCCTCGAGGAATAAAGTATTTTATAAAAGAAAATTATGGTAAAAAAAGCCTCTGACGTTTTCTTGCCTTGTGTGACGTCTTACTGCGACCGTGTAGTCTTACGAGGGTGAGACTGTAGGAAGTAATTCAAGTTCCTAACCGGAATACGTCGATAAGACACATCAGGAAAAACACGTTCAATTCACGTTGGATAATCTCAGTCCTTCTCTTTTTTTAATGTTCACTTACCTAATGACTCAATGGTCTTTCTTAGGAATTTTTGTTATACATTGGACTGACTAGACCTATTTTACACTACCCCGTCGACCACAACTCATCTGCGTATGTCGACAAATAAAAAAGTCCCCTTAGGTTCCTTTCCCTTTCTTGGTGGGAGATGGAAGAAGAGTAAGTCTTATGTTTCTGGGAAAAGAGAAGAGTTCGGATCCTTCTTTTAGAGGTTTTACAGACAGTGGATTTCAAGTTCAAAGAATTTACCCATACAGGTACTTATATAACTGAACCTTATATCAGTGTTACTTTCGTCGATATATCAAGTTCCTTGTTATGAGTTACTTTGCTTTCAAGTATATAATTTCGAACGGGGTCTGTTCTGTCTTTATCCTCATTATAAAAAAAAAGTTTGGTTCTAAGTATTAGTTCTTCAACTCTATACGAAGAGTTTTCGTATCAGGGTTGAGAGATTGGTTTCACCGTAAAGACATGTCAGTAGAACAAAGACAAGAAAAGGAAGACCTTTGAGGTGTCCGTGGAGCTTAAATTGTACAAGTTTTTATTGACGTATGTGACTCTCGTGGTCCGTCATGACCGGATTGGACCCACCACCCCGGAAAGTGTGGGTCGACATAAAGGGCAGCGGGTTCCATTGAGATGTGCTCCCACTATTGACGTGTTCGATCCGAACGTTTTTCGGGTTCCTCCTGTCCTCTAGTCTTGGTTCGGAATCACTATTAAGTCTCTAGTCGTGTCCATTTGAAAATAGGGATTCCCATATCTAAAAAATTAACGATCGTGGTGAATCCTTAGGTGTTTTCGAAATTTTTTCTTTTTCTTCCTTTTTCCTTTTCGTATTATCTCTTACCGTCTCACGTAACTTTCATCAATCCATAGTAAAACACTTTAAAATTCAAAACACACATTTATGGAAGACCCAACATTTCATTTTACGTAAAGACAACATTTCATTTTACGTTTTTTCACTCCTTATGACGATATTCCCGATCTAGTTATAACCATTAAACGGGGAACCAAACCCACCAGTACCGCCTGACTTACTTACGAGATCCCATCCTGCTTTCTTCTGAAAACCCACAGGGAACCTGATTTTCCTCTAGTTTTGTCAGTTAGGATTTCCTTTAGTTGGGACTTATAAGTAACCTTCCTGACTACGACTTCGAGGTTATGACTATGACTTCCTGACTTCGACTTCGAAGTTTTTAGGGGGACTACGCTTTTCGACTGAGTAACCTTTTCTGACTACGACCATTTGTAACTTCCATCCTCGTCTTCCCCTGTTGTCTCCTGTTCTACCAACTTACCGTAGTGGTTAAGTTACCTGTACTCAAACTCTTTTAAGACCCTCTATCACTTCCCGTTCCCTTCGGATCGCCCGACGTCACGTACCCCAACGTTTGTCAGTCTGTACTGAGTCACTGACTTGATATTGTTCCCACTCTCTATCATTCTTTGTAGGGAAAGACTACCACCGTAGACGAATGTGAAACGTTTTAACGAAAGTAACCCCTCCACATCACCCCCTCCCCGTGAAGGAGAGTCAGAATTGACACGAGAGAATCTATTCGGGGTGGAGACTTCTGGGTCGGAAGACGGGGAGGGTGTTATGTGTGTCTTCCTTGACCTCCGAAGTACGTTTCATTGTCTCTTTCCGTCTCAAATTGTGTCGAATTCACAAATTCTTAAGATACTTTTTAGAATTAACTTTGATTAAACGACAAAGATAAGGTTCTCTAGAGGCCTTCCTTTGTTTTTCTTCTCATTGGAAACCTTGGTGTCCGTTTTGATCGAAGGGTAAAGACTCGTCGAAGTGAATGAGACAAGGTTCCCGTCCAAACGAAACGTGGATAAGTGTCAACAGATGTTCGGCCTCGAAGAACGATCTGTTAGTCGGATGGCCGGGTTGAGACGGTCGTGGGTGAACGTGGGACCTGAGTATCCCCGGGAACAGAGAGAGGGTACTTACCCAGATAACGAGTAGACCTACTCTTGTTGATATCGTATTGCGAGATAGTGATAGATAGTGGTTTGTCGGTCGGGTATTGTAAACAAAACAGGGGAAGGTGGGGTGATGTATATATAAAGGGAGTAAAAGGGTATGAGGAAGTTGACAAGGGTTAACCGGAGATTCTCAGTGTTGACAAAAGACTTTTTACTGTTTCTTGATCAGTACTTCGGTTGTTGGGTGTGATGAAGAAATCCGAGTCGTGTCACACACTTCAAGATTCTGTGTCAAAGAGGTGGGTGTCGACGAACTTGAAACCTCGGTGACAAATGTAGTCAGTGTTGGTTTAGAGGGACTACACTACTATTCTCACAACTACACTACTCCCCTTGTAGACCCTTAAGTATCTTGAGCCGAAGAGATTATTGTTTTCTTGTGGGGATGAGGA
This sequence comes from Capra ibex, assembly GCA_006410555.1. Taxonomy (NCBI): domain Eukaryota; kingdom Metazoa; phylum Chordata; class Mammalia; order Artiodactyla; family Bovidae; genus Capra; species Capra ibex. Next base: position 73,879,217 of record SJYO01020080.1, read on the forward strand.
GGTTTCACTTGAATCAATAATCCTACCGAAAAAGGTTGGTTTTCGTTTTCGTGGAGGTACTAGATTTAAGTAGACAATTTTGATTTGTTACAACAGGGTTGGGACCACAACGACTACCTCTGTTAAGTGTCCGTTAGTTCCGAGTGGGAAGACCCAAGTGTGACAGTATTTCGAAGAGATTCCGTGTAGAAGATCGAAGACATAAGTGTCGCGATCCGACCCCCGATGTCACTTCGGGTGTCCGGACGGACTGGATCTCTTTCTTTTACGACCTGGATTGTCCTTTGTTTCGCTAGGGTCATTACTTACACTCGAGTCGTTGGTAGGTGTTGTCTTACGACACCCACGTCGAAGGAAACACGGACGTCACGTTGACCCACTGGTTAGTTGACAGCTTTGGTCCCGGTGGGTCAAACCCCGGTCCAAATAATATATTGGAGTCCGTGGGGAGTGACGTGAGACGAAATCACTGAGTTAGACATATGACCCTCGTTTCTAGTTTCTTAACAATGACTCCCTTATGTTTTTAATGTCTACTGAAGTCTCGGACGACTTTTATGCTTTGTCCCTTCCGAGATACTCTCTTGTCCTGTTTCTCGACGAATCCCCTTTTATACGTTTATGAACCTTATATTGACCCCAAACGAAGACAGACCTAATTCTCCTTCCATTTCTATAGGAGTCAAAAGAGAAAGGATTTCCTTCATCAGTCTTCTTGTTCTTCAGACTCACCTATTCTTCAACTCATCCTTATAGTCTTTTCTTACACCGTCTGGAGTGGGGTTTATGAAAAGTCAGACCCTCGACACGGGGAGTTGGTGAGTTCTTATAAAGAAGTGTTCTCTCGAGAAGTTTAAAGAGACTAATATTTGTCTTTTGTTTTGTTAATTACGTAGATCTCCGATGTCCAAAGGGTTTTACTTGGGACTGAAAAAAGATGAAGTAAGGACGACAGTTGAGTAAGAGACAACTCAAATGAAAACATTAGGATTTCATAATACGTCTTGGACGATGTTTAAAACTTCAAAATCAATTCTACTACTCCAACCGTAAAATTAAAGTTCAATTTGTTGGAGTTACAACAAATTCAATTAAAGTCACAGGTTACAAAGTCAATTAGGATGTTCACACACACACAAACGATATCTTTATGTGGCCCGTACCACCGTCAGTACTCCATTATAAAAGACCAGAGACGAGACTTTCGTGGTTGTTAGATCAACTCTGTTCTGAGTGTCGTACGTACACCTTTGTGTCAAGGGGACCTGTTGTCGTCCGTACAGTGTCATCCCAAATGAGACATACAGTCGTGGTTAGACCCAGTATGGACGAGATCCGTGTTATCCTCACAGGGGCCCTCCTCTTTAGTCACTGTCGATCTAGTGTTCCCGGATCCTACTAGTCCTAAATCCACCAACGTCTTCCTGTTCCTTCGTCAAAGTCCGTTGTTTCCTTTCTTTATGTTATACCGTTTATAAACTCTTTGTCCGGACATAACTATAAACTTTCGTCCCTCCAACCCCACATGAATACCTCTTGGAACTTTTATTCCGTCTCTTCCGTCACGGGTTCCGTCGTCCAGGAAAAACAAAAATCACTATTGAGGGAACAGTTATAAATAATTCGAAATACGTCTTTAGACCGTGACCATGCTTCCTACGTCCTAAGGATCTCTAGTCTGGGACCCATTATTGTCCTGGAACATGACTTCGTCCGTCCGAAGGGACCACCGAGTCGGACATTTCTTAGGTGGACTTTACGTCCTCTGACCCCAAGTTAGGGACCCAACCCTTCTAGGGGACCTCTTCTCTTACCGATGGGTCAGGTCATAAGAACGGGCCTCTTAGGGTACCTGTCTCCTCGGACCACCCGATGTCACGTACCCCAGTGCTTTCTCAACCTGTACTGACTCGTTGTCTCGTGTGTGTATGACTTCACTCTACTCTATTTTTCCCAGATCAGATCCTACCACCTCCATCCCTCCCTTCCTTTCCTACTTCTACTGGAAGAGCTGAGACACCCTCTTCCACTCCCACCCTACTAGACTCTCTTATCGTGACTTTGTACATATAATAGTATACACTTTGTCTAGTGGTCAGGTCCAAACTACATACTCTGTCCCACGAGTCCTGACCACGTGACCCTACTGGGTCTCCCTACCCTACCCCTCCCTCCACCCTTCCCCCAAGTCCTACCCCTTGTGTACATGTGGGTACCGACTAAATACAGTTACATACCGTTTTTGGTGATGTTATACCAGTTCATTAATCGGAGGTTAATTTTATTTATTAAAATTTTTTTTTTTTTCGGAGTCACCGTACACTACTCACTGGACCCTGTCCCTCATTTCCTCTCCTCTTTTTAGATCCAAGTTCGTAATGACTGTTTCCTCCCTTTTGACCAAAGGACTCAGTCCTTACTCCACCGTTGTGTAAACGAAAATTCGACACAACTACCTCTACAATTCTCTCTGTCGTTCATCCATTCAGGTCGTCCATTAGACTCGGACCTTCGTCTGTCGTGACTTCAGGTCACCCGCGGGACTCAATATTTCTGTTACCCCCGGTACTTGTACCCACTTGAGAGTTCCTTCTTCTCGACTCGTTTCCGGACCTCCTTAGCAGTTGAGTCCCTTTCCTCTTTTACCTCCTTAGTTTCTTTTCTCTTTGATAAAATTTCCCGACCAAGTAGTCTTTCAATTCTACTCCATTGTTTCTAGCTCTCTCTGTTAGCCTTCCGTCCCGTCTGTTCCGGACAGTACCTCGAGTTCACCCTTCTGTCTGGACCTCGTTTGTCACTCTCGACACGACCCTCTGTCCCCCCGAGAGTTCCAACCCGCACCCACCCCAACCCCTTCCGTAGAAGGTCCTTTTCGTCGTCGTGACATGGATCTGGTCTCATTACAATTGATCTCTTTCGGTCACCCAAACTTAAGTTTTTACAGATAAACAAAAAACTAAGATTAATTCTTTGTAGATAAACAAAGAATTGGTGATAAAATCTGGTGGTAACATTATGCAATTGTTGTAGGTTAGAATCTCTTTGACATAAAGATGTAGAATGGATCTTCTGTACACTGTGAGTCTTCAGGTTCCTCGGGAACAAAATACCGCATCTACAAACAAGTGTGAGGGAGGGTGTGTGACTTCTGTTGAATGACCGTCCTTTTCAGTAAATACACCGAAATATCTTGACGTAATAAGACGTTACAGTTTAAGATCAGGTGAGGGAGAAGTTGGTGTTGGAGATTCGTAAGTAGACCTTACGAGACGGGTGGGGGATGGACGGGGGATTGTGGGGACCGGGTAGGTCGGGAGAGGACTGAGAAGAAGATGGGTGGAGGGACAGAGTCCACGGCCCAGTGGACCGTGGAAACGGGAGAACAGGGACCGAGGACAGGAAGGTGGGGTCGTTGGGGTCTGGAACCCAGTAAGGGTAGAAGGATATTACGGACGGTCCGACGACCTCTTTGTATTGTGTCTTCCGTCTGTCACGGTGGTGTGTACCACTGTAGGTCGACACCCGTCTCACGAGTCACGTCACACTGACCGGAGATGAACAATGCCTCGACGAGGGAGAGGGTCCGAGAGGTGGTCGGTACGACCGAGAAGGGGGGAGAAGGATCCTTCACAGTACGAGTGAGAATCGACTGTTGAAGGGAAGGATGGAGCATCTTTTTCATTTTCTGTAGTGTGTGAACAGTGGGAGAGTAGGGTACACACGAAGGAGAAGTCCTTAAGGGGCCCGACCCGTCGGGTGAGGCAAGGGAGATATTTCGTGTGACTGGTGGCAGTCCCCGGTCCGATCCCTCTCCACTCCCTTCGTGAGTAAACCCCGTGTTTTAAATTTTCACTATTTTTATACTGATATTACAACGAGGAGGTCGTTCAGTGTCTAAAAAAAAAAATTCGGAGTGATGAACTATGAAAATTCGAATTCAAAAGTACTGAATTTCAGAGTACACTCTATATTGAAAACCAAGGAAAGGTCTGTATTGAGTTTCCTTTCTTTCTATTGTAAAAGAAAGAGTAGAAATACAATGTAAAACAAAATGTAAGGTTCATAAAAAAAAGGACCGAACGAGACTAGTAAATAAGGGATAATTTGTATCCATCCTATTAGGAGTCCTTGGTTTGACGGTACAATTTCTTTAGTCAATATTTTTCGGGACTTAAATGGTCTTTCGGATACTAAACTAGAAGTATCTAAAAAAAAGAATCATTTTATCATAAACCAGGATTCTTTGTGTTGACCAATGACAAATCGTGATTAAGAGAAAGATAAACGAGTTATTCCACCGTTGGACTTTACACTTACATGTTGAGTGTAAAATTCACCCTTTTTACTCTATAAGAGAGTTAATATAAAATAAGAAATTAGTTTAAATTCCCATAAGTTATATTCCGATATTTTTTTCCTGTGTAAGGTACGTTGTCGATAGAAATTCACAAATACACTGACACTGATCGATACTTTAAATTCGAGTTCGAGACCCGTTTCTAATTTTCAGTACACCTTAACAATAAGGATGTGTTTCTTATGTAAAATCTCAATTAAGGACTAGGTGACAATCAGACTTCCGAAATTTAAGGTCGAGACGTTCGTACCTAGACTCTGTCACCCTTTTCAACCAACATTTTACATATCACACTTAGATCATTTAACGAGAGGTGAATGTATTTGATACGATATACAAAGAAATATTCAATTTGTACCAACGGTTAAAGACAAACGACCAACACCCTTTTGATTTCTGTTCTTTTACCGTTTTACTTGTTTGTTCATTTCTGTCCGAGGTTCATTTCTATTCGTGATTCCTTTGACCACTGTCTCTGTAATATCTCATAGTATAAAGTCTCCGTAATATAATTTCCAACGATTGTAAAGGGTTATTGGTCAAACTAATGTGTCTTAAACTTTGTTTGTTTTCTCGACTTTATATTTCTCTCAGAGCCTCGCCAGTGTGTGAACGAAAAGATTCGGACCGGAAGACACAAGTAAGAACTCCGTATAAACAACTCAACTGTCCCAACGGTCAAGAATATTTATACTAAAAACAGTCAAAACAAGAACGGATGAATTCCTTGTTTGAAGAGGAATACGGATCACATCGTTGTCAACGATTGTACCATACAAATCACACGTGGTCCTAGACAAGTCTTCCGAAATGTATCTGTCATTGAGAGAGTCAGAGTGTTGTTGGATACTCCCTCTTCAATAGAGGGGGAAAAAGTCTTCTTCTTTGCCTCCGTGGCTCTGTACCACAATTGGGACATTGGAGGTACTTAAGGTCTGGGACAACGTCGAGTTTTCGTCTACCAGGAAATGTCGGGACAGGGACTTAAGGACTGGACGAGAACGACATGAGAATCACACTACCTTCCTGTCTCTTCGACCACCCCGTCTTGGTTTTCTTGGTTGGGATCTTCCCTTTTCTAAACGAAGGGACAGACTTCAAACCTTAGTAAATACAAAACGATGGTGGACGTAAAGTGGTCTTGAACAAAAGTAAAAGAGACATTGTGTGGGAAAAGGGTTGGAAGATAGAGCAAAGGGAGGAAGGAGAGGAACTAGAGTCATCGTGGTCTGTTACCCGTTTTCACTGTCAAACTCAGTGAAACCCATGTTTTTCAGAAAGGACGTGTACCTTCTAACCTCATAAATTCCCTCCTCTAAGTTTCACCATGTACACACTATTATTCAGCGAAGTCAGTCCAGAATGAAACACCCTGGGACACCTGGCGTCGGACGGTCCGAGGAGACGGGTATCCTAAGAGGTCCGTTCTTATGACCTCACCCAACGGCACGGGAGAAGGTCCCCTAGGAGGGTTGGGTCCCTAGTCTGGGAGTAGAGAATGTAGAAGACGTAACCGTCCACCCAAGAAATGGTGATCCCGGTGGACCTTTCGGGAGTTTCACCATCTTCCCTCATTTCTTTTTTCATCCTTTCCTCTTCTCTCATTTTACATGTACTGAGTCTCTCCTATAAAATTCGTTCATAAGTTACTTATTCATAACCTACTCTACTTTCCTGTCCTCAGTATGTGTCGACTCCAATTTAATATTATACTTTTTATGACTGAAGTTTTATATCACTGTTATATTGGACTATATTTGTACGATATATTCGATATGTGAAACCGGACAATAGGTCACCGTTGTATAAAGGACAAGACTTACGTTATAAACTAACACCCAAGTCTTTTGTTTTTTATTTATTACCACATTTTGCATTCTATATGTGTGTGTGTGTATATATAGTGTAAAGGTAAAGTCAACTAGTTGTAAATAATATTATTCATTTAACGGTAAATTTGTGGACGGGACAGGATCTATTATACAACATGTCGGGACTTTCATCCATTATGGATGTAAATTCAGTAAGTTGTTCATAATTAAATAGTGTATGACACACCATCCGGTGTCCGTCCTACGACTCTCTCGAAGTCTCTACGCAGGTCACATCTAGGTGATTGTCTCATTTTTTAAGAAGGTCACGTTGGACCTTAGACCGTCACCCCACCCCCCCACCCCCCGTCCACCCGTTCTCTTATCTTTTTAGTTCACGCTTCCACTTGTTTTTTATTAAAGATAGGATCACGAGGGTATATGATCAGTGTACTCGAACTGAATAGAAATTTGGAACATGGTTGTCACAAAAGACTCCTAGTAAAATCTACTAGATGACTGTTTTACACCAGGTCCAGTTCACAAGCTATATACAATTAAAGGAAAGAGATCTTTAACAAGTATGTAGAAATGGTACTACCAAATCAATTATCTACCGACTATAAGAAATCCCCAATAAAAGGAAAGTTTCACTACTCGCCATGAGAATTATAAGAGGAGTTTTTGACAATAATCTATACTCAAAAAGTTTCAAGACTAGACTAACGATTATCGGTAATTCTGTAGAGTCTGTGATAACACTGACTTTTGTTTCCATAGTAAGGATTAACTTGTACCAGAAGGTAATAGGAACTGTCCTTTCTTGTTATACCAAGGGTGTTCGTGAATTCTTATGTGAAGTTTACTGTGTCGGTTTTCTAACATTCCAGGACATTTTATATTTCTTCCTTTAGACTCAGTTGAAAAATTGAATGAAAAGAATCTGGTGTTAGTTTTTCAACAGGTTTCTCAACATCTTTTCCTTATTTTCTCTATTTTATACTTTAAAGTCCCTTAGAATTCGACACATTATCATGGGACTTGAATCTTAAATTCCTCGAATAACGGACGTCTGAATCTTCTTATAAGGAAAGACAATTTTTTCTTTTTTTTTTTTTTTTTGAAGGTCACAATATTAGAAGTGTTACCTTCTATTTGGAATTTTTATTCAATGACCACAGAGACTTAAAGATCGTAAATTTACATTTCTTTAGTGAAAACGAAAAAGTCTCAAATGTAGAGTGGACTAACTCAACGAATAGAAATTTATACTTAAGAAGATAGAGAAAATGTATACGTTTGACGTTTTTTTTTTTTAAGATCTAAATGTGACAAACCCGATTTAGAAACGACCATCTTTAAGATATAGATTACCGACTCGAGAATATTATTAAACGACAAGGGGTTAAAGACCTTGTATCTAAGTTACATATAAAGAGGAGTATTCTAATAAGTTGTTACCTTTTATTACCGATACCTTCATAAAAGTTATAACCTTTTATAAAATAAAAGTTATTACCTTTTATTTTATTACCGATACCTTCGTAAGGGGATTTTTCATATTACACGGTATTTTACGTTTCGATTTTAAATAAGTCAACTCTTATATGTTACAAGGTTTATATGTTCCTATGTAAAACAATGTAATTCTGTTGCAAAGGAAGCCTTAACGAGGATCAAAGAAAGATGTGTAGGATACAAGACTATATATCTAATCTCACGTTAACCAAGAGTCTTTCTAGAGATGGGATTGTTAAACTTTCAGTGACCCTCGTTACTAAGATCGGTTTCACTGGGTAAATTTTTCTACTGGGTAAAGTTTTGGGTACTCAATAATAAGTTCGACAAGATATAAAATCTTAATCTTTCAATAAAGGAAAAGAATGTTAGAGTAAACCTAGTCAGAAAATATTTTCCCTTTAAGATAGAGATAAAATAACTTTATATATTCAACTGTAAAAGGGAACGATTTCGGACGTGAAATAAAACTTTTAAGAAGAGGTGGAAGACTACTAAACACAAACACGTACACATACACACACCAGTCTTGTAAATCACGTCATAGTAGATACGGAGGATTGGTAGGGAGTAAAGAGTAAGGAGTCTTTGTCGGAGAGACTCGGAGAGACTGAGAGGGACAGTATTGTGAGTAAGGGTAGAAGTCCACAGTGTCACTCGGGGACCTCTGACTCCAATCAGTTTGACTCAGTGGAAGTAGGAGTCTCCCCGAGTCATTTGTGAGTACCTCTCAGGGACACCTTCTCCTCTACCCTCTCTCTCTCTTTCGCCTTCTCACCTCTTAGTAAATACATAAATTACCTTTGTAAAGTCTATAACTTAAATAACAAAAATTTTCTTTTTCAACTGAGGTTTTTCTTCGGGGTGGGGACGTGTCCCTGTTCTACATTTTAGTGACATACAAAGAATACTCTTTCAATTTTGGAGTCCACGAATATTGGTCAGGGGGAAAGTCTTTCAAGTCCTGTCCTAGAAAAGTCGTGGTGGTGAATTAGGTTGATGGAAGTTGGAAGGAAAAGACCCAGTCAAAGTCGAAGAGTGTAGGAAAAGGGACGGGGGTATCCCTGGTCCGTTTCAAAGGGTTTTATTTCCGTGTCTCCTTGTTTAGGTCAAGATTACATACACGAAAGTAATCTCTTAATGGGATTTATGCTGGAAGTTCGGTGGTGGTCGGTGGCTCGCCATGTTGCAACCACAGGGAAATTGTACTGGGTATTGGATACTTTTAGCTGGGACCCTTGCTTTTTATATCCCACACATCAGTCTTAGCCTACTTTTCAACGATGAGACCTAGATGCATTCCCCGTAGACTCATTTGTTTACTGAGACAGTGAAGTCCTTCGTTTTATTTTAAACCGTTTCAGTTTCCTTTCGCACCGGTCCTGGAGGGGCGAATCTTTCTCCAGAGCAAAGGGTCAATAGGGCGGGCGGATGAAGGAACAGACATAATGGGGTCGGCCATTGAGTGACTTTCGAAGGGGACAGACCGCCAAAGGGTTGAAGATTGTGCTGCGTCCTAGAGATGGGCTTAAGTGGGGACGTCGGATCCACACCCGCGTTCCAACCCCCGGGGTGTCGGCCTTTGGCTCCGGGCGTCCCGCGCCGCAAGGGGAGGGCCGAGGGCGCGAGGCCGGCCAAAGCCGTAGCGCCGCGCCGCCGGCGGATCGACCTCGAGCATCCTTACCCCTGGCCGAGGCCCCTTGAAGTGGGATGTGGGGCGGGGCCTCGAGGCCCGGGGGGTCGGATGGACGACGTAGACCTACCGCCGAGCCGGGTCCCAGCGCCAGCGGTTTGCGGGCGGGCGTCCGGGCTTACTTGTTTCCGCGGGGCCCCTCCCTTGCACGGAGAAAGGGGCGGCATGAGAGCCCGTCGCCCGTCGGGACGGGGCGCCGCCTATCCCGCCGGGGTCGAAGGGCTGCGGACCGGAGCGCGAGGCCTGGTCCCGGCGCTCGTCTGCGGTTCGGGCCACAGTCGATGTCGGAGCGGAGGACCCGGGGTCTCGAGTAAGGTTGGACTTCAGGACCTCGGCGGCACGCTCGCTGAGAGGAGGGGAGATCCGGGACCGCTGGAGCGGACCAGGTCTCCTTCGTCTTGTCTGAGGAAAGGGCGTCAGGCCCTCGGTGAGGCCGACCCTCCGCGCCGCTCCGCCGGCCCGGCCCGTCCCCGCCCCGCCTCCGGTCCGGCCGGTCCTCGGGAACGACGCCTGGTTCCCTTAGGCAGAGGGGAGTGTTTCTTGTTTGGTCTACTCCTCAACGCTTAATAGGGGCGGCTCGTCCGACCTTGAAAGGGGTGACTCACTAGGCCTTCTCTTCTAATGTAAAGGTGGATGGCCCCCGGACCCGGGGTCAATCCTACGCCACCTACGCCTCGTCAAATTTTTCTCATGCTAACTAGTGTGTATAATTAAGGTATACTTTGTTGACTAGAGGTATATGTAACGTAATCCTCCGTCTTAAACAACCTGTTCACTAGGAAAGCAAGTCTTGTGCGTTGCCAAATGAGTAGATGGCCTCTATTCAAAACTGACTAACTCAGCGTCAAGAGACTCGTGGAATAAAGGGAAAAGTCTCGCTCTCAAGATTCCCGTTCGATCTGAAATTTTCTAGAGAACAGTGTGGCGAATGCGTGGGGGCGAGGCTCGAAGTCCCCCGGAGTCACTGTTTTCTTCCTTTGAGTTAAAATGACGTATGTCGAAACGCTGTCGCCAAGCAAAGTCCTTACGTTACCCGGCCACCCTCTCTGAGTGAGGCGGGGCGTTCCTCAAATGAAAGTTCGGGTCGAAGTAAAGTTTCTTTTGCATTTCGTTTTGAGTGGTCCTGGTCGAGGAATTTGAGGGTTTAGCGTCCAGCCGTGAGGCGGCCGTACCCTTGATTTCAGTAACCAGAGGCCTTGTTTTGAATGAGCAAAATTTAAAATCCGTCCCCGACCCCCTCAACCGAGAGCCAACCCGAGCGATGGGGTCGCCCTTCGCCCGACCTCGGCCGACTTTCGACCCCCTGGGTTAGTCCCCGAGCCGGGCACACGTCGCACGACGCAAAGGACGTGAGAACCGCAGTGAGGCTTCGGGTCGGACCGGACGGGCCATCGGTGGTGGGGTCGCACATCCACTTCCACTACGTAGGGCGGACAGATAAGGACAGCCACGTTCCGTCGAGGTCCTTCACGAAGAGGTGTGGAGAAATCAATTAACTCTAATAAATGAGTCTAGTAGTCTGAACGGACCACCGACTACCATTTCGCAGACGGATGTCACGCCCTCTGGGCTGAAGTCAGGGACCCAACCCTTCTAGAGGACCTCTTCCTTTACCGTTGGGTGAGGTCACAAGAACGGACCTTTTAGGGTACCTGCCTCCTCGGACATCCGATGTCAGGTACCCCAGCGTCTCAGCCTGTGCTGACTCGCTGAAGTGAAGTGACGAGTCTAGTAGTTGATACTCAGTCCTAGGTGGACTTACAGGAGAAACTCCACAAAAGGGGTAAGTCTTATGAATTATGTGTATCATCTGTTTTAGTCTTATATTTAAAGGTGACTTCCCTCCTTTCATATTTGTTTAGTAAAACCCCCCAAAACAATGAATAAGGGGTCTACAACAAGATCGTAGGAGGAATATCTTGTTTATAACAGTAACTTATCACCACTATAAAACTTGCTAAAACATTAACATGTTATAATAAATTCTTATACTGTCTTTTTTTAAATTGGGAAATGAAGTCATTTCATTTTCGAAACCTAAACAATAACATTTTCCTTAATTTTATTTACTTAAAAATTTTTTCCTTACCGTCCATTACTGAACTTTCATCTAATACCTTAGTTAAACTTTGACATTTGTGTAGCAACATGAACAATAAAGATCGATCTAAAAATTTCTCCACAACATTAACGAAAGAAATCGAGGAATCGTATACCTCGGTACGCTAATAAAAGAAAATATATAATGGATATCTCTCACACCGAATCATAACGATAATAGATGAGTCTGGGTCATAAGGATAATAGATGAGTCTGGAGTACCGTACAGAATAGTGTCTATCTTTATAAATCCATAAAACTGAACATTCCCTCAGTGACTGACACTGGGTATTTATTCGATTAAATAACAACGACGAGGACGACGATTCAGCGAAGTCAGTACAGGCTGAGACACGCTGGGGTATCTACCGTCGAGTAGTCCGAGGTGGTAAGGACCCTAAGAGGTCCGGTCTTGTGACCTCACCCAACGGTAAAGTTGAAGAGATTACGTACTTTCACTTTTCACTTTCACTTCAGAGAGTCAGCACAGGCTGAGAATCGCTGGGGTACCTGACGTCGGGTGGTCCGAGGAGGTAGGTACCCTAAGAGGTCCGTTCTCATGACCTCACCCCACGGTAACGTTTAGTGGGGGAAAATGGATACACTTTGTTTTAGGACTAATATTTGGGTGTCTATAAGGGGAATCCATAGTAGACATATACAGTCTAAATACATGTTTACAAGTTAACGGCAATATAATGGTAGTCCAGTAAACCTTGATCCGGGTGTATTCAGGTCCATAGCGTGTACGCATAAGGTGTACGAACGTGTGTACCCTGACACAGGATATGTTTGACTGACTTTGTAACTATTTATATACACTTTTAGTGTATAAGTGTAGCTGGATATACTTCTCTCTGTTGGGTCTGTCTTTCTCTTTACTAAGTTTTCATTCAGTTCTGTAACCACTTTCCTACACCTCGAAATCCACCCTCCTCCCCTCTCCCACACCTATTCTCTACCCCTACTCGTTTCACCAGGTCTTACGGACTGTCGACGGGTGCGTACGTGTCCCTTCCGTCGAAACATGTAGACCCTCCTAAAGAATGTCGTTCGACCGTGGAACAGGGTGGGGTCCTTCTCTTCTTCTCCTACTATCTGAAGTACCATTGTTTCATGAGACAAAATAGGTCTCCCTCACGTATTTTAAAAACTTTAATCAACCTCTATTTTAATTGACTATCGTCGTTTCGGCTGAACTGGTAGTGTTTCTTACTCCTGTCACAGTGGAACGGGAGCCACAGGCGTCATCGACGAACACTTGGCTCAGTTGATTTTAATCTAAATATTTACTGAAAATTAGAGTGGTAGTCCTTAAACGAAGTGTCTCGTGATCTTTTAAATCCCTTCACGACCTTTTCTTTCTGGACATCGTAGTTCTACCACTTGAACTTTCTACTATCTTTAATGTTAAACGTTCAATCTTTCCTCTTCTATTCCGGTTATTTCTCGTTTTCTTCTTCGTTTACATCCTCTCTCTTGGTCTTCATGCTATACACAATAATCAACACCGCTTTCTTTTGACTTTGCTCATGTTCTCTTGGACCCTCTACCACCCTCGTTTTCTTTGGGTTTCTCTCTTCACAATAACTTTATTACTTTCCTCTTGACTAACGAATTACGGATTGTGTCAACTTCGTATGGTTGTATCACGGTCCGACTGAACAAGTCAACGGGAAAGACATCCCTCTAAAGGTGTGTCTGGGACATGTCCGGGACGGGGTACTTAAGTCTGTATGGTGTTCGATACACAAGACTTCGGTCATTCTCAAGTACGTTCCGAACCCGACGATCTCTCCACTCCCACCTTAGGACTGAATCAAGGACGACCGATGCTCTAGACCCGTTCTCTGGATTGAAGAGACACGGGGTACCATTAAGGACGGACCTTCCCACGTCACTCCTGACTAGTGTCTCGTCATTGTACATGTTTTACGACTCGTTCCGTGGAGTACCGGACCCACCTGTCCACAGTGAGAGTGCAAGTAATGTCCGATGTCTTTCGAGAAGACTGAACCACTCGACCAGAAGGACGAGATAGAGTAGTCGAAGTAACGGTACTTCCCTGGACGATACAAAGTGTAGAGATCTCTATGTAAAAGACAATTATCTCGTAGTCGTCAATTGCGCTGTAGAGGAAGTGACGGAGGAGGAGGAGACGACGGATGGTGGAGGAAGATGGGTGTGTATATAGGAAGACCCGTAAGAAAAGAGCGGTGCAAACGAGGAACCACTAGAATAGGTAACGGAAGTTACGAACTAAATATAAAGATTGGCTCTAAGGCTCGAGGTTTGACCTTTCAGAACTGAATTCACACAGTGTAGTCCGAATTCGAATTGTCCAGATTTTACTCTATAAGTTTATGGACAAACACTTTACTACTGACCTACCCACAACCTACTGGGGTTCTCGGTCTTAGGAAGAGTGGTCACCTGCGTCGGGTCCCGCAAACAATGTACAGTCATTGTCAGTCACCGTAAAATAGTGACATAGTTATAGATACCTAGAAAAAAGGGATGAGAAACTTACTGGATGTGGAGAATTTCCACCTCTAATGTAGGACGAGTAGAGGTCAAGGGAATTTTTTGGGAAGACGTTACGGAACGTTTCTCACTTATACATAATTGGTGACCAACTTAAGTTAAAAAACGACTTACGACGGGTGTAAGTAGTTTTCAAGTTGTAAAACCAGGTTCTTCGAAGTAGGTGTCATGTTACCGGGGTCACATGAAGCGGAAGGTACAGTTGTTCCGGGTTTACGACTGTGACCTCCGTGTGATAGGGGAAAGGATGTCAAGAACGACATCGAGAACACCAAACCGTGGTAAGTTGTCGGACGGAGTCAAGACCCTAGAACCGTCAACATACTTTGGTATGATCCATCTAGGTCTCGACTTTCTACTTCCCTTAACTGTCGTGTTTCTCTATGAGTGGGTGTCCGGTAAGATTCTTGGGTAAAACACAAAAAGAGAAGACGTACCCACCCCCCTGGAGGAATTATGTGGTAGAGGAAGGCAGTCATGTATTCCCGTAAAAAGCATACACGCACGAATCAACGAGTCAGTGTAGGCTGAGAAACACTGGGATACCCGGTGTCGGACGGTCCGAGGAGACAGGTACCCTAAAAGGACCGTTCTTATGGTCTCACTCAACGGTAAGGAGGAGGTCCCCTAGAGGGGTTGGGTCCCTAGTAGAGAGTATGGGATTTTGGGAGTCATCCCCAGGTTGTCCCTGTCCCTGTCAGAACCTCTACGTCCAGGATGAACGACACTGGGAGGAACCACGTCATCGTGACACGATACCTGACTCACCCGGAGTGAACCCCTTCTATCACCCCCATCTCCTAACTGTACACTTACTCCGACCCTGTCCAAAAGAAAGGTACAACGTTTACGAGTTTGTCGTGAACACTGTTACTGGGTCATGATTGAAGGACGGTCACCTAGGAGTCGTAAAGAGGAGGAGAGAGGTGGATTTCTAGTCTGTAAGTGAAATGTGAGGGTCTCGGTACGTCGTAAGATATGTCTAAGGTCCCTGACGGAGATTAAGGTAGAAAAAGAGAGGTTCGGTCCTCCCTGTGAACTATGAACACATCCCTGTGAGAACTTACGATGGACTAATTGTGAATGTAGAATTTTCTGTTAACCGTGGTCGGAAGTCTGTCAATAGATTTGACTCCTTTTGGATAAGCCCAGGACACTACTCTACCATGTCTCCTTTTCTTCTTTTAGTGTCAGGTACCTCTACAAGTCTTTTATCAGTAACTGATACTATACCCCTGACGCACGAACTGAGTCTACGTTAGTAAACACTATCTTTAAAACGTGAATTCAAACCAACATGATTATAAATTCCCTGTTGGTTTTATATTAAGAGCGGGAAAAGAATTATCAATTATTAATAATTCGAGAGTAACGGACGAAATACCTCGTATGTACCAAGTTTAGGATAAGTTTAATTAAGATTTTTCGTCAATATTCGAACGAAGTCTAAACATAACTCATAATAAATTTTATACCTAGTAATCAATCCTTAAATTTTATCGATAACACTCTAAAAAGAATTTCGTCGTGAAGAGTTTTCGGTCAAGATTTCAAGAACTATTTAGTACAAGAGACTTTTTTTTTTTTTTTGGAAAGTACTTAACCAGAACTAATCAGACTACCAGATCCCAGTATTTCGGGTTATAATTGTGGATAAACGAGGACATTTATATCCCGATCCTTAGAATCTTTCTCGTTATGGAGCTCTTTATTCAAAGATCGTATTATTTGTTTGTCTGATAAACCCCTCCTTTCCCTAATTATCTATCCTATAGACGACCCATCTATTTCTATGTTTATCCAGACGTCTTTCCATGTCTCCCATCTCTTTCATTACACAGAAAAGTTACTAAGAACTAGAAACTGACAAAATATGTATGAAAAGAAAATGGAAACCCTTAAAGGAAAAACGTTATCTAAAGGGAAACGCATTCCGTCTTCGAATAATGGAGAAAGTGTTAAAGAAAGGAAATACCCTTTTAGTAATTCAATGAACCTATGAGGTCAACCTTAATCATGTTTATGCTGGGAAAGGGCACCTGACTCCATCATTACTAAAAGGATAGTCGTCATAAGATTCTCAGAGGAACCATAGTCTTCAGAGAGGGTACTTCAGAACAATACGAACCTAACGTGTATACGACTATGTGGTACCGAAACTCTAAACTCGGTCCAAGGAACTTAGGATCCGTTTTTTTACCTAATACCCGACTCGGTGGGGAAAAAGAGATTGGACGAATGGACACAGGAATAACACACCCGGGACAGGGAATACCTCGGTACGACGGCTCAGGCTTATAACCCATGATAAAGTCACCTGACTGTAAGCGGGAACGGTGTGGTCAGAAATCAAGATCTCGACCTGTAGGACTTGTGTTGGAGAAAGACCGTCGTGGTTCGGTCATCAAACTGGAGTCAGTTCAGTGAATTACGAGACTCAGGGTTAAAGGAGAAGACACTTTACTATCATTGTCAATCATGGACGAGGACGAATGTCTTAAACACAGACGAGGAATTTAGATGGTAAGTAGGTAAGTCATTTATGAATAACTCTTAAACGGATGAACATTCCATACCCCTGTTCCCTACCTACTATCCTATAGACAGGACCTCCTCGAGAAACAGTTCACAACTTACATAGTTCCTTCTACTATATGTATAAATTTTTTATTGACACGAAGTGTAGTACTCCAATCGATAATAAAATTTTTACCTTTTATCCCTGAAGGGACCACCAGGTCACCAATTCTTAGACAGAATGTTACGTCCCCTGTGTCCAAGTTAGGGACCAGACCCTTCTAGGGTACACGACACCTCGTCGATTCGGACACGGTGTTGATCTCTCAGTCACGTGGCGTTCTTTCTAGGGTGTACTACGTTGCTTCCAGGACAACATGGACCTGGACTGTGTCTGTACATTTATTTACAAATTTTTTTTTTCCTTTTATTATGCACAACTACTCCTACACCTCTATAACCTTGGGACCACGGAACGACCACCCTTACATTTTATGATGTCATACTACCAAGGAGTTTACAATCTTTATCTTAATGGCATATTAAATCGTTAAAATGAAGACCCATATATGGGTTTCCTTCACTTTAGTTATTGAGTTGTCTCTAAATGTTTGATTACAAGTACAATAAGTGTTATCGGTTTTACGTCTTTGTTGGGTTCACCGGTAGTTGTTCGTTTACCTATTCGTTTTATACCAGATACGTTTGTTATCTTCTACATTTCGGAAATTGTCCTTACTTTAGACTATGTACGATGTAGTACCTACTTGAAACTTTTGTAACACAATTCACTTTATTCGGTCTATTTTTTATTATTTACCACATACCAAGGTGAATGGATCCGTTTTACTATCTTTGTCTTTTACCTCACACCTTACCTCCAATGGTCCCGGACCCTCCTCCTTCCTGTAACAATCAGAAACTACCCCTGTCTCAAAGTCAAACCCAACTACTTTTTCAAGACGACTACCAACGTGTTGAAACACTTATATAAAATTAAGGTGACTTAGTATGTGAATTTTTAGTAAATTTACCGTTTAAAGTCCTGAAGGGACCACCACGTCACCAATTCTGAGGTGTGAAGGTTACGTCCCCCGACACCCAAGATAGGACCAACCCTTGATCTTAGGCTGTCCGGTACACCGTACCGGTTTTTAAAAATTTTAATTACCTTTAAAAATACATTATATATAAAATGACGTTGAGAATTTTTGACCTCCTTAAGGGACCGTCAGGTTATCAATCCTGAGGTAGGAGAGTGACGGTTCTTGGGACCAAGTAAGGGACCAACCCTTTGATTCTAGGGTATTCGGTACACTATGTCGGTTTTTCTTTTTGTTAATATTAAGGGTTTTATGATGTGCTTATGTCCTAACAATTGAACTTAATCCTATTTACCCTAACACAAACATTAGTTAGGGAGAGAGTTTTTCACGTCATACGTACTTTAATGAAACAGTAATAAATAATACACCATAACTTTTCACTCGTGGGTAGGTCTATTTGAAATTATTATTAAATAAACACGGGGCAGGACGAGATTTTTCTTAAATTCCATCAAATGGGATTTGTATAGTCTCATTACTCTAGTTTAGGTCAGTTGTAGTCTGGTTTATATCTTTCACTCTATATTTTGTCTTCCTCCCCTACCGTGTAGTCATTGACTCGTTCTGAAAGTTGACTACCGTGTAATCATTGACAATCGGAAGGTCTTTCATATCTTGATAAATATAAGTAGTCTGAAAAATAATTACGAATTTCATAGTGATTAAAGTTAGGTATACCAGTAGAATACCTAGGTATCGCAAAGTTTAACAATGGTAAATATCAAGACCCTTAAATAATTCGTTAATACCTTGTGGATTAGTTCGTCTTCTTCCTACACTTTGATTCTCGGACAAAAACATTCAGACTTCGGAGTCCTGGATAAGACACGACTTACTTTGTCCGAGGACTGTAAGGGACGGGACAACCGGTTGAGTCTGAGGACGTGGAAAGGGACCCAAGGTGGTGGCGGACCGTGCTACCGGTAGAGGACGTAAGCCCGGGGGGGACGGAGGGTGCGAGGGGTGGGTCTGGGACGGGGTCGTCGGACCAAGGGTGTCCCGGGACGCACATCGGTCCTGAGGATCGGGGACGAGGGCAAAGGAGGAAGGACCCAGTGGGAGGACAGAACGACGTTCAGGAGTGAAGAATCTCTCCTCTCCTGTCAAGTCGAGAGTGGAGGTCCTGGAGAGGTCGGGTGTGGTTAAGGAAGAGGAACTGTAGGATGACACGTACGTCAGTGTGTCATTGACTTTACGGATACTGGAAACGGAGAAAAGAACACTCTTTACTCTTCGTTCCACACTAATTTGGTTTCTAGTAAAGTATATAGAATAAGTTCTTCTATTCTATCTGTTTAACTCCTTCACCGTAACTTTGTATAAGTAATGGTATATCTTTTAATCTATCGGTCACTGTTAAACGACATACTGAGTCCCTCGAGTTGAGACACGAGACACCGTTGGATGTCCCCATCCGACCCGACCCTTCATCCTCCCACCAAATTCTTCATCCCCTGTATGGAGACCCGTTAAATGTAACTACATACCGTCTTCGGTTGTGTTGTAGCATTTTGTTAATAGGAGGTTAATTTTTTTTTAAAAGTCTTTTCTACTATTCTACAAATCGTTTACTGGATACTCTCAGTTATCTCTATGAGCTCGACTAGATTAGGTACTTCTTTACCTCCGGGGTTCTTTCTTTTACCGAACAAGTTTCAATGGGACGCACAATCTTCGTCTCTATCTGGACCTTTAGATAAAAAGACTTTGAGTCATGACAATATGTAGTACGATCAAAGTAAAGTTAAACACAAAATAAAGTATTAGTCGTTTGTCCTAAAATTTACGTGGGGGTTTGTATCCGGTTCTCCCCGTTGTATTACACAATCGCTCTTGTAACTGAAACGGTTTCGGTTTCTGTAACCCGTTCAGGTACGCACCGAGACCCGGGAAGAAAAAGGTGAACATTTTATTCCTAATTGACTACCAAAAAACAAACAAACAAAAGAAACTGGTATAACGATGGGTAAGACTTAGAACAACAACAAGTCAGTGAGTCAGTACAGACTGAGTAACGGTGGCGTACCTGACGTCGTACGGTCCGAAGGAACAGGAAATGATAGAGGGTCTCAACCGAGTTTGAGTACAGGTAACTCAGCTACTACGGTGGGTTGGTAGTTGTTAGAGTAGAAGACAGAGGGGGAAGAGGAGGACAGAAGAAAGGGTCGTAGACCTAGTAAGACTTAGATACCCAGACATAGATGGAAAACTCGTTCGTGGGATTCTTTTAAGAGAGTGTACTTACCTCTCAGAACTTTAGGACCCTCCTTGTAACTGTCAACACCCGTTAACTATTCCAAAAATTCTACCTCTTACTACCATATTACCTCAACCTCGAAATCCTCCCCGTATTTGACCACCAGACATATTATCTAACTACCCTCACTCTAGAGTCCCCGTGTTCACTCGACGATCCTAACACGGTTTCATAAGTTCTATTCTTCCGTCCCCTCAAACGAGACATAACCTCCATGACCTTTACCTCTTATTCACCATTAAGGTTCTCCACACAAGTCTCTACTTTTCTGTTCTGAACCACCGTCTAACTTACATTCGCTATTACCGTCCCTTCTTAAACGTTATTGTTGACACAAAAGTCAAGTCAAGTGAAGTCAGTGAGTCAGAACGTTGGGGTACTTAGCGTCGTGCGGTCCGGAGGGACAGGTAGTGGTTGAGGGTCTCAAGTGAGTCTGAGTGCAGGTAGCTCAGTCACTACGGTATATCGGTAGAGTAGGAGACAGCAGGGGAAGAGGAGGACGGGGGTTAGGGAGGGTCGTAGTCTCAGGAAAGATTACTCAGTCGAGAAGCGTACTCCACCGGTTTCATAACCTCAAAGTCGAGGTTACTTGTGAGTCCTGACTAGAGGAAATCTTACCTGACCAACCTAGAGGAACGTCAGGTTCCCTGAGAGTTCTGAGAAGAGGTTGTGGTGTCAAGTTTTCGTAGTTAAGAAGCCACGAGTCGAAAGAAGTGTCAGGTTGAGAGTGTAGGTATGTACTTGTGACCTTTTTGGTATCGGAACTGATCTACCTGAAACACCTGTTTTGTTACAGAGACGAAAACTTATACGATAGATCCAACCAGTATTGAAAGGAAGGTTCCTCATTCGTAGAAAATTAAAGTACCGACGTCAGTGGTAGACGTCACTAAAACCTCGGGGTCTGTTATTTCAGACGGTGACAAAGGTGAAAAAGGGGTAGACAAAGGGTACTTCACTACCCTGGTCTACGGTACTAGAAGCAAAAGACTTATAACTCGAAATTCGGTCGAAAAAGTGAGAGGAGAAAGTGAAAAGTAGTTCTCCGAAAAATCAAGGAGAAGTGAAAGACGGTATTCCCACCACAGTAGACGTATAGACTCCAATAACTATAAAGAGGGTCGCAAGGTCGAACACGAAGAAGGTCGGGTCGCAAAGAGTACTACATGAGACGTATATTCAATTCAATCGTCCCACTAAAAATCCTTGGGATCTTATACTGAAAAGGTGGTTATACGTATCCCGAAGGGTCCACCAAGTCACCATTTCTTAGGTGGATGGTTACATCCTCTGTGTTCTCTGCACCCAAGCCAGAGACCCAACCCTTCTAGGGAACTTCCTCTTTTACCGTTGGGTGAGGTCATAAGAACGGATCTTTTAAGATACCTGTCTCCTCGAACCACCCGATGTCAGGTACCCCAGTGTTTCTCAGCCTGTACTGACTCGCTACCTCGTACATTCATGGTTATGCATACGATAAGGACAGCCTACTTAAGACGAAGGTGGGCTCCACAACTCCACAAACACTCCGTAGGTCCACTTCTGTATACCCGAACTCGTACTGGTTTCTAAACCGTCCTTCTATTTCTATATCCTCTCAGTTGTCGTACTCCCTTCTCCTCTCTTCCTTCAGATCTTTGAACTCAAGTCTAGAACTCCCTCGTCGTTATAATCTGTATTCCTCTTTCTACTTTGTTCTTTCCTTATCTCTCCTTTGTCCCACCATTTACTTTGTACTTATTATTTCTCTTTGGTCTCCTTTTCTTTCCAAATTCTTCTACTTATAGGTAATGTAGTCTTCGAAACCCCAAACTTTTCCTATTTTTGTCTACAAATTAAAAACGTTTCTCTCATACTCTACTTTTGATCGAAAAATATTCACTTTTAGATATTATGAAAACTACACACACTATACTATCTGATACTCCTCATTTACTTTAGAAAACTACCGTTTAACAAAAATGTCAATTACTCGTTTTTATATGAAGTTTGTCTGACCAAAAGTTTTCTTGTAGGAAGACAACCTCTCGACCCTTCGACTCCTCCCCTACCCCTTTTCCTAATTTTCTCCCTTGTCTAATTCCACACACCCGTTTCTTCTTTGAATGATCCTTTAGGATTGTGCATGTATCACGTAATTACTAGAACACATGTTTTATCCCGACGTAAGTAGAAAAATTTTTCGAAAGGAAAGGACAGAGAACCAATACCACAGTAGACTTCGTTTCTCCTCCACAATATATCCTACCTTAATCGGTAGGTTTCAATACAAAAATACGATGGAATATTACAACGAAGTCTCTTTTTTGTCAGGGAATGGTAAAGGAGGAACTACTAGACCCCTACACCCACTTCCCTCTAGGTAAAAATGTA
Source organism: Capra ibex (assembly GCA_006410555.1). Taxonomy (NCBI): domain Eukaryota; kingdom Metazoa; phylum Chordata; class Mammalia; order Artiodactyla; family Bovidae; genus Capra; species Capra ibex. The sequence continues at coordinate 73,901,493 of SJYO01020080.1, forward strand.
CATTTAGTTTCGGTCTCTCATGTAAATCACATCTCATCTAAGCACGTCCGACTAGACCGTAGTAGTTGAGGTAGGATTAATGTCACAAGGTGGGGACCCATCTATAGTTGGTCCTGTATTTAACGAGATGCACAAATTCCAAAATTTTAATGAACTCATGAGGGTTACAAAAGTGGATGTATTATATGTGAACTACTGAAATCTATAATTTAGGAACTCAAAAAAGGATACTTGTTTCACGAAACCTTATTATTTCGTCCGTTAGTAGTCGATCTTAGTAATTAAAAGAGGTCAAAATATTTCAATAAACATTACTATTGTTTCCTCTTCTTTTCTTTTTCTTACTGATTGTTACCACACTCTTAAAAAGAAAAAAAAATTGGACTTGACTTTACTTCGGGTGGTCACAAGTCCCCTGAAGGACAACAACCCTCAAAATAGGTAACGTGAGTTTTTTTATGATTTTACTTCGTCAACTTAAACCTTGTACTGGACTGGTCCCTGAAAAAAACGAAGACTCAACACTTATAAAAGAACACAGTCTAACGATTTCTGAGGATCCCCAGAGATTCAAGAGTATATTTACAACTTACTATTCTGACTGAAGACGGGTGAATCAATAAAGACGTAACATTGAAGTAAATTAACAGTTATGTAGGAATTTGTCAGAACGGTTCAATGAATTCGGGTCACGAAGTGTCCCGTATTCTTCGACCGACGTGAGACCAAAAGATACTTGCGAATTGACAACGACACCAGGATGAATTACAGTGCTGAGAATCTTTGTCTAACCATAACTCCGGACATAAAGAAAGACTGTATCGTTAATAGTAATAAAGTCCTGCTAAATGTTTTTAGTTTCCTTGGAAAATGAATCTCTGAGTAAGTCAAGTCAAGTCAAGTCAGCGAGTCAGCACAGGCTGAGAAACGTTGGGGTACTTGGTGTCGTGTGGTCCGGAGGGACAGGTAGTGGTTGAGGGCCTCAAATGAGTTTCAGTACAGGTAACTCTGTCACTACGGTAGGTCGGTAGGGTAGGAGACAGTAGGGGAAGAGGAGGACGGGGGTTAGGGAGGGTCGTAGTCCCAGAAAAGGTTACTCAGTTGAGAAACGTAGTCCACCGGTTTCATAACCTCAAAGTCGAAGTCGTAGTCAGGAAGGTTACTTGTGGGTCCTGACTAGAGGAAATCTTACCCGACCAACGTAGAGGAACGTCAGGTTCCCTGAGAGTTCTGAGAAGAGGTCGTGGTGTCAATTTTTCGTAGTTAAGAAACCACGAGTCGAAAGAAATATCTAGTTGAGAGTGTAGGTATGTGCTGATGACCTTTTTGGTATCGGAACTGATCTACCTGGAAACAACCGTTTCAATACGGAGATGAAAAATTATACGATAACCCTAAGGGACCACCGAGTCTACCATTTCGTAGACGGACGTTACACCCTCTGGGCCCAAGTTAAGGACCCAGACCTTCTAGGGGACCTCTTCCTTTACCGTTAGGTGAGGTCGTGAGAACGGACCTTTTAGGGTACCTACCTCGTTGGACTATCCGATGTCAGGTACCACAGTGTCTCAGTCTGTGCTGACTCACTGAAGTGAAAGTGAAAAGGAAGGTTCCTAATTCGTAGAAAATTAAAGTACCGACGTCAGTGGTAGACGTCACTAAAACCTCGGGGGGTTTTATTTTAGACTGTGACAAAGGTGACAAAGGGGTAGATAAAGGGTGCTTCACTACCCTGTTCTCTGAGTAATCGATGATTATTTATACTAGAACTTCATTGAAAAAACCGTCTTAATATGAAGAACTTTAACATAGGAACCAGTTACCGACAGGAAAGAGTCAAAACAGAATATTGTTCGTAAATATTTATCTATATTTTAAAAGTAAAATTCTTTTCTATTAGCAATATCATATCCCATTTAACATCCTATAGAAAGTTTACCCCACATATACAGTAGTGACAGTCATTGTAAGTAAAATTTCACAGTACATTTGGTAAAAATTTTTAATATTTACGTCATTCATAAATTTAAAAATAAAAACGATGTGACCCAGAAGTAACGCCGTGAGTAGGAAAAGGATCAACGCTGTACCCCTTACCCCGAAGAGGTCAACACCGACACCCTAAGAGAATGACGTCTCGTGCTTGAGACCTCACACGTCCGAGTAAACAACAGTAACCAACCGAATCGAGGGGACACCGTACACCCTAGAATCAAGGGGTTGGTCCCTAGTTTGACCACAGGAGACGTAACCTTCCACCTAAGAGTTGGTGACCTGGTGGTTATTTTAGGAATGAAAAAAAAGTTTAGTTTCTAACTTCTTCCCACTTCTCATTTTATATTTTTAAAAAGGAGACAAAAGAACAGAAGTAATAGTGAGAGATTTCTTTTAGTGAATTGTTACAAAATTCGAAGAACCGTACTTAAAAGATTCGTAATCTATTAAAATGTATATACATACATATGTGTGAGTAAAATGTGTTTATCACACTGAAAATATGTTGATTAGTATAAGATGTGTAACAACATGTAAACCAACAACAAAAAATTTTAAGTGAATTTTGAGAACCTGACACAGCATAGTCGTACTAAGTCAGTCGAAGTAAGAAAAATTTTTGACGGACCGTAAAGTAATACACATACATGGTATTAAATTCATTGAAGGTCAAATACAGAACAACAACTCCAAGACAACAAAATTAATGTTTGTTACTTGTACAAATCTTCACTTTTGCGACTCAATTCAGTGTGTGTGGTCAGTTACACACAAAATTTCGTACTACTCAATATAGAACATGTCTAAATAGGAAAACGATCATAATAGACTCGTACAAAAGTATAGAAGTAGACGGTCAGAAGGAAACTCCAAACGTCACAGACTGTATGATATCTTCGACTTTTAACAATGGAGACAACCTAAGTATACATGACTCGCAAAAAAATTATTCTGATTATCAGTAAACACATAAACACACTTAAAGGATATAGTGTAGGAAACTAATAAACAACGATAAACAATATAGATAAGAATACTTTCCTTTTATTTGATAAAAGATCCCATCCGATGACAAATTATCTATTAAGTACTCCTCGAGTGTCCTTTGGTGTTTACACATATAAGATGTACACTTGTGAACATGTTTGTGACTAAGTGAAACCTCCGGGCTTTCTTTCGGGATTTTCCTTTCACACCGGTATGTTGGACTCCTCTCTTCCTTTTGTCAGACCTCTATCTGCACCCCTACAAAGAAAACAAAAAGATAACGATGTAACTTTTGGTCGGTGTTTGACAACGGGGCTCTGTCCTCGGCGGACTCGTATCGTTCTGACCGAAAAACGACTTCAGTACATCTATTTTAGTTCCGCAACCGGTCAACGTGAAGAATGTTCCATAAGAAGATTCAAATGCGTCAACACCGACTTAAGTCAAGGAACGTTGGTATCCTGACTTCAAGGTAAAGGAACGACCGACAATCGACCCCCGGTGAGTCGAAGGGACCACCGAGTCTCCAATTTCGTAGACGGACCTTACGTCCTCTGGGCCCAAACTAGGGACCCAACCCTTCTAGGGGACCTCTTCCTTTACCGTTGGGTGAGGTCATGCGAACGGACCTCTTAAGGTACCTCCCTCCTCGGACCAGGTACCTCCCTCCTCGGACCATCCGATGTCAGGTACCCCAGCGTTTCTCAGCCTGTACTGACTCGCTGAAGTGAAAGTGAAAGTGAGTCGAAGGTCTCCGACGGACACTAGGAACCACACTTGGGGTGGAGGTAGAGGTTTAGGTCGTTTCCTCTTGCAGGAAACACGATATAGGAAGAATACGAAGGTTAGAGTGACTAAAAATCTAGGTCTAGATCTCAGGTACCCTCATTCTCTACGGGTCGGACTATTAGATGGACAGAATTCCAGTTGACTAAACCTTGTTTTGTCTTACCGTTTTATAGAAGTGAATACAATCACAAACTAACTGATTGACCCTCGTCCACATACACGTGATCCCCGGTCCTTAGAACGCCCGGTACAATCTTAAGACGTATGGTGTGGAGGGTGGACGGAAAGGTTATCTTTGTCTTTTTCGTGTACAGAAGACCGACATCCTTTAGTTAGTGTGTCTTTGTACCTTACGATCTCCTTCCCCCTACCTGTCCGTAGATTGGGGTACGTGTGTTCTTTTCCGTAAGGATATCCAGTTTCTAGTACTACACTCGTTACTTTATCGTCTTCCGACCTCTCTTTTAGATCCTTTGGCGTACACGCTACATCCCTAGTCCGTCTGGAAGGACTGGTTCTTTGGTTTCGACTATAAAGGATGGGGTCACAGACGGGAGAACGGGGGTGTGATACCGGGTGTTTATCCAGTAAGAGACCGACGTATGTACCTAAGACTCAGGAAATTGAAACGGTAAAGAAGAGTACGGTCTCACTAGTCTTACACCAAAACACTCTACAACCGGAACCCAAAAGTCGTCTTGTCTTACTTGACAGATGTTGGATTCATCCACTCGGTGACTCCCCTTAACATAACTACTGACAATAAGATTTTCTTAAGATTTTGTGACGAAGGGGGGTGGGGTGAGAGAGAGAGAAAGTAGAAGGGTGGACGACGACTAAGTCCGTATAATATGCACTGAACGAACTCTGACTTCTCTGAATGTATTTTCTCTAATTCCTGTATTAACTACATTCATCTAAACCCCGTTCCCCCTACAATTAGTACATAAGTTTGACATTTTTAAAACAACGTCTTTCTTTAAGTCCTATCAACGGAATACACAGATCTTAAGGGTGGTTTCAAAGTCCAGAATATTATCGTGTGTACCAACAAAAAAAACAAAAAAAGTCCTCCTGTAAGATACAACTAAGTACATTGTTTTATTGAATGTTTCCTAACATTGTTGAGTATACTAAGGTCATTACGGGGTGAATCCAAGTAGTATACGAACGGTTGTCCTACACTATTAAATTTGTAAAACTATGTATCTTAACAAAGAGTAACATAATTCATCATAAGAAAAATGAATTCTCATTTCAAATATAAAAGAGATAGAAGGATTCCATCATTAGAACTCTTTATTTGATATACATATTTGAATATTACCTTTCAAAAATGTTATTTTGTAGTCTTATTTTGGTTTATAGGTCATTTTTCCCCTTACCAACTACGATTTAATTCATAATCAGTTGACAATGTTTTATTAATAAAAATTATTATTTTTAGTTGTAACTTTATTTACGAACATTCTAATTTAATTTTTATCATGAAGATCTTTAAATGTTCGTCTCAGATTTTTACGTATGTCTTTTGGTCTGATGTTTAATATATACATAATACTAATATTGGTATGTATTATTCGAAAATTTTCGGTATTTCCTTTATTCTGTTATCATTAACGTAGTCCAGTATTTTATTCTCCATTCAAAAAAAAGGAAAAGGTAAACTGAAAACACCGCTTAAATTTTTTACCTAAAGAAGAAGGACATTTTTATGGTAGTAAAATAGTAACGGTAATTCGGTAGAATCAGACTTCTATCTAGTTACTCCTTATATTGTAGTTTTCTTTCATAGACTTTCTTACCGAACGTTCTTTGTACACACGATATGAGGGGTTAATAACTTCAAAACCGGAGATGTGACAGATTAAGTCTAGTATAGATACACAAGGACAAACATTTTGGATGGGAGAAAGGTGGAGACGTCCCTATATAGTAAGGTTACCTAAAATAAACCGACTTCGTAGATTAAGGTCTACAAGACGCCTTATTGTTCCTCAAAGAGAAACCCTTGTAATCTCTTGAAATGCTTAAAGTGTTGTCCATATATTACTAAGTTTAATAGTCTCTTTTGCCTTTTATTCTCTTCCTACCTTTAGTGAAGTCAAGTCGAGTCAGAGAGTCAGCACAGACTGATGAAAAACACTGGGGTACCTGACATCGTGTGGTCCGAAGGGACAGGGAGTGGTCGAGGACCTCGAGCGAGTTTGAGTACAGGTAACTCAGCTACTACGGTAGGTTGGTGGAATAGGAGACAGTAGGGGAAAAGAAGGACGGAAGTTGAAAGGGTCGTAATCCCAGAAAAGGTTACTCAGTCAAGAAACGTAGTTCGCCGGTTTCACAACCTCAAAGTCGAAAAGTATAATTTTTCGTCTCTGTAGTGAAACGGAGGTTTCCAGGTAGATCAGTTTCGATACTAAAAAGGTTATCAGTACATACATACTCACGACTTCTTAATTACGAAAACTTGACACCACAACCTCTTCTGAGAACTCTCAGGGAACCTGACGTTCCCCTAGTTTGGTCAGTCAGGATTTCCTTTAGTCAGGACTTATAAGTAACCTTCCTGACTACGATTTCGACTTTAAGTCGAAGTCACCTAACCTAACCCCATCCTACTCTACTCTTACTCCACTCTTCCAGGGGTTCCTTCTTCCCTTTTCTGTAATTACCTCGTACATGATCACAGTCCGCAGCTACAACATAAGTAAGTACCCAAGGAAAGGAATAAGTAGATAAATGTGTAGTCGTAAATAACTCGTGGACAAGACACAGTCCGTGACACAAGGCGTAATCCTCATGTTTCAACTGATTCTGTGTTCAGGTGAATGGATAATAGTATCTCCCCACGACCCTTGGTCCCACAATTTTTTACGATTGGTCAGTCTGTTAACAGGGAAATCGGGTATCGAGGACAAGAAAATCGGGTTAACAGGAAAATCGGGTTCCACAACCCAAGATTTCTTACTCTTTTGCTCCCTTGAATCCTTTAGTACAAGGTTGAGAAAGTAAAATGTCTACTGTTTTGGTGTAGAACACAAATGATGAAATGGGTAAGACTACCGAGGTCCGAGAGTGTAGATGAACTATCCTCCCTTCTCTGACGAACCACTTACCTTAGTGTCAACAAAGAATTGGTGTAGAGAAACGGTAACCAGTCTGTATTTCGACTTTATTTTTATGATAAAGACAAAGAAAAGGACCTCTTCAATATGTCGAAGAAACTTGGAGTCCAAAGTGTGAATACTTTGAGACAGAACGTTCCAAACCACCTCCTAACTTACTCTATGATAAACGTTTCGTGAATCGAATACGGACTAAATATCAGTCGAGAGTCACTATCATCATCATCATTGTCGTCGTTGTCACCAAGAACAATTACAGTGATAGTACATCGTCTCTAGTAGTCACATAGGTCAGACAGACCACGAATCTTAATGGGTTTGTCCATACTCACCAAAGTATCTTAGGATAATTACCGTGTCTTATGTAAAAAAAAGAAGGTTTAGTCGTACAACTTCTACTCAGTTTTCGCCATTTCGGACCTTTTGTTGTAAAAAGATACGTGAAGAATTTCGTAATACACTAAAATAAAGTTTTTTTTTTAAACAATTAGGGTATATATATATATATTTAGTTTCGTAATAATATGAAAAGAAAGGGATCCTGAAAAGATTTTCTTAACCTTTTTACGTGGCTTTTGGGACTTGAAGACCGTGTAACGAAAGAGTTCTCTCATTCAGATACGGGGATTATTTAGTTTTATTGGAACACTAATTTCAGTCGGGAAATAAAAGATACATTTACCGTTCCCGTTTACCTTTGTGTTTACCAGATTTTTAAACATAGACGGAAAACTTACGTTTGACCTGAAGTGGGTCACACTTGACTCAAGTGGGACGATCCACCCTTCCTGACGTTCGGACCAAAGGACGTTTCGGGGGATTTTATCTTCTGACCGGGGGGACTAGGGACTCCATCTATTAGGAGGAGACCTACTGATTCGATTGACAACAGTTGATCTTTTCTACGTGTTTCACTATCACACTCGATTCAAGATAAACCCCGTTTTACTCCTGAAGTCAGGTCCTCCGTCGTGGAGTCTATCGAGACTCTTTGACGAGGTTTCACCATCAACCCCCTCCAGTTGTATCTTCTAAAACCACTTTCCTCTCAAGTTACGGTAGTACGTGAATAAAATGTTTTTCAAAAGACGATCAGTACTCCTCGACTACAGTGGTACTTCCCTAAATCACGAAAAGATCTATACTCCTCTACGTTCTTAACCCTTAATATTCTATCCAAGGACTTTTATAGATAGATTTCTACACAAGGTGGTCAAAGGGACCTCGTGTCTCACGAAGTGAGAAGTGTTGTCGACGTCATCGTGTCCTAAGTCGGAGGTGTCTCCCTCTACTGTTTACTGGAACCGTTCGCGGTTAAACACCAACTGTGACAGAATCCTGTTCTCAGTGTGTCGTCCGAATTTAAGAAGTGATTTCAACATAATTGTGAGAGTTTTCTTGACACTTTGACTTTGAGAGTCTTTTATAAGAAGGTACAATAAAAGATGTTGCAGTTCATGTCACGTCACGAGTCAACACAGACTGAGAAACGGTGGGTACCTGACGGTCCGAGGAGACAGGTACCTTAAAAAGTCCTTTCTTATGACCCCGCCCAACGGCAAAGGAAGAGGTCCCTCAGAAAGGGTGGGTCCCTGACTCGGGTCTAGAGGACACAGAAGACGTAACGTCCGTCTAAGAAATGACGACTCGGTGACCCTTTGGACTGGGTCTACGGGAGAAGAAAGATTCGGAAAGCGTAAAGAAGAGAGAGAGGGTTAGTCGGGAAGGAAAGTAAGAGAACGAGAAAAAAAAAAAAGATTACTCGGACTCTGTTATTTAGTTTGTCGAATTTAAAAAGTCGTCGAGTTTTATCCTGATTATTCAGATTCTCATCATAAATACTATTTGGCTTTCGTTCCTTTACTTTTAAGGAGTCCAAAGTTCGATAATCTGTGTCACCTCTTTATCAGAAGTTGGGAGTCTCGAAATTGGTTGGATCTTCTGGGGAAGGTATCGGGATGGACCCAAAAGGTAGTGTCGGAATAGTATCCAAAAAGTAGGACTTGGTCTTAATTTCTATGTGATTTTTGATAAAACCTCCTCTACTACTCTATCGTCGCGTCATCCACCTGCGTCTCATACAGAGAGAGACACGAACGTAGTCCTTATGTAGAAGTCTACGTCTCCTAGAGTGTTTCGTGGTCGACTCTCGACCGACCTCAGGGATTGGTGGTCTTCCCTTATGTATCTAACTGCGTTTTGTACCATCTTACTTCCTTCCTTCCCTTTTTTGTCTTTCTCTCACTCATCCTGACCTGGACTTGGGTACCCCACCTCCTTGACTTCGTCCCCACTTTGGGGGCGTAGCCTCCTTATCAAACCCTGTTTCCCCTCCGTAAACTCCGACAACCTCCTACTTCGTCGACTAGACACTTCCAGACTTACCTTACTCTTGGTGTGTTTGTTAGACATGACGTCGGGATACATGGGGTCTGTCCCTGTGTCCAGAAGGTCATACGTGTCATCCCTGACCCATCCCCGACCTCTCGTCAGGGTCCTGTTCCTAACGATAACTGACACCCTCTGTAGGACTCCCCTACACTCCCTCCTCTATCTTCTTACAGGAACCTTCTTTCGACCCGTCGAGACCTCCGTCCCACTATGACGACTCAGTTCACGTCCCTCATCTTAGTGATGACATCGGAGAAAGGGAGGGGTGTATGACTACGATCGTCGACTACCTCTTTCTGGAGTCTCTACCACCGGGAAACTCACGGACTGTGTGATTCGTTATCTCTCCCTGGGGTCGGTCCTCCTGGGAAACTTACGCACGACGTGGTTCGTGGTATCTTCCTGGTCGGTTCCTTCGGGAAACTTGTGGTTGACGGTCTCCGATCTTTTTCCGAGACGACGACGACGACGACGATTCAGAGAAGTCAGTACAGGTCGAGACACGCTGGGGTATCTGCCGTCGGGTGGTCCGAGGGGGCAGGGACCCTAAGAGGTCCGTTCTTGTGACCTCACCCAACGGTAAAGGAAGAGGTGACCAATTTTCACTTTTCACTTTCACTTCAACGAGTCAGTAGAATCGTTAGGGTACCTGACGTCGGGTGGTCCGAGGAGACAGTTACCCTAAAAGGTCCGTTCTCATGACCTCACCCCACGGTAACGGAAGAGACCTTTTTCCGAGATTATCGGAAAAATATAGGAATATAGGACGTGGACACCGACGACCGAAGGGATATGTAGACCGTGTAGGTCCAAGGAACCCTAGGTTCGTAGACGCGGTGGAGGTGTGGATCAGGAGTGATCCCATCTTGACGGTCTCCGATACCCTTTTGTTTGTTTGTTTGTTTGTTTGGGATTATCACACTTTTAGAGTACATGGGTACCGGTGGTCGAAGGAACGTGTGGACCGTGACGGTCCAAAGGGGGACCAGGAGTCACCCCGTCTCAAGGGACCCCTCCTCAACGGTCTTCTATCTTTTTCAGGATTATCTCGGTATAGTGGACGTGGTCGAGGAGACGTATGGACCACGAAGGCCCCAGAGACTAGGTTCGTTGATACGGTGGAGTGTGGGTCAGGAGGGACCCCGTCTGGGTTCAGGAGGTCCCGTCGGAGCCCTCGTTTGAGGTCACCTACTGGGTATACGTCTCCACCTCTATTTTGGTGTCAACTCGAGGTCCCCGTCTCACCGATTCCTTCTCCTAACTTTTCGAAAGGTGGTCGATATGTTCGACGTCTGATTTAGGTGTGCTAGTTGATCCATTTGAGACTCAGAACAACAACAAATCAACGATTCAGTACAGGTTAAGAAACACTGGGGTACCTGACATCGGGTGGTCTGAGGAGACAGGTATCCTAAAGGGTCCGTCCTTATGACTCACCCATCGGTAAAGGAGGAGGTACCCTAGAACAGCTGGGTCCCTAACTTGGGTGCAGAGGACGTAACCGTCCGTCTAAGGAATGGTGACTCGGTGGTCCCTTCAGGATACCTTATATATTTTCCTGTTACTCACAAGTGTGTTTTCTTCTTCGGGATCGAGACCGGTGACACCTGTGACCTCCGTTCGTGTGTGTCCATATCCCGATCTAATCTCAGACACGACAGGGGTGTTGTCTATGTCTCTTGTCAGCTCAAAACCTTCTTGAGGATCCCTCCACCTCCACCTTAACGGTGAGATATATGTAAAAGGAGGAAAGGAAAAGTGGGAAAGTGGAAAGTGGGAAAAAAGAAAAGAAAAAGTATAATAAAGTACAAGAAAAAAATTTTTAATAGGGAATTTCAAAATAAAAAATATTGGATGAAAAAGGTAAAAAAACTTACAAAATTAAAATTTGTTTAAGTAAAAATGGGATCAACACTAATACGAGAAGAAAAAAGTGAGGAAAAAATAGGAAAAAAAAGGAGACAAAAGAGAGAAGAAAAGGGAAGCATTCACACACTCAAAGAAACCCACAAGAACCGATAACTCACAACCAAAGTGGAACCGATAACTCAACCCGAAAATAGAAGACACGATACTCCGGACACTTTAGAACCACGGTGTCATTCCCTAGTCCGGACTTGGGGACTTCACCCTCTAGACTCATGTCCTGAAACCTGGTGGTCTCTTGAGGGTTGGGGTATCCTGTAATTAACTGTTCTCGAGAGGGTTTCCGGAGGTAGAGTTGTGATTCTGGTTTGGAGTGGGTTTCCGGTCTTTCGAGGTCACGGTCTGTAGAGTACGGTTTAGTGATCGTTTTTCTTTGTGTCGGGACGGGTAATCGTCTTTCCGACGGGTTTCGATATGGTTCGGGCATCTGTGGGGTTTTGTGTGACGACCTGAGGCCGTCATGGGGAGTCTCTCTGTTCTAGGTCAAGGTAGGTGGCCTTGTGTCCGTGTTCAGGAGGGTTGTTCCTTTGGAAATGTTTTGTGACTAGGTTGGAGTGAGTGTCCCCCGTCTGAGGTGTTAATTTTCCTTGATGTTAGGAGGTCGGACGTCTTTCCTCTTGGGTTTGTGTCACTTAATTTGTTTTACTTTTATGTCTCTTTTTACGTCGTCTACCTCCTTATACCATTTTTTTTTTGTTTTTTTGGAATTCTGGTTTGTTTACTTCTCCTTTATTCGGCAGATGAACATTTTCTTAAGTCTCATTACTATCATTTCTGTTAGGTTTTAGAACCTTTGTTTTACCTCCGTGTATATTTATCTGACCTTCGTACCTATCTCTTCTACACTCTTTATGAATTGGTCCTGGATCTCCTTAATTTCTTATCTGTTAGTCGTTATTTGTTGTGTTATTGACTCTAAATTTTATGTGATCTTTCTTGTTTATCTTTTGATAGACTCCGTCTTTTTGTCTGTTCACTCGACCCTCTATCTTATCACCTTTATCGACTTCGTCTCGTCTTATTTCTTTTTTGTTTTCTTTATTCCTGTGAGAGTCGTTGGTGACACTGTTGTAATTCACATGGTTGTAATTTTAATATCCCCGGGATCTTCTTCTACTGTTTTTCTTTACCATACTCTTTTATAAACTCCTCTAATATCCAACTCCCGTCCTCCTCTTCTCCCGTTGTCTTCTACTCTACCAACCTACCGTAGTAGCTGAGTCACCTATACTCAAACCCTTTTGAGGTCTTCTATCACTTCCTATCCCTTCTGACCGTACTACGTTCGAGTACCCCAACGTTTCTCGGCTTGTACTGAATCGTTGACTTTTTGTTGTTATCAGTTCCTGAAGGGATTGTACCCTTTCCTTTATCCATGGGTTTAGGTCCTTAGAGTCTGTCAGGGTATATCCTATTTGGGTTCCTTTTTTTGTGGTTCTGTGTATAATTAGTTTGATTACTTTTAATTTGTGTTTCTTGTTTAGAATTTTCGTCGTTCCTTTTCGTTGTTTATGGTATGTTTCCCTGAGGGTATTCCGATTGTCGACTAGAAAGTTGTCTTTTAAGACGTCCGGTTTTCCCTCACCGTCCTATATGAATTTCACTACTTTGTCTTTTTTGAAATCGGTTCTAACAAGATAGGTCACTTCTAGAGTAAGTCTAAACTTTCTCTTTAGTCTTTAAAATGTCTGTTCGTTTTCAATTCTCTTAAGTCGTGGTGTTTTGGTCGAAATGTTGTTTACGATTTTCAAGAAGAGATCTGTCCTTTGTGTTCTCTTTCTTTTCTGGATGTTTTTGTTTAGGGTTTTGTTATTTCATTTACCATTATCCTAGTATGTATAGTTATTAATGGAATATACATTTATCTGATTTACAAGGTTGGTTTTCTGTGTCTAACCGACTTACCTATGTTTTTGTTCTGGGGATATATACGACAGATGTTCTCTGAGTGGAGTTTGGATCCTTGTGTGTGTCGGACTTTCACTCCCTGACCATTTTCTATAAGACACGTTTACCTTTAGTTCTCTTTCGTCCTTATCGTCATGAGTGTAGTCCATTTTATCTGAAATTCTGACAACGTTCTCCTATCCTTCCTGTGATGTATTACTAGTTCCCTGGTTAGGTTCTTCTATATTATTAATATTTATATATACGTGAGTTGTCTCCTTGTAGAATTATGTATTCTGTTTACGATTGATAATTTTTCCTTTAACTGTCATTACGTTATTATCACGTCTTGTAATGGGGTGAGTGTGGTTACCTGTTTAGTAGGTCTGTCTTTTAATAATTTCTTTGTGTTCGAAATCTGTTATGAAACCTGGTCAACCCGGATTAACTATCGATGTCCCTTAAAGTAGGTTTTTGTCTCTAAAGTGAAAGAGGGGTTTACGTGTACCTTGAAAGACGTCTTATCTAGTGTTAAACTCAGTGTTTACTTCGGGACCATTTAATTTTCTTTAGTAAAGTTCGTGACAAAGACTAGTGTTACGATATTCTAATGGATAGTTGATGTCCCCCTTTTTTTTGATGTTTTTTGTATTTGTGTACTCCGATTCGTTATACGAAGACTTATTAGTTGTCTAGTGACTGCTTTAGTTTTATATGGATCTTTATTTACTGTTATTTTTGTGTCGTCGAGTTTTAGATACCCTATACGATTTTTGTCACGGTTCTTCATTCAAATATCGTCATGTTCGGATGGAGTTCTTTATTCTGTTTATACCTTATTTGTTGGATTGAAATGTGGATTTCGTTGATCTTTTTCTTGTTTTTTGGGTTTTCAATCGTCTTTCTTTCTTTAGTATTTCTAGTTTTGTCTTTATTTACCTTTTCTTTACTTCCTCTGTCATCGTTTCGAGTTATTTTGATTTTAGACCAAGAAACTCTTCTATTTTAACTGTTTGGTAATCGGTCTGTGTAGTTCTTTTTTTCCCTCTTCTGGGTTTAGTTAGTTTAATCTTTACTTTTTCTTCAATTTGTCTGTTGTGTCTTTATATTTCCTAGTATTCTCCGATAGTACTCGTTGATATACGGTTATTCTACCTTTTGGAACTTCTTTACTCTTTTAAGAATCTTTTATATTGGAAGGTTTTAACTTGGTCCTTCTTTATCTTTTATACTTATCTGGTTAGTGTTCGTACCTTTAGTTTTGACGTCAAGTTTTAGAAGGTTGTTTGTTTTCGAACCCCGGTCTACAGAAGTGTCCGTCTAAGATGGTTTTCAAATCTCTTCTCGATTGTGGATAGGACGAGTTGGAAGGTCTTTTAACGTCTCCTTCCTTTTGAGGGTTTGAGTAAGATGTTCCAGTGGTAGTGGGTCTATGGTTTTGGTCTGTTTCTACGGTGTTTTTTCTTTTAATGTCTGGTTATAGTGACTACTTGTACCTACATTTTGAAGTGTTTTAAAATGGTTTGTCTTAGGTTGTTATGTAATTTTTCGAGTGTGTAATACTAGTTCACCCGAAATAGGGTCCCTACGTTCCTAAGAAATCATGTACGTTTAGTTAGTTACACTATGTGGTATAATTGTTTTACTTTCTATTTTTAGTATATTAGTAGAGTTATCTACGTCTCTTTCGAAACTGTTTTAAGTTATGGGTAAATACTAATTTTTTTTTTTTTTGGAGAGGTCTTCTATCCGTATCTTCATTATAGTCAAGTCAATTCAGTGAGTCAGTACAGGTTGAGAAACACTGGGGTACCTGGAGTCGTACGGTCCGGAGGGACAGGTAGTGGTTGAGGACCTCAAATGGGTTTGAGTATATGGAGTTGTATTATTTCCGGCATATACTGTTTGGGTATCGTTTGTAATAAGAGTTACTACTTTTTGACTTTCGTAAAGGAGATTCTAGTCTTTTTTCTGTTCCCACGGGTGAGAACGGTGATAATAAGTTGTATCAAAACCTTCAGGATCGATGTCGTCAGTTTTTTCCTTTCTTTATTTTTCTTAGGTCTAACCTTTTCTTCTTCATTTTGAGAGTGACAACGTCTACTGTACTAAGAGATGTATCTTTTGGGATCGCTACGGTGGTCTTTTAATGATCTCGATTAGTTACTTATATCGTTTCAACCTCCTATATTTTAATTATGTGTCTTTAAAGAACGTAAGAATATATGGTTGTTACTTTTTAGTCTTTCTCTTTAATTCCTTTATTAGGGTAAGTGGTGACGTTGTTTTTCTTATTTTATGGATCCTTATTTGGATGGATTTCTCTGTTTTGTGGACATACGTATTTTGATTTTCTGTGACTACTTTCTTTAGTCTCTTGTGTTTGTCTACCTATCTATATGGTACAAGGACTTGACCTTCTTAGTTATAACACTTTTACTAATATGACGGGTTTCGTCAGAAAACCCATCATATTTTAACCCAGTACGTTTTTTAACGTGATCTAAGTCACGTTAGGGATAGTTTAATGGTTACCATAAAAAGTGTCTTGATCTTTTTTGTTAAAGTGTTAAACATACCTTTGTGTTTTCTGGGACTTATCGGTTCCGTTAGACTCTTTCTTCTTACCTTGACCTCCTTAGTTGAACGCACTGAAGTCTGATGTGATGTTTCGATGTCAGTAGTTCCGTCATACCATGACCGTGTTTTTGTCTTTATATCTGATTATCTTGTATTATCTTTCGGGTCTATATTTAGGTACGTGGATACCCGTGAAATAAAAAAAATGTTTCCTCCGTTCTTATATGTTACTTCCTTTCTGTTAGAGTAGTCATTCACCAAGACCCCTTTGACCTGTCGATACACAATTTCTTACTTTAGTCTTACGAGGGATTACGGTATGTGTTTTTATTTGAGTTTTACCTAATTTCTGGATCCATATTCTGGTCTTACTTTCCAAATCTCGATTTGTACAAATCTCCATTTGTCCGTCTTGTAAGACTGTATTTAGTGTCATTCTAGGAGATACTGGGTGGAGGATCTCATTACCCTTATTTTTGTTTTTAATTGTTTACTTTAGATAAATTTGAATTTTCTAAAACGTGTCGTTTCCTTTGATATTTGGTTCACTTTTTCTATTAGGAGTCTTACCCTCTTTTATTATCGTTTACTTTGTTAATTGTAGGTCTTTTTGTTTGTTGTGTTAGTTTTAACCCGTCTTCTGGACTTGTTTATAAAAAGGTTTCTTCTGTATGGTTACCGATTATTTGTGTATTTTTCTACGAGTTGGAACGAGTAATAATCTCTTTACGTTTAGTTTTGATGTTACTCATAGTGGAGTGTGAACAGTCTTAACGGTAATAGTTTTTTAGATGGTTGTGATTTACGATCTCTCCCATACCCCCTTTTGCCTTGGAAGAACGTGAGAACCACCCTTATGTTTAACTAGGTCGGTGAAACTCTTGTCACACCTCTAAGGAATTTTTTGATCATTACTTTGATGGTATACTGTGTTGTTAGGGTGACGACCTGTATATGGGACTCCTTTGGTATTAATTTTTTTCTGTACAAGGGGTTACAAGTGATGTCGTGATAAATGTTATCGATTCTGTACCTTTTTCTGGTCTACAGGTAACTGTCTACTTACCTATTTCTTTAAAACGATGTATATGTGTTACCTTATAATGAGTGGGTATTTTTCCTTACGTAAACTGTCTCAAGATTATTCCACCTACTTGGATCTCGGATAATATGCCTCACTTCAGTCTTTCTCTTTCTGTTTATAACATACAATACGTATATATATACCCTAGATCTTTCTACCATGACTACTTGTACAGACGTCCCTTCGTACCTCTGTATCTGTATCTCTTGTCTGAACACCTGAGTCCACCCTTTCCTCTCCAACCCTATTTGATTCTCCCATGGTAACTTTGTATATGTAATAGTATACATTTTAATCTATCGGTCACGTTTAAACGACATACTGAGTCCCTAGCGTTTAGACCATGAGACACTGTTGGATCTGCCCACCCTACCCCACTCTACACCCTTCCTCCAAGTTGTCCGTCCCCTGTATTCATATAGATACGGACGAAGTACAACAATATACCGTCTTTGGTTATACTATAATATTTCGTTAATAGGAGGTTAATTTTTATTTATTTTAAATTTTTGATAAAACATAAGTCATACTAATTAAAGGAAAAACTTAATGAAAATATCGTAACGATATCACAAAATGTGGTAAAATGTTGAAATACGATTAATTTGGTGATTACACTTTAGATCAAAGTCTTAAATCATTATAAAGTATTAACGAATATAGTAATAACGTTTCTAAATAACTTTAATAACTTACTCTTTTCCTGGTTTAAAGATACCCTTTGTTTACCTATAATAGTTTATTTTTAACAGGTTTAATATCCTTTACCAACCCTTTAATAATTGATCCGTAGAAAAGACTCTTAAAGAGAGGATTTCAAAATGTTTCGAAAAGTATGGGTCTGGTGTTTGGACGTATATTAAGATATACTAAATACTATAACCCCTGTTTTATGGTCATCATTTAAGAATAGTTCATGTTTCGATAATGAGACCCTGTTTACTTCATTAATTTTTGATGTTGATGAATTACAAACTCTTAGGAACTCCCTTAATAGTGACGACACGTTTCTGAACATAAACAATCAGTTTTTCCGTCCACGTAGTGGATGATAAATGATGTCGTCAATTTGAGAAGAGTATTATGAACTCTGAAGGTGATTAGTACCTACATTCGAAACTTTATAACGAGATCGGTTCACGAAATTAGTCTAACCCATCGGACATCATAGGTCCTTCTAAAACGGGATCTCTGGTTTGAGATAAATCTTGTCGCAAATGGAACTCAAAATAAACAAGACTCTAGAGTACACCATGTTTACTTTTTCGGGACCCCATCCTGAGTCTTTTGAATCACAATCAACGAGTTAACACAGGTTGAGAAACGTTGGGATACCTGACATCCGGAGGTCCGAGGAGAAAGGTACCCTAAAAGGTCCGTTCTTATGACCTCACCAAACGGTAAAGGAAGAGATCCCCTAGGAGGACTGGGTCTCTAGTTTGGGTCCAGAGGGTGTAACGTCCACCTAAGAAATGACGGACTCGGTGGTCCCTTCGGTGAACCTTTTGAAGTGAAGAGTAGATTCAACTCGGTGAACGATAGTCGTACTGGAGTTGAAAGGAGGAGGAACGTTGTTCGAACCATTATGGTCATACATTTCAACAACACCTTTACTTTAGTTTATAACGTATAACGTGTGTCTTACCGAGATGTTTCATTTTTCATGAAATTGCTATCGATGGTAAACAACTCATGAGACGTACACAACCCGTAAACAACTCTCCCAAGATATATAGAGTAAATTAGAGTGTCGTGAGTATCCTCAACTGACGTCAAAACTCGGATGAATTGTCTACTCTTTGACTTTACTTCCTTTCAATTCAATGACTGGAGTGCGGTTTATTCGTTTATCGAAACAAACATTGATTGTTCCGACTCTTGACTTGGACTCGTTGTCAGAAGGGTTAAGGATTCGTTAACGTAGAGGGACATACTTATACTCAAAACCCCATCGTTAAAAAATCGGAGGACTAAATAAGATATTCCTTCAATTTCCCTAGTCCGTGAAAACATACGACGACCAATCAAGGGTACAAAAGCGTTCTTAAAACTTGACTTCTCATTTAAATCCAGTCATCACACGAAGTCACGATCTTCCGTACATTACAAGACACTATGAGTTTCATGTCTGTGTCTTCGTCCTTCAGTTCCGAAGTCCTCGTGTCCATAGTCAAGTCGTAGGTGGTTCTCTTGTGTCTTTAGGTGTTCCTTCACCGGTGTACCAGTAGAGACGGCCTCGTCAGGTCCGAGACACCGTTCGTGTCGATGACATCTGACCCAAGAGGACTACCTCTCCTACTTCGACCGTTTGACTGAGGTGTCCGAACCCATACGAAAGATGGAACCTATAACCGTTTACACACGGGTGGAGAGCACCGGAAACTATGTTACTCTTATATCAAGTGTGTCGTGAACCTTAGGGAGAACTAGAGATCGATACTCTATCACCACAGTGAAAAATACAGAACCTTCTGAACACGACGTCCAACTTCCACTACAAGCTCCGTCCCTAACGGGTCTGGTGAATCAAACACAAGTTTGAAGGTGACGGTATAAAAGGAAGACCCTACAAAGATAGAAAACCAATAAAGAATTCAAAGAAATGTCCCAACCGTAGTACTACTGACATTTCAACCACGATCACCATTTCTTGGGTGAACGGTTACGTCTTCTGTATTTTCTGTACCCAAGCTAGGGACCCAGTCCTTCTAGGGGACCTCATCCCGTACCGTTGGACGAGGTCATAAGAACGGACCTCTTATTGTACCCCCTGTCTCCGTGGACCACCCGATGTCAGGTATCCTAACGTTTTGCAACCTGTACTGTCTTCACTGAATCGTACGTGCGTACCCCTCTTTCGGTGGTCGTGTAAAAACAGGTAAAATAATGAGTGACGTTTTGGTAAACCCCCTCTATAAATAGACCCATAGGGTCTATTTCTTACCTCCTCTTTCCTATTTCTCTTTTAGGTTGAGGACAAGTACTTAAATCAATAAATAACTGCTCTCAGGATCTCGAAGAGAGTGTCATGAGGTAAGTATAGACACAACAAATATTGGGAGACAAATGGAGGAACAGTGTGTGAGTGAGGTTGTATTCCAATAAACAACATGTAGGGGTCAAGGAATGTGTAACTTTTATGAGGTCCGGATGACTCACTTACTTATTTGACACAGTAATATAGGAAAATAACTTTTTACGATTGACCAATTGGACAAGATTGAAAAAGAGTGGGTCTTTCTTCTAGAAGTTTATATAAAATTTATGGTATCCTTGGACGGGGCTCGGTCCCGTTAGACCGTTCTTACAGTTCTGACGTGGA
The DNA here is from genome assembly GCA_006410555.1 of Capra ibex. Classification (NCBI taxonomy): domain Eukaryota; kingdom Metazoa; phylum Chordata; class Mammalia; order Artiodactyla; family Bovidae; genus Capra; species Capra ibex. The sequence goes on from SJYO01020080.1 coordinate 73,921,579, forward strand.
TGAAACCCCATTGTGACGTAAAGATTCAAGAGGGCGTTTGAGAAAAGGGCCCTGTTACAAGTATCCGTAGGTTGAAAGTTTCTTTAGAATTTCATACTTGATCCTTCTCCTTAAACCGTAACCCTAAACACAAATAATTTCAGAAAGGATAAAACTTTAACGTGTGACCTTCAAAGTCACGACGGGACCCAGAGATATCCTGTTGGACATTCCTTGGCGACATCGGACCACTCTTTTACCTCACGAGAAGATCCTATCCAAAAAACAACAACAAACAAACAAAATCCTATGCAAAATTTTTTACCTTAATTCAGTGTGAACCCCCTTAGGGACCTTACTATAGTTATTCGGATAGTACATGGGAATTTATCTAAGGGTGTGGGGGTTCGGAGTTGGACTTCTGTCCGACGGAGGAAAAGTCTTCCGACGGGGTAACAGAGGGAGGAATACCTGAATGAAAGATTTTCTTTATTTATCCGTATATACATATGTATATTGACTAACTGAAGTGACATATCGTCTTTGATTGGGTTGTAACATTTCGTTAATATGAGGTTATTTTTCAATATTTTATTCTTTTTTTTTATTATTTCACTCAGGAACTCTTTTGTTTTGTTGTATTTTCTTGTTCGTTATTTCTTTATTTGTCGGACCGTAGGGATGAACGGAAATTTTTATGATCGGTTCTGACCGGGGAAAGGAGACAGAGAGTAAAATGTCAGACATTGATTCACTCACTTGGCGGCTTTGTAATGCCTTGACCAGCTGGGACGACGGGACAGGACACGTACTTCTCAAGTGAAGTGAACATAAATTTACGACGACGAAGAGAAGAGACACACACACACAACAAAACAAAGTACAACAAAGACAAACTGAAAAGTTCCATACGGTCGCAGTTGACCCAGTGTCAGAGGGAGAAAAATTCACAGACTCTCTTGGTTCAGTCTCTGAATATTTCATGGTCTACGACAACTTCCATTCAACTACTCTGTCATGAAGGATACGACCCTCTTGTCTACATCCACACTACCACGTGAAATGGAACTTTTCACTTTCACTCCAGCGAGTCAGCACAGGTTGAGAAACACTGGGGTATCTGACGTCGGATGGTCCGAGGAGACAGGTACCCTAAAAGGTCCGTCATCATGACCTCACCTAACGGTAAAGGAAGAGGTCCCCTAGAAGGGTTGGGTCCCGAACTTGGGCCCAGAGGCCGTAACATCTGTCTGCGAAATTACAGACTCGGTGGTCCTTCAGGGAAATGTGTACATCTTAAAATTGAAGTTGAAGGTTCCCACTTCGATCCAGATATAAAGACCGAAAAGGACAGGGGTCTAGAATTACTCGAAGGAGTCACTCCTCATTCTGGTTTCTTAGTATCCCCGTACCTTCGGATCGACCAGGTTACACATCGGTCGTGCACCTGGAGATTCCTCTCGGGTCGAATAACATCGGCCCCAGGACCCCTCCTGTTCCGGTGGTGTACGACCGTCGAATCTCTCACCCCTCCGTCCGTCCGGTGACGAGAACCATTCTACAAATGTCCATTCTATGGTAGACGAGGTAATATACGGACCCTGTTCCTCGAAGTCCTTTCTCAACACTATCAGGGACTTCAACGACAATTATACAATGTACGTAAATTTGTCTCCCCTCTTCCGTTGTGACCTCAGAAGAGAAGAAGACGGCGTAGATGGAGACGAAAATCTGACTCCGAAAAAGAGTTCTCGTCACATTGTCCTCCTTAAACAAGACACCTTGGGGGATCACCAAGAAAGAGTGAGACTCTGGTCGTGTGGACGTCCTCTTGTGAGGATCCCTGGGGGGGTGTGTGGGTGTGTGTGTCCAGTCCTCGAGACAGTTCCGACGAAAGGGTGTACATTCGACCCCCTTTCCAGACCTGATGAGAAGGTTCCAGACAAAAATTAATTGGAAATAATTCATCCAGAACGGGTCACCGATGAGAGACAATTAAACTTTTGTTCGACAAATGACTCATGGAAGGGTGCACATAAAGAATGAATTAGGGGTGTCAGTATACACGGGTTTCCGAGACCTAACACTTCTTTACCTCCGAGTCCCGTCAATTCGATGGTGGTCACAAGACGGGAGTCTTGTTCAAGGGGAGAGTCGAACCGTAGTCATCCGGGTCGGAGCCGATGTGGCCGAGACGACGACGGTCACACCCCCCGGAGAGTCCGGAACCAAAGGAGCAGACATTTCACTCCTGTGAGTGGGAGGACGTATCCAAGTCACTCACTGTATCAGCGTCAGTTCTCGACCGAGTCCCGACTGGGGGTCCTTCGCAGGTAGTGTATTGGACGTCGACAACAAAGTATGGGCCTCAGTAGTGTGGTCGGACCCTCACTCCTTCCACTGGGAGACTAAGGGAGGCACTCCCCGTAGATACTCGTACAAACTATTTCGTAAGTGAATCCCGGAACATGAGGAGACTGTCGGGGTAGAAATGACAATAGGACTGAAATCTTCAGGATGGACGACGACCTGGGTCACTCCTCCCTCGTCCTGGATGTATCCCCAGAAGTGGAGGACCCGGACCATGTGGGTTATGACTTCTCGAGTTCGAAAGGGTATCTTCGTTACAACTACGTTATCGATTCAGACATGGAAGGTACCTCCTGATATCCTGTCTCACTAATCTTTGTGGCTGAGTCCTTAATCTGTAGGACCCACACCAGACCGAGACTACGAAGGTCCGACGCCACTTTGGTCCATTAACGAATTGGAGAGACATGGAGTCCAGGGAGGGGATATCTTACTTCCATCATTAACATGAAAGGACCATACGAGAAACCCTTGTAATTCACTCCATTACGTATAATTTTTATGAATCTTCCAAACATAAAGTGACTCCTTTGTTCTCTGTTCTAGTGATATTTTATAAGGAACCCCCAGACACGTTTTTGGTACCCTCCGATGTGTTCTGTCTGGTCTAATGAGGTATCGATTCGAAGAAGGACGGACCTTCTTGTTCAAATTTGGTAACCGTACGGCCACTTCTCTCCTTCTTGAAACCTCACAAGAGATGAGACTCCCTGTCTCGAGTACGACGTCACGGACACACGATTCAGTGAAGTCAGCACAGACTAAGACTCACATCGGGCGGTCCGAGGAGACAGGTACCTTAAGAATTCTTATGACCTCACCCAACGGTACGGGAGGAGGTCCCCTAGAAGGACTGGGTCCTTCCTAGTACCCTAGGACCACACCCTTTCGAAAGATTCATATTTTGTTTTTCCTTTTCCTTACTATCTGATATGGTAATTTTTGTCTGTGTACTTTTTGCCCTTTTATAACATAGTCGTACTATACACTGTTTACCAGTCGTACAAATTGTTATTCGGATCTCTTTAATTGTTATACCTCTCCCTTTACCGTTGGGTGAGGTCATAAGAATGGATCTCTTAGGGTGCCTGTCTCCTCGGACCACCCGACGACAGGTACCCCAGCATGTCTCAGTCTGTGCTGACTTCGCTGAATCGTACGTACGTACGTAACCTCTTCCCTCACCGCTGGGTGAGGTCACAAGAACGGACCTCTCAGGGTCCCTGTCTCCTCGGACTACTCGACGGTAGATACCCCAGCGTGTCTCAATCTGTACTGAGTTCACTGAATCGTCGTCGCCGTCATATGTATAATTTTGACTTATTTTTGACTTTCTACTTTTCGACTCCATTTGTCTTTTTTAGTTATATAGAAATCAATTATGTCTTATTAATAACAAGTAATTAAAGACCGTTTTGACGTCCGGTATCTTAATTTATATAAAGGACTTTTACATTCTGAATTTTTGCATTGTCTGCTCTTCTTCTCTATTCCAGAAGATTCGGTTTTTATCTTTATTTAGCTGACGTCGTCATAAGTTATTTATAAGGTTGTAAATCATTTTTCTAATTCTGTGATCTTTGTAAGTGTCATACTCAGGTAAGTATATTTTAAGTTTTTGTCTAAATTTCATACATATTATACTTACGTACAAATCCACCGTTTCGATGTATCCTTTTGTTCCTTCACTTAGAGTAATATAAACCTCTCATTAATGGAATCCGTTATTATCTTACCCGACACTATTGTTTCACTATCCCCTCAACCTGAAGGTTGTACGATCATTATAATAAAGAACCAGATGTACTGATAACATGACTTCGAACTTAATAATAACACGATTTTACATGTATATTAAATTCGTAAAAAGAGTGACAGATGAAATAAAGTGTATTGTTTTTCAAAAATTTTACTTCATCTCTCATAAGAGACCGTCAGGTCCCCAATCCTAAGACGTGAAAGTGACGGATCCCAAGTCCAAGTTAAAGACCAACCCCTTGATTCTAGGATGTTCGACGAGTCACTGCGGTTTTTTCTTTTTTTAATTTTAATCATCTCTATATTTCTTAAACTTATCGTTCAAAGTGAGTGATAATACACAATGGAGAAACATATATTCATATAATATGGGTATATCTATGTTACAATATCTTTGTATATAATATCTATGTACTTAAATGAAAATTTTATACTTAAATGAAATTTTTAAATAAATCAAAATTAACCTTCTATTAACGAAATGTCATGACACAACCAAAGACGGTGGGTAGTTGTACTTAGTCGGTCTCCATATGTATATAGGGGAGACAGAACTTGGAGAGGGTGGAGCGTAGGGCAGGGTGGGAGATCCACCAGTGTCTGTATACTGAAATTTATATATACACATATACATGGTCTCTGCTACGTCAGACAAGTTTACGAGTATTTTGGAAAAAAATTTTCAGGTAGTAGACGTTCCGTTCCCTATTGAAATAGTAACGACGTCTTAGTTACTATCGACACTTAAAGGATACGAAGGTCAAGGGTCCAACCCTAAGTACACACATAAATATGAGAGTAATAAATAACCACACACCATGCCCCACCCTCCTATCTATTGAGTCGAAGGTCAAGTATACATGTTCCTTAGTGTAAGTAGGTACGAAGTACGGTTTGTCAATATATAATGGGTCTTTCGGATCTGAAAATGAATTTACGTCATTTACTTACCTTAAGACATAACAGAAAGAAAAAAATTGAATTAAAAAAAAGAAAACTTGTAAAGAACGAGAAAAAAATTAATTTACTATTAAAGAAATTTTTTTCTTTAATTGTTATTTTTTTGTTTTTTGTTCATAGATACTTTACGAATTATGGAAAAAGACTGTACAATACTTTAATTTTCAGTACTGTCTCAAATACATTACAGATACAGTATCGTTCAACTAATCTATTATGTTTATGTAATAAATAGTCGTGTGTAATCCGTACACACGAGTCAACACAGGTTGAGACACTTGTGTACCTGATATCGGTCGGTCCGAGGAGACAGGTACCTTAAAAGGTCTGTTCCTATGACCTCACCCAACGGTAAAGGAAGAGGTCCTTAGAAGGACTGGGTCCTTAGTTTGGGTGTAGAGAACACGGAGGACATAACCGTCCGTCTGAGAATTGATCGACTCGGTGGTCCCTTCGGGTCGTATGTAATTTCTATCTACGTAATTCCTTTTATCTTGAGTGAAAGTAACTCGAATACTAAAAAACAAACAAACGAAAACGATAATGAATTAAAAAAATTGACTTCATGTCAGTAAAATGTTACAACACAAGTAAAGACGATATGCTACTTCATTTAGACGATATGGATGTGTATACAGGGGAGGGAGAACATGGAAGGAGGTGGGGTGGGAGTAGGGTGGGTAGATCCAGTAGTGTCTCGGGACTCGACTCGGTGGACACGAAATACCGTCTAAGGGTAATCGATAGATAAAATGTGTACCATCACATATATACAGTTCCTTGTTTTGACCTCAAGATGTCTCACTTCTCAGAGATGTCTCACTTCTTTCAGTCTTTCTTTTTTGTTTATAACATAGAATTGTGTATGTACTCTTTAGATCTTCTAATCATCTCTACTCGAGTAATAAAGACAGTTCGTCCGATTCACTACATACCTTTGATAGTTTAAATTACATCTCTTAAAAGGAACGAACCTAAAACAAAATTTTTTTATACCAAACGTTTTACCATGTAATAAACAAATGTCATTCAAATCGAATAACGTTCTTTCTACTAGATCTTATTCACGATCACGACCAAAGGATACATTAGGTTGAGTACAGTATTTGTCCGGTGACAAATTCTTTTATTAATTGTCCAGTTCCCATATTTGAAATGAATCCTCTACTTATGTCTTAACTCTTTCATCGTGACTGTATGTATGTGACATGACACACTTTGTCTATCGATCACCCTCCGACGATATATAATTATTGTGTCCCTCAGGTCTGACCGTGAGACACTGGTGGACCTCCCCACCCTACCCTCCTTCCCCTCCCTCCCCTACCTGCCGATAATATTATATGGTGCTATATACCAGTGCCTCGTGGTCAGACCCGATGGACACAAATTATATATCGTCGAAGGGTGATCGATAGACAAGATATGTCCTATTACAGTTACGATGAAAGAGTCAAGAATAAGTAGAGGATTTATTTTCAAACATGGGAAATGATTAATATATATATAGATGTGTGTGTGTATATATTACTATAATATAATAACATAAAGTAATTAATATATCAATTTATATATATTAATACCGACTAAGTGTCGTCTTTGATTGTGTCAAAAGGAGGTTAATTTTTTATTTATTTTCCTACTTATTCCAGACTTTAAGATTACATTTTGTATCACTGATATCAACTATTCTGACATAACATATTAACTTTACACTGTTCTCGCATCCTAAATTTACAAGTATGACTTTTCTCTTTACTTTACTATCTACACAGTAAATTGATCCACCCCCTTAGGAAAGGGTCATATATATGCACAGTTTAGTGATGTTCTGTGTGACATGGGACCTCTTCCTTTACCGTTAGGTGAAGTCATATAAACGGACCCCTTAGGGTACCTGTCTCCTCGGACCGCCCGATGTCAGGTATCGTAGTGTTTCTCAGCCTGTGTTGATTTCGTTGAATCCTGTATTTAAGGACCGATTCCTACAAAAGTCGAAGGAAGTAAAATCAGTAAGTTTCGTAGAATGGTGGAATTGAAGAGACAACCGATATTCAACGAAGGAGGGAGACTGACAGTGTTTCGTGATCGGACTTCACAAAAGAAAAAAGGAAGGAAAAGTCTCAAACAATAAAGATAGAGGAAATACAATACTTTTCAGAGACAGACTAAGTACCAATTCACTATCTGTAACAATAAGAGTTTTAAAAGTAATTTTGACACATATTTAGAGAATTTTTTTCTGTATGACATTTATGGATTGTTAAAATATACAGTTCATACGTAGTTATTTCGACTTTAATTTTTGTTTTATTTATTTGTTTCCTCGATCCGTCGAATGTTTTCTTATTTGCGATTATTGTTTGTAAAAAAAACTCTCAAGATGGAGTGATTAATAAACTCTTTAAGTTTAAGTTTTGTCGTCACTCCACCCTAACGAGACAACTAAACCGACCGTTTCGAAAAACTAATTTATCATTATGAGGTTCATCCGATACCCTACCACTTTTTTAAAAAGTATATACCGACTACCTCTGTATCAGGAAGAGATTTCTTGAACCTTTGTACATAGTGTTGAGAATTGTAATTGTTAAGTTGAAGATCCATAAATATGAATTCTTTTCACATTTCTGAATAACATCATTTTTTAATAAATTGTATTTATAAATTGTCATCTCCCCTTAATTAGTTAATACTAAGTCGATATCGTACGTTAGGAAAGACGAACACGAGTCAACGAGGTAGTACAGGTTGAGAAACGCTGAGGTTCTTGACATCGGGTGGTCCGAGGAGACAGGTACTTTTACGGTCCGTTCTAATGACTTTGTCCAACGGTAAAGGATGAGGTCCCCTAGAAGGGTTGATCCCCAGTTTGGACTCAGAGAACGTAGAGAACGTAACCGTCTACCTAAGAAATGGTGATCGCGGTGGACTCTTCGGGTATCATACGTTATGAGACGGTGTTAAATTTTTGTACAAATTTTTTATATACAACAACACCCCTTTACAAGTATTATTCAACGACTTTTTTTCGTTCGATGTTTTATCACACAGGTCACACTAAGATACAAACACCTTTCTTGAAACATGACTTATAAGGTAAATGAAAAAGGGAGAATGAACACTGTTTGTCTGTTTAAATATATGTAGGAGTCAAATCGTAACCGACCTCTAACAAACGTGTTATCTAATTCAACCGTAAACTGAAAAATTAAAAGTTATTCTGAAAACCCAAGTACGTCCCCGACGACCTAAAACTCAGTGGACTCCTAAACCTCTACCTGGGTTCAGTAGATCTTCCTCCAAGCCGATTCCATGACCTTTAATTTATAATAAAATAAATGATTGACGATTACTTCACTTACAATCAGCGAGTCAGCACAGACAAACGCTGGGGGTACCTGATATCGGAAGGTCCGAGGAGACAGGTATCTTAAGAGGTCCGTTCTTATGACCTCACCCAACGTAAGGGAGGAGGTCCCGTAGAAGGGCTTGACCCTCAGCTTGGGACCAGAGGGCGTTACATCCGTATAAGAAATACCAGACTCGATGGTCCCTTCGATTACCGCAAACAGATATGTACCTTCCTGAATACCATTAAAACAAAAGAATCACATACTAGAAATAACACATTTAAAAGATTTTATTATAAGTGGAGTATTAAGTATCAGTCCTTTTTTTTGTTTTTTTGATTTCTGTTAAAGTTTCACCCCTAAACATTATCGTTTTCACCATTATATGAAAGAAAGAAGATGTATTTTTACAAAGTGTCCTTATGTTTTCATTCACTTTCACACTTTACGTATACATTTTCGGACCTTCATTTATATTATTTTAAGGCACATGACCGATAACATTTATCACGACATTACTTGTGACCCCATGTACACAGGAAAAGTTAATACCAAAAAAAATTACCATATACGGGTCATCACCCTAACAACCCAGTATACCATCAAAATAAGGATTAAAAAATTCCTTAGAGGTATGACAAGAGGTATCACCTACATAGTTAAACCTAAGGACGGTTTTCGTCACCCTACCCCACACTCCCTCCAAGTTGTCCCTCCCCCGTATACATATGGATACCGACTAAGTACAACTACCTATCGTCTTTGGTCGTGTCATGACATTTCATTAATAGGAGGTTAATTTTTATTTTGTTTTATTTTTTTGTTTTGGGATGTCAACAAAAGTACTAAATATAAATGAAGAAACATGAGGAATCATTTAGATATATGTAATACGGAATAAGGGAAGGTTTACACACACACACACACACACACACACACACACACTTAAGATTCTGTTGGTTCAAAAAGAATCTTCTTCACTACCAGTGTGTCATACCCTTCTTTGAACACCGAACGTTGACCAAAAAACAAACAAACAAATAAAAAGGGGATCCTACTTTAAGACTATATTTTTCTTTTTGTACTCCGTATACAGAGTTCCTCATCAGTAAAGGTACGGGAGGGACCAGTTTTCCACAACACCCCTACCGAATTCTAATTTTCTTCGAGTTCCCTATCCATTATGAAAATATCGGACCTCGTTCATCTCGATCGGACCCAAAGTCATTTCACAGACGGGTATTACGTCCTCTGGGTCCAAGCTAGGGACCCAACCCTTCTAGGGGACCTCTTCCTTTACCGTTGGGTGACGTCATGAGAAGGGATCTTTTAAGGTACCTACCTCCTCGGACCACCCGATGTCAGGTACCCCAGCGTTTCTTAACCTGTACTGACTCGCTGAAGTGAAGAGAAGAAAAGTGTCGATAAACATTCCGAAGGGGTCTGTCGGTAAAACGAAAAAACGTAAAGAAAAGGTACCCCTACCAGAACTACGGACAGAGGACATGTTACAGTACTTGGAGTAACGTATCAAGTAGTCCGTGAGATAGATACGTTTCTACCCGAGCTATTTCCTGTCTTTACCATACCTGGATTGTCTTCATCTTCTATAATTCTTCTCTACCGTTCTTATGTCTCTTCTTGACATGTTTTTTCTACAAGTGCTGGGCCTATTAGTGTTGCCACACTAGTGAGTAGATCTCGGTCTGTAGGACCTTATACTTCAGTTCACCCGGAATCTTTTGTAGTGATGCTTGTTTCGATCACCTCCACTTCCTTAAGGTCAACTCGATAAAGTTTAGGACTTTCTACTACGACACTTTCACGACGTGAGTTATACGGTCGTTTAAACCTTTTGAGTCGTCACCGGTGTCCTGACCTTTTCCAGTCAAAAGTAAGGTTAGGGTTTCTTTCCGTTACGGTTTCTTACGAGTTTGATGGCGTGTTAACATGAGTAGAGTGTGTGATCGTTTCATTACGAGTTTTAAGAGGTTCGGTCCGAAGTCATTATGTACTTGGTACTTGAAGGACTACAAGTTCGACCAAAATCTTCCCCGTCTCCTTGGTCTCTAGTTTAACGGTTGTAGGCGACCTAGTACCTTTTTCGTTCTCTCAAGGTCTCTTTGTAGATGAAGACGAAATAACTGATACGGTTTCGGAAACTGACACACCTAGTGTTATTTGACACCTATTAAGAAGTTCTCTACCCTTATGGTCTGGTGGACTGGACGGAGAACTCTTTAGACATACGTCCAGTCCTTCGTTGTCAATCTTGACCTGTACCTTGTTGTCTGACCAACGTTTATCCTTTTCCTCATGTAGTTCCGACATATAACAGTGGTACGAATAAATTGAAGATACGTCTCATGTAGTACTCTTTGCGACCTGACGTTCTTTGTGTTCGACCTTAGTTCTAACGGCCCTCTTTATAGTTATTGGAGTCTATACGTCTACTGTGGTGGGAATACCGTCTTTCA